>OZ038481.1:96570214-96647714 GCA_964036315.1 Acanthosepion esculentum
CTTTATTTTCTATATTTATATTTAAAATCGAAAAAGAGATCAGACATTTCTTTTTTTGTTGAAGTAATGAATGTATTTTGATCAAAAGTCCGAACGAGAAATATGGATTTCATTAAAAGATAGTGGCTTTTTGAGCCGACCGGTTGATATTAATTTCTGGTGAACAATGTACATCCACTAATTTCACACACTGTCTCTACATAGTTGTCTTCCCTTAGTGTCATGTGTATCTTATCTCTACGCATTTATTTATTGAACTAGAAGGTTAACCTACCAGAAAATGAGATGATTCATACAGGTGATGCCTATTACTTTCTCCCACGGAAATATATGTTTAACTCATTACACTCATTGATTTCTTTCTTCATAAGCCTACACGTATCGGGCATCTTCTTCTGTGTGTTGTGTCACTTCAGGACGTTGGTGATCATGGCTCTCCACAACTTTCTGTCCTTTGTATCTCTTAGTAAATTTTGCCTTTTTGCTATCTCTCCTAAACCCCGTTCTGCTAGTCATTTACACAAGATCGTTAGGGTAGGTTATATGCTTTTTTTCCTCTGCCCCGATTGTCTTCGGTATTTCATGTGAGTGTAACATTTTTTAACCCCTCTTTCCTCATACTGCGCCCTAGCAATTCTTAATATAAGTGTCATTTTTCCCGTTTTCCCTAAAACTTTCTCGTTACTCACATATTCAATTTATGATATTTTCAACACGCTTCTGTAGACCTACATTTCTGTTGTCTAAGGCCTCCGTTTTAAGGATATTGGCCAGCATTCACTGTCATAAAAGTGGACCGATATTACATAACAGTTCAATACTTCTTTCTTTTTTTCTAACTGTTGTAACCGAGAAACGGTTAATATATGAGGAATAACCAAAACGGAGGTTGGAAATGAAATGGTAATCTTCATAACATCAATCTGCGTGAATTAGGTAAACCACTGCTAGTGGTGGACTACTTAGACAGCATATTATCCCCACGTCCAACAGTGTCCAACGTATTTATGAGGGTTGGGACATACCCATTAGTGTTCATAGAATATAACACAAAGTTTGTCTTTTTGCTAATCTCTCTTAATCCCTGTACTGGCAACCTTTTTCACAATCTAGGTTAGGTTCGTTATTTATCTCCCCCCCACCTCCACCCCCCTCTTCTTCTTCTTCTTCTTCTTCTTCTTCTCGTTTTTGTTGTTCATAGGTACAGTATTTAACACTAACGTAGTTTTTCTGTGTCTTAATACTCTGCTTAGCTTTTGGAAGACAACTTTCGCTAACCCAATGCGCCTTCAGATGTCGGTGTCGTATTTTGCGAACTTTGTTAAAATACTTCCTAGGTATGTATAATGTCCTAATTGCTTGATTTTGGTCTCAATAAATACGTTGCTCGCATCTTGGGCTGTTCCTTTTTCTGACAACCATACATTCTATCTTCTTGCAATTGATGTTTTGTCCTTGCTTTCTTTTGCTAGATTTTGCAAGTGTTATAGTAGATCCCTTTCCGTGTCTGTTATCAACACTCTGTCATCTGTATAGATAATATTGTTAAGACTGTGTTCACCAATAATGACTCCTAGTGGGAACTTCTAATTCTCTTGGGATCGCCTCAATGTAAAAGTTGAATAATCCCGGTGAGAAGACACATCCGTGTCTTAGGCTCTTTCTATTTTTTTGTATGTACTGAACTTATTTTATATCTAATGGTAGGCGTTTTGCACCCACTATCAGTTTAATATCTTTCTGAAAGAAATCAAGCTCACCTAACAGTTCAAATAGTTCTTTATGACGTACTTGCAATGTTTTTATTTGTTGTTTTGTTATCTTGTTTCATTTAGCGTCGTCAAAATGTGTGAGGCTCGATTACAAAACATGGTTCCACTGCGAGACAACCAGTAGGTTTTTCCTTAACAGAAGAATCAAATGACACCTAGTTAGATACGAACTCACTACTCGGTATTAATATTATGCGAGACTAATTTGCTAACCATTTTTTACGATATTCAAAATTGTTTGCGCGGCATGTGGGAAATGATTTATTTCCACCCGTACAACCTCTTTCGCACAGACGTGACGTTTCGCAAACCTGCTTTAAGCTTGGATGTGCAGGTAGAATATTGGAGAACGGCTCGAAACTGGAAGTCGCCCAGTCGAGTTCAAATTCCAATCGGTTTTGTTATATTTACTTGAGCGCAGATACCGTTAGTAAAAGTATGAATCTACATCTTCTCCTACTTATGGGTTAATTAGTAGGACATATATCAGTAAATGATTTTCTCTCAAAATGTATTACAATCTAAAATATTTTATGACTTTAAATAGCCTGAAAAAAAATTGGTTGCTAAGTCATAAAAACAAATCAATCTAAAAACGACATTAAGTATAGTGGATGGAAATAAGAAATTAAGTCGGATTTGTTGCATTGAGTTTTGAAAGATATGAATCTATCACTTTCCCCCTTCTAACTATGGGTTAGACTTGTATGATAAGACTTGTATGATAAGACTTGTATCACTAAATCACCAAAACATTCTTACAACCTAAGAATATTTTCTGGTTTTAAATAACCAGCAAAGAAGAGATTGGCCTTAAAAAAAACGAATCATTCAAATCATAGTTTCAGTTTTGAAAAGGTTTGTCTTAAGTCCTAGTTCTTGGAACACAGTAGCGTGACACATCAAGCAACTGAGAAAAGGAGACAATATCTATAAGTTGCTTTCCCGACTAATTTATTCAACAAATAGCTTTTATTCTCATTTCTAACCTCGTCAGGATCCTGTCATAAGCAAACGTGTTATTCTGCTGATATATTTGCCAGTTCAATGTACTCGAATAATTAACTCGCGTACTAATAATATTGGCGAACATAAAAGTTATTAGTTAGTTAATGAACCAATATGGAAGAAAAGATCATTCTTACAATATAAACCATGTTTCAACTTTAAATAACTCACAAAATGGTTTGATAAGCTGTGGAAAACAATCTCGGGTTAACATTCTCAGCTGACTTGAATTAGGATGATTTTACTGAATCCATTGCTAGGTCAGCTGCTAATAATGTTGGTTCACTGTGTCGTGCTAGACATTTTTCTCTCCAGAATTTATCTTACATATCTATGTCTACCATTCATCCATGCTTAGAACATTGCTGCTACATATGGTCCGGTGCTCATGATATATATTTAGAGATGTGTAGATAAAATCCAATCAAGAATCAGCAATGTTATTGGTCCTGACCTGGTGTCTCGGCTTCTGTCATTTTCCCACTGCCGTACAGTTGCTTCCCTATGTTTTTTTCTATAAATATTAGGTTGGTGCAAAAATAATGTCGTTTTCTCACATGAAGTTGAACGTCAAAAAACGACATTATTTTTGCACCAACCTAATACTTTCATGGCAATTGTTCTGATGAGCTCTTCGCTATTGGGATTTAAATTTTTAAATTGTTATTTTATTCCCCCTCACCCCCCCCCCACAGACACTGAATTGTAAATATGGGGACAAGTTAGTATTTTCATAGAGACAGTGAGGTATTATGGTGGTTGTAATAAGAAAGGTACGTATGAATGTGTTGTTTTGGTGTAAGGAATATTGTTCGTACGATTGGGTCAGTGTTTGCAGCTAGCTAAGTTATAGTTAAAGACAAAAGAAGACCGTCCTTTCCCCAATCCCCCCTTCGGCCTTGTGCCACATTTCTGTGTATTAAACAGAATAAATATCGCTCTTCGCTATTGTAGTTAGACTTTCAGCACAGTACTAGATTGGCAACAAGGTTTCATTATTTCACAGTTAAAATGGCTAGATGTAACAGTAAGTCATATGATAACCGTTTCTTTTCTCGTACTTTTCGCTTTTCCATGCTTTCCAGTTAACTTTGATCTTCAAAGATTTCAATGCAATGTCAATTGTTATCCACTGTCTTGCTTATTACACTTCTATCGTTCTCACTCCTTAGTAATGTTTCTGTTTCTAATTCTTTTACACCCAGTAACCCCTTGTGTTTTAGTGGCCTTACTGTTTTGCTTGGGGTAAATTCGATTTTAACAAAATCAGTAAAATCAAACCTCTACCATAAATGGCTCTCGTATACAGTGAACATTTAATAAAAAAAAAATTTACTTTCAAATGACTACTGATTTTACATACAGAACAAATCTAAGTGGGTTGGTTCCACACTGTATCAAAACCTGAAATACCATTGATTTCCTAGAATATTTTCATTAGTTTGAATGGCGGGGCTGACATTAGGACTACCATTTGCACTTTTGGTAGACTTGAACCACAAGTTTTTCGACCGTCAAAAAAAAAATCTATTTTCATCATCTCGCCATAAGTTTTCGAGTTTTACTCCTGTGAAACAGATTTATTCGGCACTAAAGATTGACAGCATCATATTCTGAAATGCTAAATTAGTAGGTAAGTAGATCGACCAGCTGAGATGCCTACAGCAGGTGAGTTCTATGTTTAGACCTGTTTGTTATATTCAAGAGGAAACACTGTGAGCCGGATCAGCACTAGGTGGCCAACAATTCTGGCTGCATGCCAAACTAAGTTGAGCTTAGTATTTGCACGAAAAATGTACTTAAGAAAAACCAATTTGCGTGCGAAAACGTGCTGAATATTTTGATTGAATATTTACTGGCTTAATGTTTTTTTCCGATATTATTATACCTTGTCTTCCTAATTATGAATCATAAGAAAAGAACACATAGATAGATAGATAGATGTGAACATACTGCGATAGAGCAGAACAGACTGAGATAGATAGATAGATAGATAGATAGATAGATAGATAGATAGATATGAACATTCTGAGATAGAACAGAACAGACTGAGATAGATAGATAGATAGATAGATAGATAGATAGATAGATAGATAGATAGATAGATAGATAGATATGAACATTCTGAGATAGAACAGAACAGACTGAGATAGATAGATAGATAGATAGATAGATAGATAGATAGATAGATAGATAGATAGATAGATATGAACATTCTGAGATAGAACAGAACAGACTGAGATAGATAGATAGATAGATAGATAGATAGATAGATAGATAGATATGAACATTTCGAGATAGAACAGAACAGACTGAGATAGATAGATAGATAGATAGATAGATAGATAGATAGATAGATAGATAGATATGAACATTTCGAGATAGAACAGAACAGACTGAGATAGATAGATAGATAGATAGATAGATAGATAGATAGATAGATATGGACAGACTAGGTTAGAAAGAGTGGAACAGACTGAGATAGCTAACAAGTTTTATAGATAGATAGATATTTAACGGGGATAGATACGAACTGCACATCAATAGATTAAGAACAAACAGGCGCCTTAAAACATACAGTCAGTGTTGGATATATTAAGAGTGGAGGGACAAATCAGATAATGGCAATAATCCTTAAAATTGACGGTTAGTCCTTTCTTCACTCCTTTCTGCAGTGAAAAATGTTCTACAGCCAGAATCGACAGCTCTTTGCGGGTTGCATTTTTCTTCCTTATTTTTCGATGGTGAATATGCCTGAAAAGTTCAGTTCAAAACATAAGTGCGTTCTTTGCAATCGATTCTGCGTATAATGAAGTTACATCTTAATAATGTCTTCAGTTATCTACAAGCCAGACAGATTCTCAAATGATTCGTTTTTCTCTCACCAATTATGAAAGAAGAAAAAAATTACCGACCTTCTTTTCTATAGCTTATTTTTTAAACAAGTCTTGTAACAAAAAAAAAAAAAAATTAGATCTGAACAAGAATTGAACACGCATCCTTTATCTTTTACTACCTATTTGTCATGCGCCTTACAGATGAAGCCATGAATGCCAACCAGGTGACAACGTACAAATGTTGTCCTAGAGTTGCTGGTTTCATGATACGATTTTAGCCCACGGCGTTGTTTTTTTTACACATAGTAGTAGTAGATATAATAGTCAAAAGTTTTGTAGTTTCTTTGCTGAAAGATTGTCAAATCTTGTTTTTTTTTAATAATCAGTTATTTGCCATACGTGATGCACGCTTAGGCGATCATGTATCTTTCGATACATGACTGACACGACAAATGAGTAGGTTGTCATTTATTTCTGCGGTAGAAAAGTTGCCATCCAAGGCTATAGAACCCGGTCTGCTACTTACCCATAATGGGGGGAGAAGAAGAGGATTCATACTTTTTGCCAAGGGTATTAACACGGAAGTGAATGTAATTAATTCGACTGGAATTAGAACTCGGCTCGCCGTGCCGCTATCCATTGCTCCACCGTACCTCCCACTTTTTTTTTATCATACTTTTGCTTTATATCGTAACTCATAGATCGTTTTTACATTCGACGAGCGCCGAGAAAACAGCATGGGCCGGAAATGAATAAATCAGTTTCGAAAATCATTCCACGATTGTTAGTACGAATTGGGGATTTAAAAAAAACAAAAAAAAAACAAGATGCTCGGTAAGATTTGAACTCACGCCTTCTATCTTTCTAAAGCTGTCATTTATAGACGACGCATTCCCGACAAGGATTCATAAACCAAACGCAAAGAAAACGTGAAAGAAAAGCATGCAAAAAATAATAAAAATCTATTAGATTTGCTAATTTCATCTCTATAATCTCAGCACTATTAAAATATTCCTTCTGCTGATAATATATTTTCTGGTATTAAATAACTTGCAAAAGGTTGATAAGCCGTATAAACAAATCAATCAATGTAATTTTCGCCTCTAGAACTGTCTGTCGATTTTTTTTTACTTTCCTGACACCTACGATCTTTAAAAATTTAAATGCAACGTCAATCGTCATCTTTTGTCTTCCTGAACCCTGTTCTTTTATTTTGATTTCTCTTCACTAAATTTTTCTCTTTTCCTTTCACTTCCAGTAACTCTTTGCGTCTTAGTGGTATTATCGCCTTGCTTGGAGTGAGAGGATTAAAAACAAAAAAGAAAATGTCTAGATTATGCCGTAAACTATTTATAGAAATTCCATTAGCTACTCACTATATACGGAGTTTTAAATTTTGAATGTTTTCTTGCTCGTGTGATGGAAATTATGTAAATTCAACAATTACAAAATACCTTTTTAATCTATATTTACTACGTATCTTGATTGCATTACGGTACAATCCAATTTACGGTGCAATAATTCTACATCACTGCTTTTCTTATTTGCCGAATTGTAGACAACAATTTCAACAGCACTCTCTATTTTGCAGGTATGCTCTTTATTCTCAACAGATATGAAGATTCTTGGATTAATATTTCTTTCCTGCACTCAGCATTCATGTACAGATATTTACTGCAAGCCCCAGACTACCACGAATCTAACGATATTTACATCTTGGTAGAAGCCTTTCAATTATACGAAAGAATAAATTAACTGTGCCGCCCAATTATTGGCTGCATTCATAATTTAAGGAACATGATTCACGCGATATTTTTATGGTTCTATGACTAACTGCGGAAGGTCTCTTGTGTTGCATTTGTACGAGTTGATTAAATTTTATCGATTTAAAAGCAGCCGACTCTTCCCATGTATGTACCGCTACGGTTTCCATTGCAATGAAACAGAATCGACAGGTAGAATTCGAATTAAGACCGAGGTTGTTTAGTCCACTTAGCGCTGATGTTCTTTGGGGGACCTGGATTCATCGCTTTTCACCCTTCTCCTAGCTGAGTGCAAATTATTATGATAGACTAGGCTGTTTAGGTTCAGTAGAGTAAATTTCCGATATGAGAACTACGAAATAGAGAAATCAAACAATTACGGAAGGTTAAATATCTGAGGAATGTTTTAACAGATTACGGGAAATATGACACCGAAATCCAAAAGGGAAATACAAAAGATTCTTTCTAAAAGCTAAGCACAGTACTAAGAAACATGAAATTTTTGTTAGAAAGAAAGAAAAGACCGCTGAACACAGTAGCAGAGAGTGCTGGACAATTTCCTCACAGATGAAAAGACTGGAGGTAACAGAAATATGGTACTACAGAATGTTGCAGAGGATATTATGGATGTAATCAACGAATAATTATTTTAGAAAATGGGAAAAAAAGACGCTTAGAATGAGAAAGGGACAGCTGAAATTACTTGAACACCTAATGAGGAAAGTGATATCTGACAATTTTCCACTCACAGGACATATCAAAGATAAAACAGACATTGGCAGGCATTGAGCGACCTACTAAAGCAAACTGTGAGAATCTACGTTGGAACGGGGTTGGGAAGGAATATAAAAAAAAAACACTAACAGCTACAAAGGATAGGGAGTTGAGGAGAGCCATGATCACCCATGTTCTGAAGAAATACTACACATAGAATAAAAAAAAACAAGAGAAACAAATCTAACAAGACAACTCTGAATAAAAATAAATCATGCCAACTCATAGAAGTTCGGGTATGTGTTGATAAGACCTATTATTTCCAATATCACAGTTTCTCCATGAAGCCCGAACTATTTTCCATATGTACACCTTGTATTGTATTGTACATATGGGACTCGTTAGGTTAATAAAAACTTTTAACTGTTTTCACAATGAATATTTACAAGGTCAAGAAGCCAAAAGTTATTGTTATTATTAGAAACATCCCACATTTCTAATCTTGGTAGATATCGTACACATACCGCAATTGGAATATGTGTATGGCGGAAACTTCGCCCAAGGCAACGTCCGACAGCTTCTGTGGTATGACCTAATGACCGTCGCTTGCTGTTCTCGCCAGAAATTAATTTTAGTAATGACAAAGGTAAAATTAGTTGTTTCTACACAGGAAATCTTTGATATTCATTGTCCGATCACTTTGTGTTGCTGTCGGTTAAAATTCCTAAAATCTTTCTTTTGAAACAGCTTTTTAGGTAATCAGAATTCTTAACTCCATTAATTGTTGTCGCGCATTCTCCTACTCATGCATTCAAACTTTTTGATTAAGGTTATGTGGAAAGACATCATATTGATTATAACATTATTGTCTCTTCTACGTTCATTTGCTATTCATTTCTGTTGTATCTGCTATTAGATGAGTTTAACTGATTTGCTATGGGATTGTGATTATAATTCTTAGGGCCATACTATAGAATCTAAGGAAGGATTGTCATGAAAATACATAAAACTTATTCATCTGAAGCCATTTTTATTCATTGATTTCAGAAAACAATAGTAAACAAGTGAGAGTTTAGACATTTCTGAATGAGTTGAACAATAGCCATATGAGACTCTACCGAAGCTAAAGGGTGTTTCAGTAAGACGGATTATATATAAAGGCGTTTCGTTAAGATGGATCAAAGTTAGTATTAAATAAATCATTGTTATTGGTGAAAATTTATTTATTTCTTCATTGGATGATATTATTTAAGTCATGGCAATTACGTGTGAAAAATAATATAGCCCAAATGTCCGCTAAATCTTAAAGGAAAAGAAAAAGAATCATTAGACGCTTAAACTTAATTTACATTTAAAATCGGTCCAAGTTATTGGAACACTCTTTGTTTGAGAATATAACACGAATTTTCAGGTTAATATTTTGATTCTGTAGCATCTTGCGGTGTTGGGGAAAACTACCTATAGCACGGCCTATTCCATTTTCATTATCTTCGATATCCAAATTATAAGAACTAATCAATACGTCGAGGTATTTAAAGAGTTCAGAATGTATCAATTCGACATTCTCAATAGGCGCTGCTATAAAGCACGTAAACTTGAACGTACTTGTACGTGTTGCGGCATTAACACAGAATCAGTGGAACCGGGTCCGTCAAACGAATTTTCCGCATCCCGAACAAAAGCTGACCAACTTCGGTGGTAGGATGCAATTGAGCCAGTAAGAGCTAACCAACAGCGATTCCCGAACACGCGCGGATCCAATAACGTTTCGACGTCCTATTTAACCGCCCTAAGCCACGTTTTCTTAGCTCTTTACAACGTTTCTCCTGTCAACTCTGTGCGGGGTCTGGAGTTATCGCCTGGCGGATGAATTCTCTCGGTTATCGGCGAAGAGCATGGCCAAACCATCGAAGCCACCTGGTGAGCAGAGCTTTTTGAAGAGTGACAATTTTGTAGCGGACGGTGGTGTTCGAGATGAACTGTTGCCAGTAGACGCATGGCATTGACCCTGTTATAAACTCTGCTACATATATCATTGCTTACGGCCACATCACATTGAAACACATGTTCTCGTACTATCATCGAAGTTAAGAAACGTCGCCTGTTCAGTACTTTGATGGGTGACTGCTTGGGTATACCAGGTGCAGTAAGTTTAAATGTGCAGATACTGTGATGGATAATGGCTCGTTGGGTTCGTTATATTCATTTACGTGCAAATATCTTAGGGGAAGATATGAATCCAATACTTCTCCACCAGCTATAGGTTAATTATTAAGTAAGACTTTTATCACTAAATCATTATTATCTTTCGTAAGCAAAATTTCTTACAATCTAAAAATATTTTCAGGCTTTAAATAACCTGCAAAATGTTGATAAGCCGTAGAAAACGAATTAATAAGTCATTTATTAGTGAAACCATAAATTAGGGATGTCTAGGGTACGCAGATATCCGAACAAGGGCGCTAAAGATGCTACAATATATTTCGTTTTCTTATTGAGTCATTTCAAATTTTCATGCAAAGAAAACAATTTATGATTTCTTTTTGACATATCCAAAGAATCAAAAATAAATAGAAGCATTCTTCTCGATTTTTGAGAGAATTACACTTGTTTTACATACATATATATATATATATATATATATATATATATATATATATATATATATATATATATATATATATATACATATATATATATGTATATATATATATATATATATATATATATATATATATATTGTCATCCACAGACAGACTGTTTCGCTGTATCACAGTTCATCAGTGTGGCTAGACGGTTGCCTCTAGCTAGGATAGAAACACAATTGAATTGGTGTCAGTTTCGGATTTTACACCTAAGCCGTTGGCGCACGGCGGGGATGAAAGTGAATTTAAGCGTTTTTATTTTTATATAAACACACAGTGACTGAGAGAACTCGATTCGATTTACCGAAGAGTCTTGCATTATTAGCCATAATAGTCACTGTTTACAAACCCACACTTCCTCCCCAGGGAGCTCAACCGAAACAATTTTTTTCAGGAGCATGTGTGTGTGTGTGTGTGTGTGTGTGTGTGTGTGTGTGTGTGTGTGTGTTTGCGTGTTGTGTGTATTTGCGTGTTGTATGTGTGTTTGCGTGTTGTATGTGTGTTTGCGTGTTGTGTGTGTTTGCGTGTTGTATGTGTGTTTGCGTGTTGTGTGTGTTTGCGTGTTGTATGTGTGTTTGCGTGTTGTATGTGTGTTTGCGTGTTGTGTGTGTTTGCGTGTTGTGTGTGTGTTTGCGTGTTGTGTGTGTTTGCGTGTTGTATGTGTGTTTGCGTGTTGTGTGTGTGTTTGCGTGTTGTATGTGTGTTTGCGTGTTGTATGTGTGTTTGCGTGTTGTATGTGTGTTTGCGTTATTGTGTGTGTTTGCGTGTTGTATGTGTGTTTGCGTGTTGTGTGTGTTTGCGTGTTGTATGTGTGTTTGCGTGTTGTGTGTGTTTGCGTGTTGTATGTGTGTTTGCGTGTTGTGTGTATTTGCGTGTTGTATGTGTGTGTGTGTGTGTGTGTGTGTGTGTGTTTGCGTGTTGTGTGTGTTTGCGTGTTGTGTGTGTGTTTGCGTGTTGTATGTGTGTGTGTTTGAAGAGGTGTTTTCTTACTTACTTTCACATTTCTGAACAGTTTTGCTCTACTTTTTTCTATTTAACACATCTCATTTTTATTAAACTTCTTATAACTTAATAATGTCTTTATTCTACCTATTACAGAGGGCATATTACAGAAAAACAGGATAGGTACAGAGCATTAACGGAACTAACTCAATCGCATAGGACCATACATACACGTCATACTACATCAGATAATCAGAAGGAAGGGGTTTTCTTTGTTTTGTTTTTGTTTTTTGCATGATCTCGTGTACTTAGCCTCCGGTATGTCGTGCGAAGAGTCCGCTGGAATTGCTTGTACTTGACAGATTCCAAAAGAAGCTCCAAATTACTAGATGAATCTTTCAGATGGACTGAGCGAGCAATGGGAATGCTGTGGTATTTATTCCCATTGTGAAGGAGCACGATCTTCAAACTTGGAAGAGTGTATGAAAAGACGCTAATCTGAGGGATTGTGTGGGGAGCCAAAAAAGGTGAATAAGCCAGAGATTTTTTTTGCAGTATCATATCTTGTTTTCAATGTCGAAGAAGTCCTTGTTCTGTGCCCCGAAACTACTATCTGCCGTGACCAGGTTCCACTGCTTAACCCTGGGTGCCAAACGATCTAACCGATGCTTAGATAGATACAAATCAACGGCAAGGTCATTTAGGTCTTCCTGGATGATCCAGTCACCTATGACTGCAACTTGATCCTAAATAAACAAAGGCATTGTCTTCGGAAGAGACTGACTTGTCAGTATTTTCATCTGTAGGTTATTCTTCATATGATAAAGGAATAAGATCTTTATATTGTGGGGTGTAGGAACAGGGAGATCATCTGAGTCGTAAACAGGTTTGGTTTGGTTCATTATATATATCAACCTCAATAGCTTACTTAATGCCGACAAGATTTTCTACAATAGATTTGTATGAATAGAATATTTATTCTTAGTAAGATATTTTTCAAAAATGCATTGTTTATAATGATTTTTTTCTCACAAATGCATTTCTGGTAATAATTTTGTTTTCTGAAAAATGTATTTCTGATAATTTATTTTTCAAAAATGTATTACTGTTAATAATTTGTCTTTTTAAAAATGTATTGAAAGTAATATTTTTTTCAAAAATGCATTGCTGGTAATATTTTTTTCAAAAATGTATTACTGATATTTTTACTATAAAATTTTTTTTACACTATCATAGTGTCTTGGCCCCAGTTTGGAGGCTAACTTTTTGTCCATAGCTGTGGTTCTAACAAGTGCTACCACCCCGGATTAGGGTGTACCTGGCAACAACAGCAATTAAGAGGTGGTTCCATGCTCCTCAGAACTTCCTGATCATAGACCTTGCTGTTGGATGTTTATTATATTCATACTCACGACCTTCGGGAACAGGTATCACAGTTGGGTGAAGGTTGGGATATTTCATTAATGTTTTAGAAGCTTTGAAACCAATTATATTTGTTAGACTAAAAATGCAATCACTTGTACGGCTTTGTGGATCTCTCCAGACCATCTGAACTGCAAAGTTGAAGGCTGCTTTCTTACCATGAAACCACACAGTTTATCTATTGTAACAAAATTTACAACAGATGCGTGTGGCTCAGCATCTGTCCTGATCTCCAATTTTATAGTCAAAATAATGAAAATAAGCAGTTATCAGGAGGGGAGTGCGTATTCAGCAATGCAACTGTCCTGAAACCATTCTAGAGGTATGTTTTAGCTCACCAAAATCTGCAAAACAGAATAAACATGGGTCATGTATATGATTACATCCGGGCACATCGAGTATTAAAGAGGATTTCATTTCGCTACAATGAATCTTTGCTTGCTTTTTTGTTTAACGGCGTATCAACACCTATTGGGTCATTTAATGCCGAAATTTACTTTTCTTGGGAGCTTGTGTAATTCCTTTTTCAGTTTTACAAAAATCTGTTGACTGGTAATTTATTCTTTTATTTTTTAAAATCTATACTTTCAATTTTTTTACCCTAATTTAGGTGTTCACTATTTTCCCATACCTGGGACCCCTAACAAATGCTTCCATCCCTGGTTAAGATGGACTTGGGAAAAACAGCAATTAAGATGTGGTTTCACGCTCCTCAAAACTCAGAGGTCTTCTTGCTGAATGTAATTTATCGTCTTAACCAGGATGAACAATGAAACTTAGCCGACCGTAGATCGTCAAACTTGGCTATTACATAAGTGTTTTTTTTTTTAAAAAAGGGCACAATTTCGAAAACTTAAGATTTTTTTAAAAAAGAATACAATTTCCTAAATAGAATATATCTGGCAACCTTGAATGAACATGCATATATTTACAAAAATCGCGATCACAGTTGCAATAGGTTTGTCTTCGCAATTTAGTTCTGATGTTGACTCCGCGTGATATCCAAAGTAATTCCGTTAACAAACTACGGCGCTTTTCTTGATAAATTTCAACTCAACATTAAGAAGATAATTAGAGAACTAGAAAGTATTATTATAAGAAAAAATAGGCATAATATATCTATATTATTTAATGAAAGATGCTTGAATGAAGATATGCTGCCTAAATATATATATTTATGTATATGAATACATGTATAGACTGTTCCAATAACTTGGACCAATTTTAAATGTGAATTAAGTTTAAGCATCTAATTTTCTTTTCTTTTTCTTCCATTTTTGATGAACATTGGACGATGTTATTTTTCACACATAATTCCATGACTTAAATATCACGATTCAGTAAAGTAATAAAAAATTGTGAGACCTTATCACCAGCCTAGTACTGCGCTTAAATGAATATATCGGGTGTTCCAATAACTTGGGCTTATTTTAAATGTGAATTAAGTTTAAGCGTCTAAGGATTTTTCTTTTTCTTTCAGATTTAACAACTTAAGTCTTTGGCAATTTCAACCATGGAAAGATTAACAATCATTGTGTTAAAGTAATCGAAGCCTATTACGAAAATGGACGTTCAAACAGAAATGCATTTCGCGCACTTCAACATAATCGACCAACCGAGAGTGTAATTGGAAAAATTGTTCGTAAATTCAAACAAACTGGGTTGGTGGCAGATGTGAAAATACCACTGCGTCCTCGTTTACGCTGTTCATCTGAAAACATTGCTGCAGTACACGAGAATGTGGCGAAAATCGAGACACCTTTATCCGTCATCACGCGCAGGAATTCAAACTCTCCATAACAACGTTACATCGAATTTTGACAAAAGATTTGTCTCTACACGCTTACAAAATTCAGTTGACAAAAGAACTGAAACCTGCTAACCATTAGGAGCGCCGTATTCGTCAATTGGGTGCACGAGCAAGGACAAGACGATGAAGATCTTTCACAAAAAAATCCTTTTTAGTGATGAAGCCCATTTTCATCTTGGTGGATTCCTTAATAAGTAGAATTGTCGCATTTGGGCTCATGAAAATCCAAGGAAGGTTGTTGAAAATTCACTGTATCTACAAAAAGTCACTCTTTGGTGTGCATTTTTTTCTAGTGAAATCATTTGGTCGTATATTTATAAATTTGAACGTCTATTTTCGTAATAGGCTTCGATAACTTTAACACGTTGTTCGATAGTTAATCTTTCCATGGCTGAAATCGCCAAAGACTTAAGTTGTTAAATCTGAAAGGAAAAGAAAAAAATCATTAAACGCTTAAATTTAATTCACATTTAAAATCGGTCCAATTTATTGGAATAAACTATATATCTCGAATTCTAGGTCATGAATGAAAACGCATTTTGTATCTGAAATCAACACCAGACACAAATTAGTTTAGAACAGCTATTTTTGTGCTTGCTTTAATGTCTTTATAGAACAGTGTTTTTAGACAAGATGAAATGTTTACATTTGGGGTTGACCACGGCTAAGTGAAGTAGCGGATAAGTAAAAACCGTGGATAAGAAGACTTCTGTGTAAGTGATTAATGATGTCTCATTATGACTAATTATATTAATTATTAATGTTTAATTATATCCAATTATAATTGTTAATTATATGTAAGGTGGTAAAATTAAAAGTTTTCAGTCCAACAAAGATTCCTGCCTCGTATGTTTTCTGGTGCAAATATACTTCTCGTGTAACACGATCATCGGCTTGAATGCGAGTAAATTAGCAATGCAATCTGCCATCATTTCTTGCCTAATTCTTCAGTCAGTCTAAGAATATTTCCATGCTAGTTTCTCCATGAAACAAAGTACTATTGGCACCATGAGAGTTGTAAAGGAAATGGACATTACTAAATAATTCTTTTTGCCTGTTGAAATGACATGAAAAGTGTAATGGCCCTACGAGTTCACTTCAGGGTGGCACCCCCAATGGACCCTACCCTCAGGTCGAACCAATGCGGTAAAACCAATTTCCGCTATGACGATGAATGTATAATGATACTTAATTTTTGTCTTTTTTCCTACAGTTACCGTTCATAAATTATGCAATTTCCACACTCATATTGATTATACCCCTGTCAAGGCTGACTGTGGTGGTAAGAGATTTTTCTTCTTGCGGGACATGCCGCCGTAAGTGCTCACTTTCCTACTCCATTCATCGGGGTTTACGGGCATACCACATTGGAACAACCGATTTTCATACGATCACCGAAGTTAAACAACGTCGAGCCTGGTCAAGTACCTAGATGGGCAACCACTTGAAGAATACCAAGTACTGAGAGCTTGGATGTGCGAGTGGTATAGTGGATAATGGCACGAAATTGTTAATTGCAGAGTTGAGTTCTAATTCCGGTTTGGTTCGTAACATTCAATTACGCACAAATGCCCCTGGGAAAGTTATGGATACACTTTTTCTCCCCCAGCTATGGGTTAATTATTAAGACTTGTATCACTAAACCATTGTTATCTCCACCCACAAGATAAATTCTTAGAATGTAAAATATTTTCTGGCTTTAATTAACATGGGTTGATAAACAGTAGAGAACAAATCAATCAAACCCTTACTCTACTCTTCGTCATCAAACATGGCAAGCCAGTGACGGGATATTTTATCAATGGGACATCGTATGAGGTGCAGTAGAGAAAAATTAAATAGTAAGTATAAGTAAGCAAGTTTGGCCGAAATTCGAACTCAGTCTGCTGGCTTCATTTTTTTGTACCGGTGAACGTTACGCCATTCCCACATGCCTCCGTGCCTATATAAAAATGTTGCAAACTAATAAAACTGAATTAATTTCGAGCGCAAAATTTGCTTAAATTTGGTCTCCATTCTCATCTCATGCAACAACTTTTTTAAAATTAATTTTCTCTTCTATTAATATCTGGAGAAGCTGGAGGCGATTTCATTAATTTGATGTCTTTGCAAACTTTTGGGGAAAGACTGGGTATGACCAACTGAAAAGGCGCAATATCTTGCTTGAATATAAGATTTAGGCTGAAAAGGCGAATTGTCTTGCGTTAATATAAGATTTAGGCTGAAAAGGCGCATTGGCTTGCGTTAATATAAGATTTAGGCTGAAAAGGCGCATTGTCTTGCGTTAATATAAGATTTAGGCTGAAAAGGCGATTTGTCTTGCGGGAATATAAGATTTAGACTGAAAAGGCGATTTGTCTTGCGTGAATATAAGATTTAGACTGAAAAGGCGATTTGCCTTGCGTGAATATAAGATTTAGACTGAAAAGGCGCATTGTCTTGCGTGAATATAAGATTTAGACTGAAAAGGCGATTTGCCTTGCGTGAATATAAGATTTAGGCTGAAAAGGCGCATTGTCTTGCGTGAATATAAGATTTAGACTGAAAAGAAGATTTGTCTTGCGGGAATATAAGATTTAGAGTGAAAAGGCGATTTGTCTTGCGGGAATATAAGATTTAGACTGAAAAGGCGAATTGTCTTGCGTTAATATAAGATTTAGACTGAAAAGGCGATTTGCCTTGCGTGAATATGAGATTTAGGCTGAAAAGGCGCATTGTCTTGCGTGAATATAAGATTTAGACTGAAAAGGCGATTTGCCTTGCGTGAATATAAGATTTAGGCTGAAAAGGCGCATTGTCTTGCGTGAATATAAGATTTAGACTGAAAAGGCGATTTGCCTTGCGTGAATATAAGATTTAGGCTGAAAAGGCGCATTGTCTTGCGTGAATATAAGATTTAGACTGAAAAGGCGATTTGTCTTACGTGAATATAAGATTTAGACTGAAAAGGCGATTTGCCTTGCGTGAATATAAGATTTAGGCTGAAAAGGCGCATTGTCTTGCGTGAATATAAGATTTAGACTGAAAAGGCGATTTGCCTTGCGTGAATATAAGATTTAGGCTGAAAAGGCGCATTGTCTTGCGTGAATATAAGATTTAGACTGAAAAGGCGATTTGTCTTACGTGAATATAAGATTTAGACTGAAAAGGCACATTATCTTGTGTGCTTATAAGCTTTAACTTCAAGAATCTTTCTTGTTACCTGTGTTACTGAATAAACGTCTTGTGGAAGGACATTATTTTTTTGCATTTGCCTTGACCAATATTTACTGCCTTCAAACATAGCCCAAAATATCCATGTCATCTATGTAGCTTTCTTAAGTCATTTACGTTAATATTTCAATGAGATCCCCAACATCTCAAACAATCACCAGGTCCAGCCAATATCGCTCTAAAGTCATAATTAAGAAATACTATTGCATTGTTACTTTTCATGTAATTATTCTCTCAAACTTTTCTTTTTGTGATATTTACTTAAAAGGGTTAATTTGGTGGTTTTCTGTATTTAAACAAGTTTATTATTTCCATTATTCTGACTGTTATCCTCATCTTCATTGTCATAATGGAGATGAGGATAACAGTCCGAATAATGTAAATAATGCAAGTAATCATAATACCTCGTCTTAGAGATATAGAAAAGTATTAGACAAGGTTCTTAATATTATACATATTTTTCATATGTTTACAACAGCTAAACTAACTTCAATTATTTTCCAGCTCGTCAGTCCGCTTTTCCCGCTTATTATTTCATTTAATATTTATCTGATTTCTTTAGGAAACATTCATAATGATAGTTTTCACTTATTCATATCTTGTCAACCTTTTCAATTTCTTTTTTTAATTTTTCTGACATGTTCGTCCAACTATTCCCGAATGTGTGCTCTCATTAGTCAATAAGTTTTGCTATAACTTCTATGTGGCTTGTCACTTCATGAGATGTGAGATCATGGCTCTCCACAAATTAATCGTTTATCGCTTCCTTTACTATCCTCGCAGTCTCTGTTCAGACACCAATTCTTTCTTCCTCTTTTAATTCCTTTTAAAGTTTGACAAATACCCGCATCAAATGCTATCAAGTCTTAAGCTGTCTCTGAGAAGGCGCAAGAGGACATTTTCACCAAGCTACGCCTGTAAGTTTCGCGGTGGTGTTTACGTCAAATTCATATCCTTGGTTATACTCTATTTCTATCTTTCTTTTAAAAAGTGCTTTTATAAACTGAGAACCGTACTGGGTAAGACGATAAACTACGTCCGTGTCCTGGGTAAGACGATAAACTACGTCCGTGTCCTGGGTAAGACGATAAACAACGTACATGTTTTGGGTCAGACGATAAACAACGTCAGCTTCCTGGTTACGACGATAAACTACATCCGCCTCCTAGGTAAGACGATAAACTACGTCCGTGTCCTGGGTAAGGCGATAAACTACATCCACCTACTGGGTAAGACGATAAACTACGTCCGTCTCCTGGGTAAGACGATAAACTGCATCTGCGTCCTAGGTAAGACGATACACTACATCCGCGTCCTGTGTACGACGATAAACTGCATCCATGTCCTGGGTAAGACCATAAACTACGTCGGTGTCCTGGGTAAGACCATAAACTACGTCCGTGTCCTGGGTACGACGATTAACTACATCCGCCTCCTGGGTAAGACGATAAACTACGTCCGTGTCCTGGGTAAGGCGATAAACTACATCCACGTCCTGGGTAAGACGATAAACTACATCCGTGTCCTGGGTAAGCTGATAAACTACATCCGCTTCCTGGGTAAAGC
Organism: Acanthosepion esculentum; assembly: GCA_964036315.1. Lineage (NCBI taxonomy): Eukaryota > Metazoa > Mollusca > Cephalopoda > Sepiida > Sepiidae > Acanthosepion > Acanthosepion esculentum. The sequence goes on from OZ038481.1 coordinate 96,589,907, forward strand.
GATAAACTACATCCACCTACTGGGTAAGACGATAAACGACGTTCGCGTCCTGAGTAAGATGATAAACTACGTCTAACAGCAGGGCCTTTGATCAGGAGGTTTTGAGGAGTGTGGAACCACCTCTTAATTGATGATGTTCCCAGGTCCACCCTGATCCGGGGTGGTAACACCTGTTAGGGGCCCAGCTATGGACAAATAGTTAACCACCAAACTGGGATCAAAACACTATGAAACTGTTAAAATAGGTTTTAATACCAGAAATACTTTGTAAAAAATTATTAGCTGCAATAAATTTTTGAATAAAAATTATTACCAGCAATAAAAAGCTTGTCGGCATTATATAAGCCATTGAGGTTGATATGACGTAAAACGAAACAAACCAAACCATGAACTGTGCATGATTCCAAATGTAGGGCATGTCTTTCTTTATGCGTCCCTCATGAAACCCCACAAAAATAGGAGAAATATGTTTGTTCACATCTTGAGTGGTCTGCACGTGTAGCGTCAGAAAACATCAGGAATATCCGAGAGTAACTCTTGAACGCTTCTTTAAACGAGGTATCATTCATTGAACGTCTGTTGGATCTTAGATTCCATCCAGATCTTATGCAGAACTCTTATACACAATCCATTTCTAAAGATACTGGGAAAAGCGACGATTTATTCTACTGCTCCAGGAAGTATCTGCCTCCTTCTTCCCCCCTGGTTATTGCTGTTCAATGCTCACTTTACAGGCTTGATAAGGTTCAAAGTCAGGTACATGATCTTGTGGGAGATAACTTATGTTACACTCTGCAGGCTCTTTCCCAGAGATGCAACATTGCAACCGTTATTGCTACTCTGTCGCTTTTTCCACGGCAAATGTTCACATCAGCTTTTTTCTTTAATTCCACCTGCTCAGAAATTTAGAATTAAGGCATGCTATCCTATGTCCACAAGTTTCGAACCCCCTTCATTTTCAGTTACAACGAGAAAGTCCCACTCATACAGTTTTTCACCAAAACAGACTCCCACGTGAGGGCTTCTCTGAATGCTAAAACCTTAAACTCTTCAAATCAAGAGTCAATCATTAACTACCTCTTTATCCTCATAATCATTTCCTCCAATCTTCTCTTATATTCGTATTAAAAAATTATTCAGTATTCCTCTACTTTGGAATATTAGGTGCTGTAAGCTTCTGTGTGTGGGTGGTGTAATGGATAATGTATCAGAATTGTTAATCGGAGAGCCGAGTTCCAATTCTCGTTGTGTTCGTTATATTCTCTTACGCGCAAGTAACCTTGGAAAAGGTATGAATCTAAATTTTCCTCCCAGCTATGGCTTAATTAGTTTGACTTGTATCAGTAAATCATTATTATCTAAAAAAAATTCCTACAATCAACAGATATTCTATAGCTTTAAATAACCTGCAAATACTTGATAATTCGTAAAAAACGAATCAATCTTCTTGATATTGTGCGAAATTAATAAAAGCATATTTACTCTTCATTTGGAACGAAACATTCAATTGCGAAAAGGTTTTATTGAGACATCCTTTTGACAATAATGGCCCATTGCAATTTCATTTTGTGTTTCGTCAAATTCAGTTGATACGCAAGTAACCAGCATTTTAATATAAAAACAGATAATCAGTATTGAGTCATCACAGTATTTTCTCTGGCTTCCTATTCATGGCATGACACACTTTCAGCTAAATTTTGCCTACCGTCGTAAAACATAGTTTTGCGTTTGGACTCGAGAAATTTTCCGTTTGGAGAAATGTTTCGAGTAATTTTTATCGCCATCTTTGAACTGTTGAAACCACTAACCAAACAAGGAAATAATTCGAGTGATTTTTTTTTAAATGTCAGTTTTAATAATAAAAAAAAGAATCAATTAACATATTATGATCAGGTGGTTTCAGATAGAAAAACCGAAAATAAAGATGTTTTCCAGTTATTCATAAGGAAAGGACAAATCACTTGAAATTGTACATACATTCTTCAGAGGAATTCATAGCAGGTTTTATGCATAATTCATCAATACCAAATTTTAGGGTTTACACATATATTTGCTGGCCCTTGATTTTGTCAATGAAAATACTGAATTTTGTTGGAACTCTACGTATCTTTTATTCATCATTTCACAAGTTTATCTGGTTCTCACAGAACAAGTTATATGCATAAATATATTTATTAAATCACCTGTTCACAATACATATTTCAAAGAGGAGAATAGATATATTGTTCACGCAGTTAGATAAAAATTCGTACACAAACTCGACACCTGACAGCAACCGAAAGCCGACATTCTTAAAAGCATGACTAGCAGTTTCTCATATTCATGTCTCAAGTTCGATTAACTTAGACACCCGAGACTCTGAAAATGTCACGTACGATTCTCACTTTCGTTTTATCAAATATATGTGAGAATTAAGATAAATATTTTCTCTCGCTAAAATGTTCTACTATTAAAGAAATCTAGAGAGACTTTTCTTAACTTTCTTACCGGTTATGTTCTAATATAATATTTAGAAAAACAATTCGTTATGATGTAAAAGTCATGTGCTTCGTTCAGACATCGATACTATCTTTTTCACTTGTGATTTTATAAATCCATGTCCATTCAGGACGTAGAAAATAAGGACTCTCCATCGATTTTTTTTAATATCTTTGAATTGACAATAATTTTTAGAAAATATAATGGAATGATTTCTCGTTGTCTTCTCTATGATTTTGAATTCATCGTCTTCCTTCTCCCATACTGGTTGTCAAGGATAGATGCCTTGGTTGGGAACCAGTCTACGTTGATCCATGTCTCGGAGTGGGGAAAAGAACTGACAGATTCATGCCTTTCCCAAGGGCATCGTTTTGAGAAAGTAAACACAACACTTTTCTTTTCTGAGAAAATATTTGCCGATATATGAATTTACGCCACACGTGACTCAGTTCTAAAAATAATAAAATTTTACGGCTTATCACACTTTTGTAAGTTATTTAAAGCCAGACAATATTTTTAGGTTGTAATAATTTGTGTGTGTGTGTGTTGGGGGGGTAGATAATAATGATATGCTGGTAAAAGTCCTATAATTTATCCGTAGCTCGATGGAACAGAGGTGGATTCATACCTTTCCCAAGCTATCTGCGTATAAATGAATATAACGGACCTGAATAGAATTGGAACTCGAACACCGATTTCCAAATGTCTAATTCTGTTAATCATTACACCACCCACACACCGGAGCTTACATCACTGGGTATTCCCAAGCGGTCACCTATCTAGGTATTGACCTGGCTTGACGTTGCTTAACTTAGGTGATCGTACGAGAACCGATGTTTCAAGTTCCGTAGTATATAAGAATACACTCAATGCATTAAAGTCTTTTGCTGGATGTTTATGACCTTATGGCCCATTACAATTTCATTTTCTGTTTCGTTATAAACTCAGATCATCAATATTGAGTCATCACAGTATCTCTGGCTTCCTATTTATTACATGACACACTTTCACCTAAATTTTGCCTTCCATCGTAAAATATAGTTTTGCGTTTGGACTCCAGAAACTTTCCGTTTGGTGTCGAGAAATTTTTCGAGTGATTTTTGTCGCTATCTTTGAACTGTTGAAACCACTAACCAAACAAGGAAATGTTTCTAGTCATTGTTGTCGCCGCGTAGAAACTATTAAAATCCCCTAACCATCAAGGAAATGCTTCGTATGACTTTTGCCGTAATCTCAGAACTGTTGGTGACACAAACCAAACAAGGAAATTTTTCGAGTGATTTTTGTCGCCATCTTTGAACTTGTGAAACCACTAACCAAACAAGGAAATGTTTCTAGTCATTGTTGTCGCCGCGTAGAAACTATTAAAATCCCCTAACCATCAAGGAAATGCTTCGTATGACTTTTGCCGTAATCTTAGAACTGTTGGTGACACAAACCAAACAAGGAAATTTTTCGAGCGATTTTTGTCCTTGGACTTTTGGAACCACTAACCAAACAATGAAATGTTTCAAGTGATTTTTGTCTTTGAACATTTGGAACCACTAACCAAACAATGAAATGTTTCAAGTGACTTTAGTCGTTGTCTTGGAATGGTTGTAATCACTAACCTAACAAGGAAATGTCTCAAGTGAATTTTGTTTTTGGAATTTTGGAACCACTAACCAAACAAGGAAATGTTTCAAGTGATTTTTGTCTTTGAACTTTTGGAACCACTAACCAAGGAAATGTTTCGAGTGATTTCGTCTTTGGACTTTTGGAACCACTAACCAAACAAGGGAATATTTCAAGTGATTTTTATCTTTGGACCAAACAAGGAAATGTTTCAAATGATTTTTGTTTTTGTCTTTGAACGATTACAATCACTAACCTAACAAGGAAATGTTTCGATTAATTTTTGCCGCCATCTTTTAAATGTTGGTACCACTAAACAAACGAGGAAATGTTTCGAGTAAATGATTTGACATCTTGGAACTTTTGGAAACACTAACCAAACAAGGAAATGTTTCGAGTGATTTTTGTCGTCATCTTGGAACTATTGACACCAATGTTGTAACCTAGGGAAGGTTATTGAATAGAATAATCAAACGAAGGTTGGTAATGAACGATAATACTTAGGACAAGAACAACACATACAAAATTCTCTAGCGCCGCGTAGACGAAGTTTTCAAATGCTAGATGTGAATCAATGAATTCCACAATAAATCTCCAACTGTAGGCCAACATAAAGTATCTACTACTGTATTTATGTGAACGGAAGCATGCCCATTATCGACCGACGGTATGCTACAACCACTAACCAAAGAAGTAAATGGTTCGAGGAATTTTTACCGTCATCTTCGAATTATTGTAATCGCTAAACAAACAAGGAAATGCTTCGAGTGATTTTTGTCGCCATCTTGGGACTCTTAAAACCACTAACCAAACAAGGAAAGGTTTCGAGTGATTTTGTCGCCATCTTGGAACTGTTACTCACTAACCAAACAAGGAAATGTTTCATAGTCTGAAATTGAGAATTTTGAATACGTCGTCTGGGGGAGAATTTGATATCACATGTGATCCTTTTTTTACTGTATTTACTGCTTGAGAATGGGCGTTGTCATGAAACAAATTCACGGATCGATTTTCTTTTTCACTCATAAGAATAAGTCTTTTTATTCCAACACATCATCTTTCGAAAAACCCGTTTGTTCACTGTAACGTTGTGCTGTAATAATTCGTCTACGTTCTAGCAATTGTTAATAAAAAAGAGTACAATTTCTATTTGAATCCCACAAAACACAGAACATATTTTCCCCAACCTATTTGCTTTACTTTGAGGTTCTCCTATCATGCATACTTCAGCTGTGCCGTGAGATACCCGTAATTTAAATCGGGTTTCTATTCGCATATCGATAAAGAAACCTAACACGCTCTTGACGTTTGAACTGTGCTAGCAGGCAACAGGGAAGCAATTTAAATAAATGAATTTTCCACTATATCTTAAGGAAAAATTCAGTATTTTTTCTTCAAAAGACATTTCACTAAACGTTATATATGTATTGCAGAGTGGGCACTTCGAGGTGTTGTAATGGCTAGCAAGCTTGTCTCGCTAAAAATATTACAACTGAGTAGTGAGTTCAATCCTCACTTCTTTCGGACTTGTGACACATGTAAGCTACGCTTGGAAAATCACTATATGTAGAGTTTAAATTTTTATGTCAAAAAGTCAGGGAGGAATTGAATTTTGAATGGTAAAAATTTCTAATAAGAACTGTCTAAATCTTTTTTTTTTAATATTTTTTAATAATAATTCTTTTGAATTTTTTTGCAATTAAACTCAAAATTGAAACTACAAAGTAAATAGATTAACACACACACACACACACACACACACATATATATATATATATATATATATATATATATATATATATATATATATATATATATATATATATATATATATATATGGTAATAAATACACATATACCTACGTTTGATGTGCGACTCGAGTTTCATAGGTTACCCAATACATCGGGCACGAGATATCGCTTATTTTTTATTTTAAAAAGGTATACAGGTGCTCATGGGATGGATGCTGATTTATATTTCCAAATTAAAATAGCACAAAATATTTCTAAAGGATACCGGGTTTTAAGTGGAGGAAGTGAGGTGTGGCTATGAGATTATTAACAGAGAAAAGAGAATAAAAGGGAAATTGAAATACGCTTAAAATTTAAAATTTTAACTCTAGTCGCTGTTCGCAAAATACGTTTGACTGGTTAGAGAGAGGAATTTATATAGCGAATTTATATAGCGAATTTATATAGCGAATTCGATGCGTGAACCAAAGTAAAAGTGGGCGGAAAATTAAAATTTGAAATTAAATTTAGACGGAAAGTGTGTTATCCATGATTACAATATTTTAAGAGAACCCATTTTCTGTGCATGCAACTAGACATAAGTTCATTCCGTTTATTTAGTAGATTTGGATTATTAATATAAATTAATGTAGCTATCTGTTTTGGTGCCCTGGTAAAATTTAGAGAGTGCTGTTGCATTTGCATATTTTGTTTTGTTAAGGGTCATTTTATGATGATAAAAACGTTTTTTTCAATTATTACCAGTTGGTCCGAAATAAAATTTAGTTTGGTCACCATGCTTGATGCTGTCCTTACAAATAACTCTTTTATATATACATTTGCCATTCAAAGGACAGATGTTCTCTTATCAGCAATTGCATTTTTGATCATCATCGCTACTGTTGTACTTATTTTTGCTTAAGTATTTATTAAGGGTTACACTATTATGTTGAGCTATATATTGGTCAAGGTTTCTAGTACAGCTGTAACTAACCTTAATGTTGTTCTTGTTGAAGATTTTTTGAGAAACGGGTTATAGTTCAATTGTTTATGTACTAATTTAAGAAAGGTTCTGCCGATGTTGATTCTGACGTTACTATTGAAAGATTGGTTGAACCAAATTAAGTTGCGTTTTCTATTCCTATGTTGACTACTGGTATTTGCGCTAGTGTTTGGGACGTACTCTAGTTTAATATTGCGCTGATTTTTATTTAGGACATATATGTATGCTTATATATGTGTCTATATACATATATATATTAAATATATAATATATATATTATATATATATATATATATTATATATATGTGTATATATATATATATATATATATATATTATATATGTATATATATATATATATATATGTATGTGTGTGTGTGTGTGAGTGTGTGCAAATATTATCAGATGTAGTGTATCTGTAAAGATGCAAAATGAACTAAAAGTAACGAGGAAAAACTATTCTTAGCCGACGCGTTTCGTCCTCTGAAGGACTATGTCAAGGCACATAAAATATGAATGTGTATCACCATGGTATTTTTGTCCCGTCCTTTAATAAAGATACTAAGAAGTTTGTCCATGAATAAGAGGGTATCCTATTAAGTAGACAAATATTATGTAAACTTTTCTGACAAGTCTTAATGAAAACATGCTACCAAAATATACGGTATATATATATATATATATACATATATATATATATATATATATATATATATAGAGAGAGAGAGAGAGAGAGAGAGAGAAAGAGAGAATGAGAACGAGAATAATGCAAATTCTAACGTTTAAAAGAGTGCTCAATACCAAAAGTAGAGCAATAATTATTTATTATAGATTTTTGCATTTGCATCTCAACTGGTGGGAACTTTAAAAAATGGTTACCATTTTTAGTTTATACCAGTCGAGATGCAAATAAGTCATTGAAACAAGAATGCATCTTTGTAGTGGGTAATTGTTTTTGTCCACACACACACACATATATATATATATATATATATATATATATATATATATATATATATAAAAGTGAACATAGAAGTCAACACTTACAGTCTGTTTCATGCTAGATGCAATCGTGGCCTGACGATTGCATCTAGCATGAAACAGACTGTCGCCTCTAAGTGTTGACTTCTATGTTCACTTTTATATTTACACACGCTCTATCTCTGATATTGAGCACTTTATCCCATAAATATAGCAATTCTTAAGACTATATTTCTTCATATATATATAAACCGGAATTTATAAACAGGATCATACCATTCATCAACGGATTCGTGGTTAATGTATTTTATTATTAAAAATTGTTTGCGAGAGTGATTCTTGCCATTTATATCATTAACTTCATTATCTGCTTTTTGTATGAATGATTCATGTAACGTAAATTGAACCTGCACCACATAATTGATATATATATATATATATATATATATATATATATATATATATATATATATATATATATATATATATCAATTATGTAGTGCGTATTCAATTTATGTAACGTAAATCATTCAAACGAAAAACAAATACTGAAGCTGATTATATGGCAAGAATCACTCTCGCAAACAATATTTAATAATAAAATACAATTAACTTCGAATCCGTTAATGAATGGTATGATCCTTGTTTATAAATTCCGGTTTTATCAGGTCTTATTTTTTCTACTAGCCAGGATTTCAGTCGTTTCGAACGACTATCAACAGGTAGACATTTGAATGTGGTTTTGTTAAATTCCAGGTAATAATGAGACATCGAAAGATGGTGCGAACCGAAAGAGTGTTTTTTTAGCAATGAGATATTTTTAAATGTAAGAATAATTTTGGAGCGTGCAGTCACCTTTCTTCAGTACAAGAACGCACAATTTTCAAATTAAAAAAAAAAAATTCAACCTCAGCGCCGCGACTGCACGCTCCAAAATTATTGCAGAAATAACCTTTGAAATAATATGTGTGTGTGTGTGTGTGTGTGTGTGTGTGTGTGTGTGCGTGTGCGTTTGTTATTTAGTAGCAGTATGATTTCATTTTGAGATGTTCTCAGAACATGTCTAATGTCTAATTTTTGTCATGTCTAATGATTCAAATATTTTATTACATTTCCCACTGTCGACAAAAATAATGTCGTCAGAGTTAAGACGTCATAAATTCGATTTTGTAAGATTAACGCAGCGTAATCTTTCTTTTCTTATCGACATTTTCTTGTCTGTGTGCCAGAGAAAACGGTATTTGGTAAAGTTCAACCAAATAAATGAGAGAGATAGCGATAACTAGTAAGAGAGAATTTGGTGATTCCATGACGTACACTTGCTCCAGATATTTTTCGAAATAATGCAGAATGTCGAGATACTCGATAAGGAAGAGCAGTATTGTTTACTGTTCTCCCTTTCACTTATATGAATCACCCTATGCGCGAGAAGTGAAGACGTTCATATGGATGGCACACAATGGTACTTCTCCTGCTCGTGGTTCTGACATCTCTCAGTTGCGTCTCTGTCACTGGGGAGAGCGCAACTGAAAAATATTGAGAGCTCTGCGGTGTTGGGGAATAGCTTTCCGGTCCTGGAGGACAGCTGCCAGGGTCCCCAGAAACAGCTGCCCGGTCTAGGGGAACAGCTGCCCGCGGTCCAGGGGAACTGTTGCCGGGTCCTGGGGAACAGTCTCACGGCCCTGGGGAATAGCTGTCCACTGCACTACCCCCTCATTGTACTAAAGAGTGAGATCGGTATTAATAACCATGCCGGCGCAACCCAAGGTTGCTGGGACTGGGCAATTTTTGCCCTTGTGTCACAATTTGTCACAGTGGGGAGACAAGTAAATAACATGTATGGCACGCATGACGTCCAACTTCTTCAATGTAAACTATCATCTGCATATAAACGCTTACTCGGATTAATGATTAAAAAAAGCATTTTAAATGAATTCTCTAAATCTTAAAGAAAATGGTCTTTCATCGGATCCTAAAAAATTACAATTTTATCTAATTGTTGTGGCCGTGTTAGGGCCAGAAATAAAGACACAAAGAGAGTTAAACAAATATATTAAAAGAAACAGTAATGCAAACATATACAAACAAGAGTGTTACAGCAAGAATGTTCGGTGCGACTGACAGAGCTGACTGCTGGAAAATTCCCTCTCCAAAAGGCAGTACCTGCTCCTATTTATAGCTTGGAGAGTCCATGCGTGCGTGGGTAAATTACCATAACATTAATAATAAAAACCAAATCGCTTGTAGAATTACAACTGCTGCAACAAGAAAAAGGATAGCACATGTGACTAGCAGAGGAAATAATGATATAATAAATCTTTCCACGTTACCAAAAACAAAACGTTTGAAAGGAAACTCCCATCAGTACTATTGAGAGCATTAACATTTAATGGACCTGAGGAGTTTATTTGCCTGGAAAACTCTTAATAAAAATATTTTATGAATTTCAATCGACAGTATCAATAAGTGTTCGGTCAATGAATGCCTTTTTATCTATACAGAAACAGCTAAATAAATGCCGAATGTTTCCGTATAGAAACGTATAATTTTACCATTATCATTTTCACGTTACTCATGTTCGTTATCTTTTAGGATCTTTATCTTCTGTCTGCAATTATTCAGAGTTGGGTTTAAACCTTAACCCTAACACTAACCCCAACCTTCACCCTAACACTAACCCTTACCTTAACCCTAACACTAACTGGGTCGTTCGCTCCATCTTTTGTATTTGTCGAGTTAATTAAACTTTCTTTCATATGAACTATTATTTCATATTTATTGTCTAACCTCTGCATGTCTGCCCAATCGGAAGATGTTTTGGGAATCGTAATTTGATTGGCCAACTGATAACGAAGAAATAACAAATGTTTTTTTGTCACGATACGTTCTTCTTTTTATCATATTAAATGTCAAGCCTATATTCGCTAGGCCGACATTGGGCTTGGCAGCCAACAAGAATAAACGTTTCGGGGGGCATACGAATAGAAGACAGATTTCGAATCACGGTTTTTTTTTAAGTCTTTTCATTGATTTTCGCCTCACTCGTTCCTTGCCTCTTGGACATAATATTATTCTTGTATTACCGTATTCCTGCAGAACGTGTGCGACTTTGTCTGTACACAACTTCCTCTCCCTCGTAGCTCTTAGCAGGATTTATCGGTTGACTTTCCTTTGCAATTGCTTTCCTGACATCTATTTGCACAGTGTTCCTTGGATAGTTTACTATCTCCTTTCCTCATTATCTCTTGCTGTGTCCTGTGAGTGTCACATTTTCCACGCCTTCTTTTCTGATCGTCTGCCCCATAAATGTCCTTCTTGTTTCCATATTCCATGAAATGTCCACTTTCTTCACAAGTTCCACCCTTAGTATTCGCAGCAGCCGTCTGTAGATCCACATCTCTCTCGCCTCAAGTCTCCTCTTCATCTGTGGGAATACTGAGCTGCATTCACTGCTATATAGGAGGATTGATTTTGCACAGCAGCTCAGTAATGCTTTCTTTGTTTCTAACGACATTTTCCTGTTTCTTCATACTTCGTTTAGTTTTTGGAAAACATCTTTCGCTATTCCAACGTTCCTTCGGATTTTGGTGGTCCGCTTTCCGTCATCCATTAAAACACTTCTCTGATAGTTAAACTTGGGTACTTATTTGATTTGGACATCTCTGATTCTAATACTAATCACGAAAGCAACAAGAAATGTTATCAGGTTATCCTCAGTTATATGCTATGCGGGATACACACTTAGGCGATCATGTATCTTTCGATACATGACTGACGAGGTAGTTTTTTTCCGCAGTAGGTTTCCATTTCTTTTTGCGTGGAAGACCAGTTGCCATCCAGTCTGTCCTGCTATTTACCTATAGCTGGGAGGTGAAGAAGAGAATCCATAACTCTCCCAGGGGTATTAGCATGGATTCTATTGGAATTCGAACTCGGCTCTCCGATTCCTCAATCCGAGCCGCTATCCATTACTACACCGTGCCTCCTCAGTATAATCCTCAGTATAATTTAAATAGCAGGACAAAATGGACTTTCTAGCCTTTTTTTAAAAATCACTTCAACCCCAAACAGGGCAATAAAGTCACTAAGATGCGATTTTGTTACTGAGTGTGAAAAATACGTGAAAAAGAAAATCTTTTTAAGGGGAGATAACTATAAAAGAACAGGAATTAAGACAAGATAACGGTTGGCATTACATTTCAATATTTTTGAAGATTAAAGTTGGTTGGAAAGCAAGAAGCCGGAAGTGATTTCCATAAGCTAGAAGTACGAGAAGATAAACTGCTAGTATAGAACTTACAGTTGTATTTAGCCATTTGAACTAGAAAATGATGAGACCTATCCGCTAATCTAGTACTGCGCTTAAATTCATAAAATCTAAATATCAAAAATTAAGTTCACCAAAACAATTACCATGAAAATATTTATGAAAATTTACGTTACAGCGATGGGAAAGTGATTGACGCCTAGATGCCAGGTCAGGACTAATAACATTGCAGATTATTCTTTGGATTTCAACAAAAAAGATCTAAATATACAGCAGAAGCACGCCAGATGTGACAGCAATAGTCAATGCATGGATAAATGGGAGACTTATAAATATGTAAAATATATTCAAGCGAGAAAAATTGTCTAGCCCGACACAGTGGACCAACTTTTCTAGCAACAGACTTGGCATTTGATTCAATATGATATTTCTAGCTCATGCGGAAGTCGTTAACCCGAGAAGATGCACAGTCTTCGTCCACAACCCGTCTAGAAAAAGAACTCTGAATTCAAAACGAGTTGATGTGAGAATGAACGGATAGTTTTTCAGCTTTTGTTGATAAGCTATCTAGAGACGGTGATTTGATAAAAACAAAACCGTCCGCTAGCAACTGGGTACTCTTGTAGGGATAAGAAAAAAAAACACACACACAATGACTGAAATTCCTGAGTCACGTGATTTGTGCACTCTGCCGCAGGCGGAGATAATCTTCCTAATTACAATCACCAAATGGCTGATTGATCTTCTTTCATTCAGTAGTTTTAATTAAACTATATTTGACATAGAGCTTTTATTTTCATTAGATATACACATCTGTCCGCCTGTGAAGTGTTATGCGAAAATGTAGCTGAAAGGTGATGTTTTACCCTGGTTCAGTAAGTAAAGTCAAAAAGGAAATACGACGCTTGTACTTAAAAGCAGCGGTGATTTAATATTATCGAAACTGCCTATGACATTGGCGCTTTAGCCTAGTTCTATTTAATTCCTTTGGGATCTAACACACTTAAACCCGTCTCCATTGTTCCTTTCAAAACAGTTTACCAAATCTTTTGGGGTTGCCATCAACTGCCACAGGGCCTTCCTTTTTATTACCTCACCAGAATTTTAATGACAATTTTATGTTTAGGACAGAGCCAGAAATTGCAGGGCGATAAAACTGGACTGTAGAGAGTTAAATGATGAAGGTTTTTGCCAAATATCTCTATGCGAAATAGAAAGAATGTAATACCTCCGTCGTTATGAATGCGACGGTTACATACTACGCAAGCTTGCACAAAAGCATCGCACAGCCGACTGATTAGATCCACCAAACAGTATCCGTTCGCGCATGCGTTTTATGTTAATTTAAGTGTCTGTTCCCGCATGCGTAATAAATTAAGTATTAATATTCAAAATAGTTCTAATAAAGTCCAAGCAGACATTGAATATTCGATGTTGTGTGGAGTAGATCCTCATCAGGGATTTCGTTATTGTTGGATAGACCATTACTCTAGATATCAATAAAATTGTATATATGACGTACAAAAGCTAAGATAGTGGAAGATAGTGGTAGGGAATACAGAAAGTGGTATAGAAAAACCTTATGACGTCGCCTTTGGCGCCAACCCTTCGGGTCTTTCGATAATTTGGCAGCTTGCTTCAGAATTTAGTAGTAAAGTCCTCTAATTTAAAAGAAGCCAATATTTTAATCAAAACCGCTCAAATAGAAGATAACGTTAAATTTTGACAACAAAACACAGACAACAGACTTATTAAAAGGACGCCGAGAAGGAGGACATTTTCAGCTCAGCTGCATAACCAATCACATGAGTTGTTCAATAAAGTAAATGTGAAAAACAAATTTCAGCACTAACTGATTGCTACCTCGATGGACATCCATACATGCATTAGACTATAAAAACACTTAAAAATTGAGCTGATATTGAAGTTTGTAGATGCCTGTGGGGATATACACTGGAGAACAATGTTTCTGTAATCTTTCTATGTGATATTAGTCAATGGAAGATGCAAGACAACATCGAACATTGCTTCCTGTTCTCCTCCAGGCAACTTGTACTTTTACATCGTGAATTTGAATTTTATAGTGAAATAGTCGCTTTATGCACTAAAATATTATTTTCAGACACACATCCACATATATATCTAAATATATATCTAAATATATATATATATATATATATATATATATATATATATATATATATATATATATATATATATATATATATATATATAAAAGGAAGAGGTTATACTAGTTCCAATGAGAGAAAAGTGTATATGTTATAAAGAAGAGAGAAACCGCAAACGTTTTTGGTTGTAATGTGGATTTTTAAAAATGTATTATATTTTATTTTCCATATGGAAAATAAAACATAATATTTTTTTTTAAATCCACATTAATTTGTCTACCAAGCTATTCATAATAACGGTGAAGCTCGTGCCGTGGCCCTAGACATCTCCAAAGCGTTTGATAGAGTTTGGCATGCCGGCCTTCTTCGCAAGCTCCAGGGTTATGGTATCACAGGTCGATTGTTTGACCTAATACAATCATTCCTGTCAAACCGTGAATTGAAGGACGTTCTCTATGGATTCATCTCCAGGTCCTATCTCACTAACTCAGGTCTTCCTCAAGGATCCATCCTAGGCCCTACTCTGTTCCTCATATTCATAAACGACCTTCCTGACGCCATAGACTCCCAAGTCGGCATCTATGCTGACGACGCCACAATTTACTCCTGCCTCAAACACAAATCTAGTGATGCTGACAAAGTTAACCTGGCAGTTCAAATAGAAAAGGACCCCCAATCGGTTGTGAACTGGGGCGAGAAATGGATGGTTAACTTTAACGCCTCTAAAACAAAACTGCTCTCTATTAACCACCACAAGGATCCATCCCTGCATCCCATTAGAATGTCTGAAGACCAACTTCTCGAGAGCTCCTCTCTGCGGCTGCTCGGTCTCACGCTGTCCGCTGATCTGAGATGGAACAAATACATCGAGTCAGTTGCATCATCCACCATCATGCCGAGCCAGGAAATTTTTCTCCCCGGAATCGATCCTCCAAATCTATAAATCGACCATTCGCCCATGCATGGAGTATTGCTGCTATATATGGTCTGGAGCCCCTGCTGTTTGCCTCAGGGTTCTTGATAAGATCCAGAGACGGATATGCAATGTAATTGGCCCTGATCTGTCATCTCGTCTGCAGTCGCTCTCTCAAAGAAGCGACGTTGCCTCGCTCTGTCTTTTTTACAAATACTTTCACGGTAATTGCTCCGAGGAGCTGCTTTCGGTGGTCCCTAGGCCTCATGAATTTAAACGTCCTACGAGGCTGGCATCCCGTTCCCACCCCTTCACCGTTGAAACTGTTAGATGTAGACGTCTCTTCTACTCCAATAGCTTCATGTCTCGCACATCTCGCCTGTGGAACTCCCTTCCCTATTCCTGTTTCCCTGAAAAATACAATCTCCAACTATTTAAGTGTAACGTCAATCGACATCTCCAGTTGCCTTGATCTATCCACTTCCCTTCTCCACATCCTTTCACCTTTCATTCCTATCTGCTCTCGCTCCAAATCTTCTGTAACCCCCTGGCCTTGATCGATCCACTATCTTTCCGCATCCTCACCTTTACAACTCCTATCTGCTCTTCCTACAAACCTTCTGTAACCCCTTGCATGCTAGTGGCCTCCAGCCTTGCTTGGGGTGATAAGCTTAAAATATATATATATATATGAAAAATCATGTGATTGTAGAAACCCTAATGACTGCCCGTTAGAAAACAGATGCCTTACTAAATCCGTGGTATACCAATGTACCATCTCATCTACGGAGAATCCTAATACTGAAAAATTATACATAGGGTCAACTAAGAATAATTTTAAAATTAGATGGAGACAACACAAAAGCTCCTTCAACAACATCCAAAATAGAAGTCAGACATCTCTATCTCAATACTACTGGCATTTAAAGGAAACGAACAAAACACCGAAAGTAAAATGGAAAATAATAAATAGAACTAGAACATGTAAAACCTGGGATGACCCATGCCCTCTGTGCCTACACGAAAAACTGCACATAATTAGATGTCTAAATAGTGAAAAGTTACTAAACCATAGACATGAGTTAACGGTGTTCTGTCGTCATCAAATGATTTTCGCATTAAATAATTAATAAATAGATTTAAACAAATTAAATCCATAATTTAAAAGCCTTAAAAAACTCAGCCCAATAATTATTGAGAAAAACCCTTTGATAAAAAAAGCCATGTAAATAAACAAATAAACAAACAGATCAAATAGATAATAATGAAACATAACCTTCTAGTCACTCAACGACTCAGGGCAAACCCATAAATAAAAAAGACGCCGTCTGACTAGCATAAGCCAAAAACACTCTGGACATTGTAACTTGATACGCTTCTTTAGAAAGGGACTGGCCTGTAGATAAAAATTAATTCTTAGCCCCTTAAACCACCAAACTTCAACGGCCGAAACTAGCCGTTTCCATAGCAACAAATGTTCCAATGATACCGTAGTTATAAACACCAGCTAACCAAAAGATAGCTTATTCCCAAATTCTCGCTTGACAAGGAAGCGGGTCCAGACGCCTTAACTCTTCATAACTTAAAAAATTATGTTAGGGGTCTCGGCTCTCGCTTTTGAAACATGAGAACTCTTATGTAGCGGAGGAATCATATTTTTAAAAACTAAAAATATTATTATATTTTATATATATATATATATATATATATATATATATATACGTTAATCATTGAGTCTAGGAAAAACCTCAACAGAGTGCAGTTTCGTCCTATATTTGGGACTGATCAGCAGGGCGTATCCACTACCGAGAATTGAACCCGGACAGTTGCGGTACAACGCAAGCGTCCTACCAACGGTCCTCGGTGACGAAGAGGTAACGAATTAGACTCGATATAGCGCCGCTCTTTCCAAATTCCGTGGTGTAACTCATCCGTGTTTCCCTTACACATAGGACTGTGCACCCACGAGCCACGACTTCTATCCCCGAGACGCTCCATTCAGAGCATTAGAAGCCGGTTCAAGCAAGGATATACAAGTGATAAAAATTATTAGGAGACTCGATAATTACTTTTTAATTTCTATTAATTTAATAATTAATTTACTAATTAATTAATTAATTTAATAATTAATTTAATCATTAATTTCTATCACCTGTATACCCTTGCCATATCCTTCTAGACTCGATGAATCACTTAATTATGATTACCACTAATCCTCCTAATAATGTCTATCATATTAATTAAAGTAAATAGAGTTAAGTGGTCTACGAGATACACTCTTGGCCGATCATGTCTTGTTTCGATTCATGACCGACTAGGCAGAATATTTCCCGTAGTAGGTTAACGTTTTTTTCTGCGATAGACTGGCTGCCAACCAAGGCTACAGGAACCAGTCTGTATTGCTGTTCAACTAATAGCTGGGAAGATAAGAGATGGATATTTATTTACAGACAAGGTTCCAAGTATCCTTATTAAAGAAAAAGAGAAAATTACCATAACGTATTCATTTATTCCGAGTACTTTCGACATTACATAATGTCATCATCAGCGCGTTGTTTTTTCAAAGACAATAAATATTGTATTCATCATTTTCCTAAGACAAAATTGTTGTGTTCATCTGAAAATTAATATTTTTACCGGTGAAGTGAAAAACGCTATGGTTGTATGCTGTACGATTTAAATTCCACGATGGAAACACCAGGGAAGATAATTAAGATATGAAATGGCCAAATATTTTAAAAATCTATTTAAAACTATTAGTTAAAACTAAGATATTTTAAACTATCTACTGAAAACATTTTAAACATTTGTGCAGTATTCATAATTAATTTTTATTAAGGGTTAGTTTCAATTTTTTAAATGAAAAAAAAAGTGTTCAATACCATAAAAAATAGCAGAGCTTTAACATATTTTAAGTCAAATGCCAGGTGGGGAGTGACCGACTACGAATACCAGTTTCATGCGCTTGCCACTAGCGAGTTTGGTTGGCTTGTCAACACCCAGGTAGCATGTTCACATGTATAATAATATACACTCCATACCTGAGATTGATCACTTTAAGCCATAAGTATAGCATACCTTAAAACTATATTTTATCATATCAATCAGAATGAAAACATATGATCAAATAAGGAAAACAAAGATCTAGAAGTATATGCGTCATCTGTTTTATCAACCCCGGTGTGGACTGATTTCGTGTCAGAAATAGATACTGTGAAAAATTAAACTGTGAAAGCTAGAAAAAAAAATCAGTCGAAAAACTAATACAGAATTTATCTATTTCAATGTTTCTGTCAGACGAAAAGCACAAGGGGGGGTCAGATGAGGGTGGAAGGTATTTGTCTTAGAGGGAAGAAGATTTTTATAAAATCAAACCCGAATATTAACCTTATGACATTAATTTGGGGTTATATGAAGAATGAGATATTAATTTAAAATTAAAAGATGATTAAAAAGGTGTTTAAAAATAACTTTAAAATATAGAGATAAAAGGATGTAAAAGAGAGTTGGGGAGATCTTAGAGGAGGGGGAAGTTTATAAATTATAATTAATTTAGGTAAAGAAGTTTCAGAGGGAGGGAAATATAGAAGTTAGAATTAGTTATACATTCGACATTTGAAGAGTTAAAGTGGAGTGAATATTATGGAAATATAGTAGCGAATAAAGTTAAGCCGATGTTATGGAAATCTGATTTATTTATATATATATATATATATATATATATATATATATATATATATATATATATATATATATATATATATATATATATATATATATATAATTAATAAACAAAAAACTTCAACATCACCTCATATGGGGAATTGGAGGATAGCTTATATATATATATATATATATATATATATATATATATATATATATATATATATATATATATATAATGACTGTTAATGACATAAATAACTAAACACAAACAATCAATCTCAATACCCATCACAAAAATGAAATAAACAAGAAATGACAATATTTCTACTGAATTAACAGCTCCCATAGATATAACATATGTTAAAAAGTACATTTTATCATAATATATATATATATATATATATATATATATATATATATATATATATATATATATATATATATATTAATAATTAATTTACATACACCGAAGGGCGTCAATCATTTCAACATTTTTTTCTCAGATTTTTCTCTTTTATTTTAGCCTTTTGGGGATTTCAAAAAAGGCAAAGTAATTTCTTGGTTTAGGGTGAACATTTGATAAATATTTAAAAAAAAAAAAAGCCGTTAATATATCAAACCCGCCTAGACATTTATTTGACCATTTGAGCGTAGAGGTGGTCGTCAGCTGCCAACCGTTGACATCTAGAATTGTTTTTGAAGGAAGATTGTATTCAAGGCAACCCACAAGAACTCTCTGTTTCATTTTTTAGTGCAGTTTTTTTTCAAATTTTCAAATAAGCTGTTATTCATCCAAACACAATGTGAATAAAATACTTAACAGATTCGAAGACATTTTTATACAAAGGAAATAATCCGCATTAAATAACATGCCTTCCACCAGAGAAGACATTTTTAAATATTCATAAAACATTTGAAAGGAGCATAAAATAATTACCATACGTATAACACTCAATATGACGTCTTACACGGTTTCTCAAGCCCCGTGAAACATTTCTACATCAGATGTAATGTGTACGGTTATACGTATATTTGAATTCGATATACAATGTTACAAAAAATGTGGCTAACAAAAACATGTCTACAGTACTGACAGCATTTAGTGCCTGATAATGAGCTAGATGCTAAAATATTCGAAGAAAAACAGAACAAAAATGGATATTTTCTATTTAACATATGCTATATTCATGGGTAAAGAAGGCTCAATAACGGAAGTAAAGCAGTTATCGTTATAGAAATTTGAACACAGGAATCTACAGCTTCGCGCGCCTAATTGCGTCACAGTGTGTTGATTTCTATGTCCACACACGCATATATATATATATATATATATATATATATATATATATATATATATATATATATATATATATATATATATTATATATATATATTTATATGAATATGACAGAATAATAAGCATAGAGGAAAAGTCTAGCAATTTAGCAAGTTTCTATTTATATAAGCTACTTCAGAAGTTTTTAGGGAAATATTATTGATTTCACCACAAAATTATGATGTAGCTTATATAAAAGCAAAACTTGATAAATCTATAAACGTTTCGAATTTGTTCCCTATTTTATCATTCTGACAGATTTAATCAATATTTGATTCCACACGCACACACACAAACACACAAACATATATGTATGTATGTGTGTGTGTGTGTGTGTGTGTGTGTGTGTGTGTGTGTGTGTGTGTGTGTGTGTGTGCTAGCTCTTAAAAGACGCCTTATCGGGTGGCATTTAAGTTAGCTCCTGCGGATTGGGCTTTCATCACAATAGCTAGGGAGGAGGAGATGTGATAGACAACAATAAACTACAGAAGAACACAGAATTGAGCTCTGCCTTTAAGTATTGCATTAATATTTAAGCTTGCCTTTTAAAAGTTCAACGATAATTCTTCTGCTGCCAGTTAATTTAAAGATAATTTGATGTCGGTCCATACTTTCCGTACAAACCATTATTTTTATTTCATAGGTGGATTTTGACATTCCAACCACCTGAAGAAGGCCGGAGTGTACAACGGCCGAAACGTTGTAACAAATATGGCGACAATGATGAGGACAATAGTCCGAATAATGTACATAATATTAGGTTGGTGCAAAAATAATGTCGTTTTCTCACATGAAGTTGAACGTCAAAAAACGACATTATTTTTGCACCAACCTAATATCTCATCTCAGAAATATAGACTGACCCTGTTAAATATGTCGTATTTCATAAATATGATATATTTCCATATTTATGTCTCTGTGTATTATATTCAGAGATTTTGTTGTTAATCTTTAGCCATAAATTATTCTCCTTCATTTCATTCATCCTGGCAATGACGATAAACTTCATCCGACAGAAAGTTCCCTAATCTGGAGATTTAAGGTTTTAAGTGACATGGAACCACTTCTTAACTGCTGTTGTTCCCAGGTCCACCTTAATCTGGTGCGGTAGCACCTTTAGGGTCTTAGCTATGTGAAAATAATGAATGACTAAACAAAAATCAACCGTATATTTTTAATAAATTTAACGATATATTTTTATGGTATAATTACCAACAATGCATTTTTATAGTAAAATTACAATCAATATAACACTAAAAAAGTATAAAAATACATTTTATAGTAAAATCTCCAGCAATAGGTTTTATAAAAATTACCAAAAATACCTTTTGGTAGTGAAATTCTCATCAGTACATTTTGTTTAAAGTACCAACAATACATTTTGTCATCTATAAACTTCTTTTATGTGCTGTGTCTCTTCGGGACGAATGCGATCATGACTCTCTACATCTTCCTTCCCCTTGTAGAGTTTTCTTTTTTTATCTTTTTGCTATTTATCCCAAACCCTGTTCTACCATCCTTTTACTTAAGCTCATCGTGTATGTTACGCGCTGCTTTTCTCTGTCCCTTAATCTGTCCTGTGAGTATCAGATTTTCCTTCGTCATGACGTGCTCCAGAAATTTCAACTGCCCCTTCCTGTTATTAAGCATAAGTTTCCTTTTTGTTTCCATTTTCCAAAACCTCGACTTTGCTCACATGTTCGGTTCGTGGTATCATCAGCATCTTTTTGTAGTACCATATTTCTCATGCTTCAAATCTCTTCATCTTTGAAGAGATTGCCCATCATTCGTTGGCATATAGGAGAACAGATGTCACGTAACAGTTCATTACTCTTTTCTTTTCTTTTTTCCTAACGAAATTTTTCTGTCTCTTAAATTCGGAGTCGGAGAAATACACGTTTAATCTGAAAATATAAAATTATGTACAAAATATCTGTAGTTTGAAGGCATAAAATTGCATACAAAATATTTAGATTTCGGCATTAAATAATCCATAGAGGTGTTGTTATGCTGTTAAACAAAATCAGCCTGACAACATTATATTGGTGTATGTAACGGTACTTTTTCTTTGTGCGCTTTTGCTTATTTTGCTTTTGCTTATTTGGTACATTTAACATCCCAAACATAACTAGTAACATTTCATCACCACCGAGCAGACCTGCACCAATCCTGATGAAGATCCTCAAAGAAGCTCCCTGTCTCCAACGCCTTGATAAAGAGTAAGTTCCACTCAGACAGCTACTTGCCCAGAGTAGTGGACCAAACGTCTGAAAGGATACTTCCCTGACAACTACAATCTTGGTTTCTTCGAGTCAAGTTTCAACCGAGATCTATCCTAGACCTCGTCGTAATATAAACTTCTTACTCCTTCCTTCCACCTCTTTTACAATAATCTCACTCGGTAACTCTCTGCTGTTAGTGACACTTGGGCGTTGAATTTGAACTAACAGTATCAAAAATAGAGTAAAGATTAGAAAGAACAAAAGGATTACATGTGTGAATCTTCGAAGCGAATTTGGTCAAATTGGACAACGATGACGTTGATATTAAAACAGGAAAGAAAATATTCATTAAAAAAGGCTAATAGCTCCGGCTTTTCGGCTAGGGCTGTAGAATATGCTGGCTACATCTCAGCAGAGGGATATGACCTCTCAGATGAGGTCCCTGTTAGACACAAATACTATAACGAACAAATAAGAAAACTATTTGAAAATACTGAAACCGCCAACAAAATATCCGACCTACTAAGAAATAAGTTTATGCTAAAACATATAACACTTACAATAGATCATCTGCAAACTATATATCTATAAAACATACGCTTACGCTGAAAGTATAAAATTATTTACAAAATAAATATAAGGCATAAAATTACATACAAATATTTAGATATCAGCATTAAATAACCCATAGAGATGTTGATATGCCACTAAACAAAAGCAATCGACCAATCAACCAGTCTTTATTTTATACACACAATTTCACAGGATGACAATCGATATAGATCTGGGCATTTCTGTGACATCAAGATAGGGTGGCTTCATTTCACATTGCCCTTACTTGTTGCTATACTTTTTCTTTTAACACACCAGGGAATATAGCGTAAATGCTAAGCTGATATATTTCCTATATAAATGACAGTGTTACTGACAGGACAGTGCTATAATATGTATAGTGTAAATACATTGCTGGTGAATTTACTTTATGAATACATCCAATATAATTGTACTGTGTTAATATTAGCCATTTCATTATAAGAAAACATTCAGCATTCTTTCACTGAGGAGCCAATGCTGATTTCAGTAGAAATTTATAAAATCTTTCTTTTAAAACAATATTTGAGGAAAATAGGATTCTAAAATCTTCTGTTATCACCATTTCCATTATTGATGGGTTTTCCTTTGTAACCCTTTGTGTTAATTAGTGTGGAAAGTAAACATCTTTACACTATTTACATTATTCGGACTATTGTCCTCATCATTGTTGCCATATTTATCACTACTTTTCGGCCGTTGTGCGCTCCGGCCTTCTTCAGGTGGTTGGAATGTCGAACTGAACCCTTTATTTCGCTCACTGGGGTAGACTGTTCTAGTTCCACGTGCCATGTCTAATGGATGTCAGTTATCAGTTATCTCCTGTTAATTCACCCTTGCAAGTTCTCCACTGCATTAACCAGGTATTGAACAGCTGCGGAAAAAATATAAAGACCCCCCGCTTAAGGTAAGGCTTCAAGAACACCAAAAAGCTGTAACACGAGGGGAAGTGGAAAAAACAAACAGGCGTGGTTGACCACATATGGAGAGAAAAGGGAGATCATCGCCCTCTGTGGGATCAGGTTGAAATCATAGACAAAGAACATCATTGGAAAATTCGTAAACTTAAGGAATAAGCACATATGCTAGAACACAAAAATCTCCTGAGCCGACCAAGCATAGAAATGAATACAATATGGGAACCAGTAATAAGGAGCACCAGAAAAAAAGTGATAACAACAACAAAAATTGCAATATGAGCTCTGGTAAAAAACATGCAATGATAACAGCAAAAATTGCAATATGAGCACTGATAAAAATGGTTGCGGAAGATATTAAGTTTATAAGTCCCAGAAATTCATGCACAGATGTTCTTAAGGACATATGACACAGTGGATAAAGGCGTTGGCTAGATCCAGTGACAGGACCCAAAGAGTTGTGAGTTCAATACCTGGTTAAGGAAACAGGAAATAACTGATAACTGACATCCATGATACGTGGAAATATAAGGTTTTATCCCAGCAAGCCAGATAAAGGGTTCAGTTCGACATTCTAACCACCTGAAGAAGGCCAGAGCGCACGACGGCCGAAAATTTGTAATAAATATGGCAACAAAAATGAGGACAATAGTCCGAATAATGTAAATATTGTACATAATACCTCATTTCAGAAATATAGACTGACACGGCAAACATCTTTATTACGCAATGTTTTTTTCTCTCGGCGTTTGTTGTGCTATCCATTTTAGTTATTGCGATTATTGAAAGTCCTCAAGTAATGCGGTTTCTACTGTTTGGTACAGTTCTTTAGTTGTGATTCTGTAGAGCGAATTTCGAAGAAGCATGCCTCGCTAAGACCTGCAGGCTTCATTCGCTCGAAGCCATTTTTATTCGTTGATTATATACATCTAACAGTTTAGATATTTCTGAACACGTTGGGCAACATGCATTACATCTGTTGTGAAGTGAGGTCTGGCAAGACAACAGTCCTGATAGTAATAATCAATACTCCGCTAGACAAGTCACTGCAATAATATTGATATTTATTGCATAAAAATATACAATTATGGCACAAGGCCGAAAAGAGAGATGGGTCGAGGCTGGTCTTCACTGACTATCTTATATCTAGCTAATCCTATTAACGACCCATTCACTCATTGCAATTTCCACATTCATCACAAAAAACTCGTCCGTCACCAATCATAATACCGCGAACCGAAATGATACACTTCGAGGCATAAAAAATTCCTGATTACAAAAAATGAATGCATAAAAATCTAATGATTGACAAAGAGATGGGAGGGGGATGAACCCCAAAACAAAGTAAATATCAAAACAAAGCAAAATAAACATAACTGATGTTAGTAGGATCCGTCCAACTTTCAAGAGAGGGAGGACGCTCTATTCTGCCCTACGACAGAATCAAGAAGCGCTATCGCTAACGAAAAGGAAAAGGAGAAAATATATACGGACATAAGAAATGAATAAATCTAACCCAGTCGAGATGAAACGGGGCCAAAAACAAACTGGAGAGGTTGGGAATCTCAACTTTGATTATAACCAAAGATGTAACCCGGAGTAGACCGGGAACAACGCTTACTCGCATTAACTAGGTACACAAAGCTTGTCTAGCCTAACCAGGGGAGGGCTCTACAGAAACCCACTCCGATGTGACATAGGTAGACCTAAAATAGAAAATCAAGTCTAGCCCCGCTCACACGAACCAAGCTCGCCTCAGTCACCCACCTTTCGCTAAAGTCTGTCGAAACCAAGTGTTTTCTATCAGTTCTGATCTTCATTTTGAGCTGACGCTGAATCGGATCAGATCCTAATGAGAAAAACGGTTGCCTCGCAAGACTTCCCCCTGTCGCGTCGTTCAAATCACCATTCGAGTCGTGGCCAGCAGCGATAATCACTGCAATAGTATTATCTTTGAAAATTGCCCAGGACTAATTATTATGAAGGGATCACTTCATTCATGATAATAAGGAGGGTTTTAAAACTTATTTCCTACAGAAGTTGTACTTATTTTTCTTTTGGGCTTACGATCCAGCACTTCTAAGGACTGTCTCTTCCACTTATTGGCTGCGGTCTTTGGAGCTATCTGGAGCATAGGGACACCGAAAACGTCATACAGAACCACAATCGATTCCTCTTCTCAGATGCTCTGTTCGTCCTAGTACCTTGTTTCTTATTTGATTCAGGTGTCTTTTATTCACCGATGTAAATGCTTTTATAATATAGAATAATTTTCCGATACGTCTGTCGACTACTCCATGTTCCCAGCATTCCTTTCCACGTTTTTTAAGTTCGAACGAATACTTTTTTTGCCATGTTTGAAATATCGGATTCCTTGTTTTCGACCTTAATTTCGGCAGCAGTTTCTCAAACACCGATCTAATTTCCCTTGCGAACATCAGTCCGCCGGAGGATATACCTAATACCGTGGTAGGGTTAGGTGTCACCCGATATACGTGTAAAACCTACTGTAATAACTTATCCTTCGTTTCACCTCCGTTAGGTCTTTAATACGCTTTTTTTAACTGTATCGCGTGTTCTGCTTGCCCATTCGATCTTGGATGCTGGAAGGAGGACGGAATGTGATATGTTGTATCGCAAAGGTTTAACAAAAACTTTTAATCTATTTAGCAGTGAATTGCGTGGCGTTGTCAGAAACAATGGTATCCGGGATACCATATCTAGCAAATGATTTATGCAAGAAGTTTGTTGTAATTGTAGAAGTTGGATTCTTGCAGTTTGGGCCATTTGGAAAAACTGTAGACAGCATTTATCGGTCCAGCGAAATTATGTGTAATCTCGACCACGATGTGTGTCTTTGGCCAATAGCGGAATTTAACTGGTGGTTAGTGTGCTGCCATGGGACGCTTTTACCAATCTCTCTAGGTCTGGGTCCATTTGTTTCAAAACGCGAGAGAAACAAGTCCGACGTTGGAATCTTTTTTTTTTTTTTTCATATTTCGAATGCTTTTTTGGCATTCGTCCGTCAAATTCCACTTGGAGTCTTTTTTTAGTAAATAATGTAATGGTGCTCGCAAAAAATGCATGTTCGGAATAAAATTATAATAATTTGCGGAACCTAAAAATGCTTGTAAAAAAGACACATTTGTCTGGGGAGGGCATTTTTTTTAATCGCACTTGCTTTAGTTGGGTCTGATTTCCTACCGTTTTCTTCTAAAATTTGGCCCAAATATTTTATTTTCGTCATGAAAAATTTGCATTTCTCATCGTTCAATTTAAACCCATTATTCGTTTTTTTTTCTGAATACCTCATTTACGTACCGAATATGCTGCTCTTGATTTTTCCTTTTGATTAAAATATCATCTAACTAGGAGTCAACGAAATTTAGACCGTTCAACATTTTGTCCATAACTTGCTAAAAATTCCAGGTGCTACCTTAATTCCGAAAGGTAATCTGCTAAACTTGTACAATCTGTTGTGGCTATTGATTGTTAACAATTTTGAACATTTGTCCACCTGGATTTGCTAATATGCGTCTGATAAGTCCAACTTTGAAAAAGTACTTCCGCCATTTAAGTATGCGAACATTTCTTCTGGGCTTGGCAGATGGTAATTATATACTTGTAGGCAATTATTCAGCCCCGTGGAGAAATCAGCACATACACGGATTTTATTATTTTTCTTTTTCACATAGACGGTCGGGGAGGCTAATCACTATAATCCACTTTGAAGATCACTCCCATATTTTCCAAGCGATCTAATTCCTTGTTTATCATATCCAAAGCTGAAAAAGGTACGTTCCTCTTTGATCTAAAAATTGGTGCCACATTTTCCTTTAACTTAGCTACCTCCACGAGATCGCTAAAAAAATAGCATAAAAAAGAAAAAGACGCCAAACTTGAGGAAAACAATATTTTATCGTCTAAATGTTTATGTTATTATTACGAGGAAAGATCAAAGTATTTTGGGGGTATTTTTTACATTTTTTAATCGTTCCTAACACGTCCGAAAATTTCGTTAAATTCTTGTTTTTTTTTTTTTAGTCAGAAAATTGACAGATGGCAATCATTTTTTTTCCATTTTATAAAATCAATGAAAATCTCAGTTTGAAATTCTTTTAAATATCAATTATCATTTTTTCAAAACTTATTTTAAGGAAATCAGAAATTATAATTTTTATTTAAAATATTTTGAACCAAGCTTAACTTAGTTTCTGTGCCGAAAAGATGTAATCTGAAAATAAAACAAAGCAAGTCATAAACTTTCGCGTCACTTGACAGGTGATGAATGACATATTGAAGGATTCCGTGAGGATAATTTTTTTCTACGGAAGGAGAAAAGTGAAATATTTTACATTTAAAGGAACAAATTATTTACCTCGTTATTTTTAAGGAAAATCGTTCTATTTTTTTTGTACTTAGCTTTCACCTTTACGTTTACGATGCTTTACGGAAAATATATTATAGAGAAATTAAAATAAGACTGTTACGAAGGAGATTAAATTTCATAAGAAAGGTATCTAATGAATTTATAGGTACCTTTCTTATGAAATTTTATCAGAAGTGTACATAAAATACTATAATTTTATGTACATTCACTACATTTTACTGTGTTATTTGTATTTCCATTCATTTTATTATTAATTTTGATATTTCATTTATGGAAAAAATGCCATAACTGAGATTAATATAAAAATAAGGTCATATAAATTTCATAAGATGATACTGATACTTTTAGGTACCCTTCTCAGTTGAAATTGAAAAATCAAATAAACTTCTCCACATGTGTTTCGCAAAATCAAAGGCCTTAACAGTGGAGAACAATGCTTAACTCAAATAACGCAACTTAATTGTATTCTGGTTGGTTTTCCGTACTTTATAATTAGAGCCCGATTATAAACACAAAATTACATTTCTTAATTACTGCGGATCTTCTGATTAGTCAAAACGATACAATTTACAACGCACTAAAAAAAGATCTCATAAGGACACTTAGGAAACCCGATGCGACTTTTAACTAATTTTATAATATTTTAACAACTTAAATGTAAAAATCTATTATAATTAAAAAATAACAAATAATTGTATTAAAAATTCATTTTTCATCGAAAAAGTTTTTGCTTTCAGAAAATATTGACTATATTCATAAAAACAACTAAAAGCAAATAAAAGCATTTGAAATTAAATAATATCTTTGTTTTATTGAATTTTGTATGTTACAATTCAGAGCTGATTTTCAGGTAGTCGGGGGATCCAATTAAAAACTAAAAATAAACATGATTTGCATTCCTCAAAGCCTTGTTCTTTTAACTATTGTAATTACTAAACCTGACGCGATCGAATTTCTAGCGTTTTCATAAAATTAGTTAGGTGGGGGTATAAATATAAAAAATATTTCTGCTATGACTTTAATAAAGGAAAACATATTTATAATAATTTCGATCATCTGTGAATACTATCTGAAAGTTTCATTAACATCCGTCAATTATTTTTATTTTTGCAAGATTTTCCAAATTAATGTGTGTCATACAAAAAATATACTAAAAATTGTATGTTATTTTACTAGTTCCGGTGATACAAAGAGAAAGAAGGATTTTTAAATGAAAATTGAGATTGTTCTAAAAAGAAGGAATTTTTTTTTAAATAATTAAAATAAACTTTGATCTTTCGTCTTAATAATAACATAAATATTTAGACGATAAAATTTTGTTTTCGTCAAGTTTGGCGTCGTTTTCATCATGCTATGCTCTTTTTTTAGCGATCTCGTGGAGGTACCTACTTTAACTGCAACTTGGCGCTAGTTTTTGCATTTTCCTAACCCTTAAGAAAAAAGACTTCCGTGAATTCATCTTTTGATTATTTTTTAGCCTTTCAGAGTTACTAGAAGAGCTATCCATTTTGTTACAAGTTTATGAGGAAATCATATAAATTGAACAATGCTAACCAATCTATTCAGAACAAGTCATAAGTTCTTTTCGTCAGGATTGCTTTAATCTTCACCGTTTTGCTATAAAACGGTACATCTGATGTGAACTTACGTTTAGATTTCAATTTTTGTCCAATAACACCCCGAACAATTTTTTCTTTTTAGTAATGTTAATATTGGCTTACAGATAATTTCTCGCTTTCCTTTTTATTTTATTTTTTTTATCATAGTCAAATATGACACTGTCTTTATTTTTTCTTTTATTTATTTTTACGGTTATAAATTTTCTTTTTTGACTCTGCGTCGTATGTCAATGCTATTTAAAGTACTCTTGAATTTTGACTTTTTATTCTTTTTTTTTTTTAACTTTACAATGCAAAATCTTGTGTCCCACGTTTCCACAGTCGGAAAACTCTTACAAAGGCAGTTCCTCTTGAAATGTGTAGTTCACCGTGTCCATACATGGATTTGGTTTTCTAATGAATGTTGTTTTCCTATAGGCTTTGGGATTCATCTCTTCCCTCATTTCTAGCCGTATCGTATCGTAAATTCACTATTCTTTGACACTCTTCAGCTCCAGCTTGCAACTTCAATTTTGAGTCCTGTTCAAGCTTAGTGTAAATTCTACAATGGATTTCTCCATCCATATTTGCTGTCGACCCTTGTACGAAGACTAAGCACTTAAACATGTCGGGTGTTAGTTCGCGAAACGAGCACAAGTGGGTTTCCTTTTTACAAGATTTACGCATTGTTAACGTGTATTGAACAATCAACTTTGTATTTAACATAATAGTCTCTTCCAACGACAATTCACTTTATTTTTCGACAGGATGTAATTTTTCATGTTCCGTAGACCGTAACTTTCCTAGTAAAAGCGCGTTTCTCGTCCGAACAGCTTATACAGTTTTTGGGGTTTTTTTTTTTAGATTTCCTCATGGCATTTGTAGTATGCTGCAAATCTAACCTCTTTATCCGGATTATATTTAAATTCGCCAATTGCATTTACTACCGAGTCCTGTGAGAAAGAAGTAGACGTATTTTCGTTAATTTTACTCTTCATAAAAAGATCTAGTATTTTTTGCTATTGTTCTTGTTGTCTCAACGGTATTTCCTGGGATTGTTGTTGTTGTTGTTCTTCTTCTTGCTGTTTTTTTTATTAATTCCAACATTATCGCTTTTAAATTCTCCATTTTCACTTATTTGACTTAGAAATTTGCTTCCAATATATATTTCAGATGTTTAATGTTCCATTGTTTTCGACGTAAGTATTTTTTTTTTTTCGACGTATTGGTTTCACAAGTTAAAAAAACGAATCTTTGTCCAGCACCACCACTATTATAATAAATAGTGAATCATCCTCATCGTCAACTGCTGTTATATTGGGTCTGACATAGCACAGCACTTAACTCGACAGAGTCAGTCATGATAGCAGTACTCAGCTAGACAAGTCACTGCAACAATATTGAGATTTATTGTATAAAATAAAATTATGGCACAAGGGCAAATGGGTTGAGGCTGCTCTTCACTATCTTATACCTAGTTAATCTGATTCACGACCCATTACAATTCGCCCATTCACCAAAAGAACTCATCCGTCATCAATCAATCCACCATATACCATAATACGGCGTACTCTCAGGGAACCTAAAAAACGCAACCTGAGACATAATAATGCCCTTATTATAAAAAATTAATGCATAAAAATCTGATGATTTACAATGCGAGGAGAGGGGATGAACCCCAAAACAAACTAAATATCAAAACAAACCAAATAAAGATAACACTGCAATAATATTTTCTTCTTCCTTTGGCAATTAACTACGACTACTTAAGAGGAATATATCAATCCATTCATGATAGTAATTGGTTAATTGGCTCTTGCCACAACATCCACATGGAAGTCTACATTTGACGAGGTTATTTAAATTGATTCGAGTTTTTAACATAATGTTTTGGTTCCGTAGCAACTTCAGGTGTTGGGAAAAACTACTCCTAGCGTAGACTATTCTATGGCCAATTTCCTTGTCTTCTATAGGAATATATTGCAAATGAATAAAACTAGTTTGTTAATGGTCAGAAATGTAGTCAGTGATCGTTGGATTATTACGGCCTTTATAGGGTTAATTTAAGTGCAAAATGATTTGCCGAGTGAAGTTATCATTTAGTAGCCTCGTTTATTTTTGAACTCTTAAGAAAATAATTATCTGAGCGAGTCAGGCTATCATCGTCTTGGTTTTGATAAGGCTCGTTACACCTTACTACGTTCTTTCTCTCCTGACCGAATTACATAGATTGCACCTTTTCTTTCAGTATATTTATATTCTATATTTTACTCATAAAATTCCATACTGATGACGTTATTAATTTCGAAAATAGAGGTATCTTTCATTTTACACCAGTGGTTTGTTTGTTTCTCTTTTTACAGCGGAGTTTTGTTTTATTTATTGAAGTGATTAACATGTCGTCTGAATTAAATAAGATTGATAAAATATTACGTGGGAAAAAATATGACGATTGCGTGTCCCTAGAATAGACAGCTCCTGAAAACGTACAACTGTCTACTGACAAGACTTTATTTTTGCTATTTGCCGTTAAAGATTATCCACGGTTATTAAATCCTTGTGCCAGATTCCTCTTCTTGTATAAGTCGCTTCCGTTCAGGACAAGCGATCATGACTTTCATAACCTTCCTTTGATTTATAGATGATAGCATCTTTTGTTTCGCTATTTTCCCTCCAAGTCGCCGTTCTGTCATCAAGTTACACAAACTCATTAGGCAATTTACACAATGTTTCTCTTTGCCCCACTACCTTTCAATATATCGTATGAGTGATAATTTCTCCAGACGTTCTTTCCTCGTGTTCCACATTAATATCTACGAGCGCCTGCTGTAGTGTAGTATTTAGCCTAATCATCATCCCCTAGCGTGGTGACCTCGAGTCTGACTGTCTGTCTATCTGTGTGTGTGTGTGTGTGTGTGTGTGTGTGTGTCTCTCTCTCTCTCTCTCTCTCTCTTCCTGTGTGTGTGTCTCTGTCTCTCTCAGTAGTCAAATTAGTACTTCGTCGTTATATGCTCAAATTTTTTAGCTGCCGAGATATGGGATATTTATGAACGAATTCTAAATATTGAACATAGCACTAACAATCACGTCGAAGCTGCCAATCGACGTTTGCAATATGAGCTAGGAATAAACCATCCTTCAATCTGGAAATTTATTGATGCCTTACGGAAAGTTCAGAAAGGACATGATGCTATCTACCTCTCAAAAAAAAAGAAAAAAAAAGAAAAAAAAATATATAGAGATGCTGACGAACAAGTCAAAAACATGTCATAATGGAAGTTGAATCATGAGATCCTATGAAGTTCTTGAAGGGTGTTCCTCATAATTACGAAATGAAGAAGTAATTTCTAAGATTAAATAGCTTTATGAATTTTTTTTTTAAATACAATATTAAATTTAAGTTTTTAATTTACATTATTCCATTAAGGTTTTAATAGGATCTTTAATTCCCTAAATGAATAGAAAGTCATATTGAAAGATGTGTGTTTTCAATGCTCGTATCCCTTTTTGGGGGGGTTGGGGGTTGCCTCCGGTCAAAGACATTGTCATGGAAACAGTGTGACGCCTAAATGGGTTTGCCAAACAGTCCAATTATTTTTCTGACGCCGAAACAGCGACACCAAACGGGCTAAGCCGAAACTCTGTTGTATGATATACGCATGCACGGAGAAACTCATTGACGAGTTGCTTCGCTGAACTGTAACTGTAGGTCTCGAATATAATTGTCTTCAAATCATCCCATTTCCGCTTCTTCTTGACTGCTTGCCCCTAGCAAAGATAAAAGACATAGTTTCATTTACTAGCTAGGGATGAACTCGTTCCTTTCTTAATGGGAGCTATGGGAACATAAACACCTTCAGCCGGAATTTGAACTTAGCACTCGGATTTCATTTTTCGTGCTAATAACCTTTACGCTAATTACACATTTGTATATCACTTCATAAAGATATATGTAAAATGCTCTCTGGGCAGAAATGATTACTATATTTGTCATACAGTTATTTGGTAACTTACTGCGTAACTTCCAACTGTAAAAGCGGATATTATAAAAACAATGGCTAACAATTTCGTCTCATGCAATTACCCCGAATGGTATTAGTTCAATCACCAAGAAATGACTTGCTGTTGATGTATGTATTGATACGTGGAAGGCTTAGTAAAATATTATTTATAGTGTGTTACCTCCAGCCGATGAGATGGGAGACGCTATCATATCGATGAGACTGGCCGTAGTAGATATGAAAATACCCGTCATATCGATGAAAGAGCCCACAATAGATATGGGATATGCTGTAGTGAATATGAAAGAGATCATCATAACGATGAGAGAGATCGCTGTAGATATGAAAAAGGTCGTCATATCAGTTAGAGAGATCGCTGTACATATGAAAGTACCTCAATGGATATGAAAAAGGTCTTTTAGATATGAAAAAAGGCCGTCATATCAATGAGACAGACCGCTATACATATGTAAGAGACCGCAGTAGATATGAAAGAGGTCCCAGTAGATATGAAAAAGGTCGTCATATCAGTGAAAGAGATCACTGTACATATGAAAGTGCCTCAATGGATATGAAAAAGGCCTTTTAGATATGAAAAAGGCCGTCATATCAATGAGACAGACCGCTGTACATATGTAAGAGACCGCAATAGATATGAAAGAGGACGTCATATTAATGAGAGAGATCGCAGTAGATATGAAAGAGGTCCCAGTAGATATGAAAAAGGCTGTCATACCAATGAGAGAGATCGCTGTAGATATGAAAGGGGCCTCAGTAGATATGAAAGAAGTCGTCAAATCAATCAGAGTCATCGCTGTATATATGTAAGAGATCGCAATAGATATGAAAAAGGTCGTCATATCAGTGAAAGAGATCACTGTACATATGAAAGTGCCTCAATGGATATGAAAAAGGCCTTTTAGATATGAAAAAGGCCGTCATATCAATGAGACATACCGCTGTACATATGTAAGAGACTGCAATAGATATGAAAGAGGCCGTCATATTAATGAGAGAGACCACAGTAGATATGAAAGAGGCATCAGTAGATATGAAAAAGGCCGTCATACCAATGAGAGAGATCGCTGTATATATAAAAGGAGCCTCAGTATATATAAAAAGGCCGTCATATCGATTAGAGAGATCGCTGTTGATAGGAAAGCGGCCGCCGTAGATATGAAGTGGGCGCATTAGATATGAAAAAGGTCATCATATTGATTAGGGATATCGCAGTAGATATTAAAGAGGCTGTAGTAGATATGTAGGCGGTTGTCATACCTATCAGGCCGGATGCAGCCGATAGAGAAAAGGCCGTAATATCAATGAGAATAGGCCAAAGTAAATATGAAAAACCGTCATATTGATGAGAAAGGCCAGCGTAGATATAAAAGTGGTCGCCGTTGCTATGAAACAGGCCGTCATATCAATGAGAGAGATCGCTGTAGATATTAAAGAGGCCTCTGTAAATATAAAAATGGCCCTCATATCGCCGTAGATATGAAAGAGGCCGCAGTAGATATGAAAAAGACCGTCATATCGATGAGTGAGGCCAGCGTAGATATGAAAATGGCCGCAGTTGATATTGAATAAGCTGTCATATGCTGTACTTGGTACGAAGGACTCCGTCGTATAGATGAACACTGCCGCAGTAAATACACGCATATCACATTTTAGGTTGTCGCACATGAAATGACGCATTTTTTCTGGTTGTTTGTTGGCCTAACGAAGTAAACTCCTTAGTATATCAAAAAATCTTGACATTCCTGACTCTTTTTATTTCCAGATAATTTTTCTCTCAGTATATTGTTACTCATAAGCCCAATGAAAATCATTACAATGAAACCATAAAAACTGTAAAAAAGAACCATTTTTGCATCGAATCATTACATGCGATGAGAAATGGATACTCTTTGACAACAGTAAGAGAGTAGGCCAGTGATTAGATGCAAGTGAATCACCAAAACAATACCCAAAACCTCCACTGGACCCTAAACTGTTATTGGTTACTGTATGGTGGTCTTTCAAAGCTGTTATTTATCATTCATTCTTGCCTCAAGAGAAAACAATAACAGCAACCTCGTATTGTAAAGAATTCGGATGTATGCACGAAAAATTGAAAAAGAAACATCCTAGACTTGTGAGTAGAGATAGCCCAATTTTGCTGCACGGATGGCCGCACGCTTCTCTTTCAGTTGTTTAAAAGCTGCATAGCTTGAATTATGAAATATCACTTCATTCTCTATATTCACTTCATATCTTGCCTACTGATTATCACTTATTTAAGCATTTTGAACGTTTAATACGCAATAAAAATTATCTAATAAGATAAGCTAATCGAAGCATTTGCACTGTTTATCATATCAAAGATTGAATTTTTTTAAAGATGGGATCAAGAATTTAGAGGTACGTTGGAGAACATTCATTCATCAACATGCTGCCTATTTCAACTCAACAAATTAGTTATTTAACATTTCAGAAGCGTTTGTATTCATTTCCTATAAAGTGTGTTATTTCATGTGTGACAACCGAATAAAAACACCATAGAAATGAAAGATGTGGATATATACATGAATAAAGGCCGTCCTAGGCATAAATTTGTTCGATATTTATTGGTCGCTATGAACATGAATAAAACTGCAACTGTTTGTAACCTCAAAAAATTCCATAGTTTTAAATTATTAAATTAAAGTAAAAAAAAAAAAAGATGTTTGATTTTTGCTAAACAATTTGTAATTCTTTCTTTATTCTTTGTTAGATTGCATAAAGCAAAGTGAGAATCGGTAAGCTGTGTTACGTTAATCTTTAAAGTGGATAGGAGTTGTCTGTCTCTCCTGAAAAGATATCCTTATTTAATTAGAATACTAATTAACAATAAACAGACTTTATTTCAGTTGCGTCGCTTCCGCGCAATAACCCCTTATTATTCGTATCGTCGTCAGTGGAAATCACACATTTATCATTTAGTGGCAGTGAAAACTAAACTTAATAATATTCAGATACCTATGATATAAATGCATTTGACAATTTAAATATGAATTACATCGAGTGTTCAATATTGCCTATCAAGTGGGCACGTGTGCCCACACACAATCATACTAGAAGGCACCCCCAAAATATGCTGATATATAATAAAATAAACACCAAGAAAAACTAGACACATCAACTTTATAATTAATTTATTTCAGTCAGAACCGTCGCCATTTTTGTTTCTTCAATATCTGTCAAATCGTGGCCTGTGTTAAAAAAAAAACATTTCACTGCAGTCGAAATCTGCTTGTACGTTTTTTGGGGTTTATATATATATATATATATATATATATATATATATATATATATATATATATATATATATATATAAAAGTATATTTCTTTTCTTTATTAAAAGCTTTCCGGAGCATTCCAACAATTCAAGCAGCAGGATTTCCTAAACGAAGAACAAAAGCATGCACATTCCCTGTTCGTTTTTATCAGCCACTGTGGAAATCACAAAAAGTGATCACAAACAACAGAAGAAAAAGGTCACAAGACACAAATTAGTCAATCGACAACAGCACGACCTGTCAGACTAGCAAAGAGTAAATGCAATTCGTTCACTTTTATTGGTGGTAAAGAATTGACTAAAGAGTTACCTGCAATGGAATAGACGAGTCGAGTTCAAATTTCAACGAAGGTAGTTTACATAAAGCATAAACCCACCACTTTCTCTCGGTGTCACGTATCTCCAAAGGTATCCGACTGACAAGGACCCGGAGGACAACGGTTCGATGTTTATATTGATTTTCTAAGCATAGTTTAGATGTGGCACAAGGCCCAAAGTAAGGGGCACCCAGTGAGGATCGAACTCACTACTCAGTCGTAATTGTTCTAGCGAGACAAGCTTGCTAACCATTACACCGCCCTCGAGATTCCCTAATAGTGATTTTCCAAGCATAGCTTGGATGTGGCACAAGGCCGAAAGTAAGGGGCACCCAGTGAGGATCGAACTCACTACTCGGTCGTAATTATTCTAGCGAACCAACCTTGTTAACCATTACACCACATCGAGGAATTTGGATTTGTCTCTTTTGATCTTCACTAACAATTGTTTGTCGTATTAAAAATTAAGTTTCAATCGATCTAAACCTTTGATATACTCTTTATGGTCTCGCTATTTTTGATACAACAACAACAATAATAATAGCTATATTCCAGTAATAATAATAATAATAATAATAATAATAATAATAATAATAATGTAAAAATTAATAATACTCTTAAATATTGATTAAGAAAACAATAATGTAAGTAATAATAGGAATGATTTTATATTAAACAAACCAGCTCTTGCAGACTCACAGCATAATTTTTCGTTTTCAAAAATATCTGACAAATAGTAAGCTTCACCTCAGCAACAAGATCTTTTCTCATTTTCACGAGAAGGCAGATGGAAATGTTAGGTATTATCTATAACATTCCCTTTCCAATATCAGAAAAAAAATATCTAAATATTCTACTTATATATAAACACCGGGATTTTTTTCCGTCGGCAGTTGTCCCTATCGGGCATTTTTCCGTCAGGTCGGACTCTTGTCAGGCGGGTAGTTGACCCAGAACCCTCAATACAACCTGGGACATGAGGCTTGAAGCAACCACAGAGCAGTAACTCACATTTTCCTGAGAAGTGCTATGAGCGACAATGTTGATCTGCTATGTCAAGGGATATTTTCATTTTTTGTTTTTGTTTTGCGTGTTCTTATTTATTTATTACATCTATATTACTATTAAGATTTCCACCAAGTAATTTTTTATTCTCTCAATGATGCCTAGACAAAGAATTCTGGTTTTAGGCGGAGTAATTGTGGAATTGAAATCCAGATGTTTGCCTAGACAATATGAGAGAATGAAAATTACAGGTAAATATACATAATGCTAGAGTAAATGCAATTACTACAAACGTAAATAAAACATTGCGCTGTTTGAAAAATACATTTTATCAGAAAGGTTATAAAAACAAATGTACATTATCATTGTTTTTTAAAATATTATCAGGTCATCCCATAAGTTCTGTCCGAATTTTGAATAAAGAAAACTAGTGACCAAATGTTACATTTAATTACAGATTCAATCAACAATGTATTTTCCCTGATTATCTATGACTTCCTTCCATCTATTAACAAGCTTACTAATTCCATTACTGTAAAATTCTTTTGGCTTTGATTCGAAGAACTCACAAATGCCAGTTTTAACCTCTACCTGTGTTACAAAAGCTGTTTCATCCAAATGATTATGTAAGTTACTGAAGGAGAAAGATCAGGTGAATAAGGTGGATGAGGAATTTTCTCCCAACCAAGTTCTTCAATCATTTGTGACGTGATTCTTGCTGTGTGTGGTCACGCATTGTCCTGATGAAACATCACCCGTTTTCGATTCACTAGAGCAGGTCTTATTTTCCTCAAAGCTTGGTTCAAACGCTCTAATTGTTGGCAGTATATTTGAGCATTAATTGTTGCATTAGGTGGTAAGAATTCAAAGTGGATTATTATCCGACCAGATTGAAAGAAGAAACTTTTGCTCGTGAAGTTCCATTCTCGACTGTGGCTGGGGTCCTTCCTCTTTATCAAGCCATTGTCTACGACGCTTAACATTTCGATAAAAGATCCATTTTTCGTCGCCAGTCACAAGTCTATCCAAAAAGATGAAACAAATTGGCGAGAATGGAGAGAACAGCAGATGTCAACTCCGGATTTGAGGTTGTTTTCAGACAATTCATGAGGCACCCATTTTCCAAATTTAGGAACTTTTCGAAGTTGTTGAAGATGACGATGAACAGTTGCATGGTTTGAACTGAAAACCACTGCCAATTCCTCAACTGACTCGGCACCTGAGTTTCCTTTCTTGAACTCATATAGCATTATGTGCCTCAAATGATTCTTGGGTACTTCCATGTTAGCTGGGTTTTAATCAAACAAAATTTAATTTTATTGTTCTCTGAAATAAAATTTGATCAGTTTAAATGCATCTAAACATACAAATAATGTTCAGCTCCATTAGACATTATAAAATACTCTTTAAATTTCGTTCATTTTCACAAAAAGTTAAAATTCGGCCAGAACTTATGGGATGACCTAATATTTATTAAAAATGCAATCACCTTCTCTTTAAACTGCTACAGCGAAATGAAAAGGCAAACAACTGATTCCATATTTAACGAATATTGATTTAAAAGACTTTTTCCACTACTTTGTTTCTGAATATTCTGTCACTTATGAAATTTTGCAGTAGTCGAAACCAATGAAAACCAGTAAGACTCACATGGATTGATCATGGAGGATTTGGGAGAGACTCCCATCTCAACATTCTTCATTTCTTCTTGGATTTGTTTTCCGCCATATTACCATGCTGGAGAATAATACCTTTTCTAATTTTTCTTCTTTAATAATTTCACCCCAGGCAAGGCAATAAAGCCACTAAGTCGCAATGAATTACTGAGTGGGGGAGTTTTATGAGAAAACGAAAACATTATTAAAGAGTATTTACATTGTTCGGACTGTTGTCCTCGTCTTTATTGTCATATTCACGACCTTTCGGACGTTGTACGCTCCAGCCTTCTTCAGGTGATATACGATAGAATTTCGAATCGTACCTTTTATTTAGTACACGGGTTAGATTGTTCGAGTTCCACGTGCCACACCTTTTTCTGGATAACCCAGTTTCAGTTAATTCCTTTTAGTAACTCAATTCTCCAACTAGATCAATCTATCCCCAATAGACTAAATAGAGGTTTCGGTTCGAAATTCCAACGCATGTCACTTGAAGAAGGCCGGAGAGTAATAAAGGCTGAAATAAGCAAAGACGAGCACGACTGTCCGAACAATGTAAATTGTGTAAATAATTACAATACCTCATCTCTGAAATATAGACAGATTATTAAGGAGCGAGGACAATAAAATAAAATAAAAACAGGTATTAAGAAGAAAGAGATGATAACGAGTAACTTTGATTTTAAAATGTTGAGGATCAACGTTGACTTGAAATGTCGGAGGAGAGTTGCACAAATGAGAAGTGTATTAACATTATGGTTATATCTGATCATTTTAACGGTAAAACAATGATACTTTGTCGTCAATCTAGTACTGTAATTAAATTCATAAACTCAAAGTACCACGAGAAGAACGTTCATCAGAACAATTATCACGAAAGCATTTATAGGAAAGACACAGCAAAGGCACGTTATGGTAAAAGTGACTGAAGTCGGGATGCCAAGTCAGGACCAATAACATTGATGATTCGTCTTTGTATTTTATCAAAAATCTTAAAATATATATACATATATATATATATATATATAAATTGCCTGACGATTGCATCTAGCATGAAACAGACGGTCGCCTCTAAATGTTGAATTCTATGTTCACTTTTATATTTACACACGCTCTATCTCTGATATTGAGCACTTTATCCCATAAATATAGCACAATTTAAG
The DNA here is from genome assembly GCA_964036315.1 of Acanthosepion esculentum. NCBI lineage: Eukaryota > Metazoa > Mollusca > Cephalopoda > Sepiida > Sepiidae > Acanthosepion > Acanthosepion esculentum. Next base: position 96,631,204 of record OZ038481.1, read on the forward strand.
ACTATATATATATATATATATATATATATATATATATATATATATATATATATATATATATTAGGAGCACGCACCAGATCATGTGTGGCAGTAATATCCAATGCATAGACGACTGGTAAACTTTTAAATGTATGAGATATATTCTGGCGAACAAAAAATGTCTACCACGACACAATGAACCAACTTTCCTAGTAGGAGACCTAGCAATTGATTCAATGTAATATGTCTACTTCATGTCAGTAGAATAACGTTAGTCTGACAAGGCGCACTCAGTCACTCTCCTGGAAGTTAGCATCAGCCATATTGATAAATGACAGGGAAGTTTCTCTCAGACTTTTAAAAAAGAGCAGTTTCGTTTTGGAGACGTTAAAATTAAAGAGCAATTTCTTGTGCCAGTTAACACGTTGTATAACATTTTTTTAGATCAGGTGCCAATTTTACTTTATCAAATTATTTGCTAACCGCAGTTGGTCAGTTTTCATATAATGCATCGTTTACCAGAACAAATTGCTAGCAATAAACATCTGTCTCTCTATGTCTCATTCTCTAGTAAAAGACGTCACCCTTCATGTACTACCTGTCACATAACTTCTGTGAGTAGAGTCTTAATTTTGATGTTGGTACTGGTATCTCATTTTATGATAACCACTATCTTTTTTTTTCTTTGAACATTCAAAACCAATTTTTCATCACCTATAACAATATAATGAATAATTGGGATTTCCGTTTAAAAGTATGATGAAATATGATGACACGTTGTTCGGTTTTCAACCGGAAATTCAGGAGGAACTGAAAATTCCTTTTTTGGCAGTTTTTCCCAATTAAATTCTGATATATATTCTAAGCCACACGCTGCTAGAAGAGATAATAAACTAATTCTGGGCGTAGTTTTGTACTATTCAAGCTTCTTTCTGCCATGGTTGATTGAGTTATAATACATAGCAATGAAATACGTAGTTACTTACCGAACATCCTAATAAATAAAGTTATCTAACTCGGGAGATAAATTGTGTACGTATCAAGTTCTTTATCACATTTCTTGAGCGCATTCGAGTTACTTTTTTGTGATCCTCTTCATTCTATCATGTCACGGATTATACGGAAATTTAAGTTTTAGGCAGAGTAATTATAGACCGGGTTATAGGGTTAGGAAACAGTTACTGGTTGAAGGTGTAATCGGCGAGCTGAAATGATATCCGATCACGTCTTTTGCGTTCACTTTCGCGCTTATACACGAATCTATCTCTTCCCCCTCTAACTATGGCTTAAATAGCAGAATTGGATAGCAACCAGAAGAAATACTGTGTATTCAAAAACGTGGAGAAAACAATAAGGAACTACTCTTCTATATTTCCTAAGAAATCATGAGAAATCATAGAGAAAAGAAAGCATTAGATAGCTCTTGAGAGGTAATAAACTTTTTTTTAAAATACGGAATAACTTGAGAGGTACTGATGAGATAACAGGAAAATACATCTCATCAAATGATGTGTACTTATATTCCAAGATGTTCGTACTTTTTAGGTTTCTTTACAAGTATTTTCATATTGGTTAGTTTACAGATAAACACGTATTCGTTTGACCGTGTTTACTTGTTTATCAAGAAACGTAGTACATTTTCATAATTCTTCAAAAGGTTACTGATAAATCCTTAGACTGACCCACATTTCAAAATCTGCATAAATAACAAAATATTAGAACTTTATTGGAAGGCCAATTGGATGAGCTGAAATTGTTTCAGCACTACCTCGTATATAATAGCACCATTCTGTCACTAACTCTTTTTTTAATTTGCAATTATATCTTATAATTCATTAGAAATTCATAAACATTTTTTTTAGATAGAGTGTGATAGTTTTGTCATGTCAGTCATGCTTGTACTAAGTGCCAGACAATTGATTTTGATTTGAATCTTATTGTGCGACAGACCGGGGCCAAAACTTACTGAAACCAAATAGTAGTAAAAAAAAATTGTGCTTAATAATGAAATTTCATTAATTAACGTTAATGTCTCTTTTGTGATTTTCAATCCTCATCGTCTTGTGTAAGTCATTCCTAGATTGCCTTCAGTGGATAACATTGTATAATAAGAGAAATTAAATTAATGAGCTTGGTGTATTGCAAGTTCCTATATGACAAAGCAAAAATGTTATTTTTTTTTCTACCTTTTTAGCCCGTATCTAGTCTGAACTCGGCATCCGAAAATGTTATTTATAGAGTGATTAATCTGTGATTTAGGTGCTTTCAAACTTTTACAGGCTATTTAAAGCCAGGAAATATATTTAGACATAATGAAGATTTTTTTTTATATATACAAGTCCTACTAATTAATCCATAGCTTCGGCACCGAGCTTCATACCATTCTTAAGATATATTAGAATACGTATCAGGAAAAGTGGATATAACGAACCCGACTGGAATTGAAACTCTGCGGCTCCGATTTCTAATTGCGAGCTGTTATCCACTCGCACATTCAGTCACCTGGTATTCTCAAGCGGTCGCACATCTAACCTAAATGGCGCAACCACTCGTATCCGAGGATCCCAGTCTACTTGGGCGGCTACCTAATCGCTATTGCAGACGTTAGCTCAGGCACATTTGTGCTTATTCAACACCCACAGACCCCCACCTGTGGTTTATACTGCAACTATGCTGAGCGGAACTTAGTTACAGTTTTTGGGAGAGAGCGCTCTCTAGCGTGATCAACAGTCTGAAAACGGCCAGCACGCTGAAACCTCGGTCACGATGACTTGTCAGTTTGTGCTAGCACAACCACCGATAACATCAAAAAATCACCTTCCTGACAAATCGACAATGGTGAGATTCTAAACCCGGGGATCATGATCAGAAAACGAACGTTCGAACCACAAGGACACGTGCCCATTATAGGTACATATAGAATAGGTTATTTAACAGAACACCCGCTCTTTCCGAATGTTGCATAAGGTATTTTTGATATCATTAAAGTTAATTTAATTTTCACATATTCCTTTAATAAATCCCCCGTGTGATATCAGTCATAATACTATCCGTGAGATCACGGTTACAATCGTTTGGTTTCATCATAGATTACCAAAAGTAGGAAGTTGGAAGTGAAAACTGACAAATTTCATAAACTTCTTTATTTCAGTACAGACACATTTTAGAACACATACATAGATTTTTATATTAAGATTTAACCTTACTTGTTTTAACTGGCAACCTAATGAAAAGGTCAAACATTGTCCCAGTTATAAAACCATTAAATCTTTATATCACACCTTATGTTTAAGCATCACCCAACAGAGGTCGATGTGAGAATCAGAACAAGATAACGATCAGCTGAGGAATTTTGTTCATGTGTCTTTCACGCATTTAAGGAAAAAGCAGAGTGTCTAAGTCCTTGACTGACATACTTAAGCCACAGCCAGAATAAAAATGCTTATAAATTATATAAAATGCAAACTTTTCGAATAAACAAGAAGAAATTGTACACGATACGAGAAATGACTGCAACAAAGCTGATGGAAAGGAAATACAAACAGTAGGCAAATATTGGATACATTGACAGAGTAAGAATTGTGCCACCAACTAGCAGGGAGCGGTTCGGTCAGGTAAACAAATTGTATCGACACAAACAAGGAAATATCTTAGAAAGTAAAAACATTACATTTGGACTTTGGCCAGCCGATTTCAGAAAGAAGCCGAGATTGAGTTGTTTTGAACAATACAAAAGGCTGCAACTAAATCGTAAACGTCGCTGGAAAGAGATAGCAAAAAAAAAAACAACAAACATTAACAAAAATAAACCAACAAATATTCCAGGACCTTACCTAGTAACTGAGGAAGCTGTGAAACAGGATGAATAAATGTTTGCCCATTATAATTAGATCCAATAAATAAAAAAACATTACGGTAGACTGATTTTACACAAGCCCATCTTTGTTGGGTTATTTAATATCAAATTGCGTATCGTGCACTTAGGGAGGTTCAAACTAACTACCCGATAGTAATGATTAACCAGACTAGCTTCATTAGCCATTATCCCACGCTAAGGTTCCCACTGCAGTTGAAAATAGATGAATTAAACATTCAAAGCCGGACTGAGGATGCAGTTCTGGTATATTCAAAGATATAAGGAGGCTATTTACATTATTCGGACTATTGTCCTCATTTTTGTCGCCATGGTTATCACAACGTTTCGTCCGTTGTACGCTCCGGACTTCTTCAGCTGGTTAAAATGTCGAACTGAACCCTTTATTTCGCTCACTATGGTTCTAGTTCCACGTGCCATGTCTAATGGATGTCCTCAAGGACACATGGCATAGTGGATAAAGACGTTAGTTAGATCCATTGACAGGACCCAAAGAGTGTGGGTTCAATACCTGGCCAAGGCGGTGGAGAACTTTGAGATAAAATTAGCAGGAGATAACTGGCATCCATTAGACATTAGCACGTGGGACTAGAACAATATATCCCAGTGAGCGAAATAAAGAGTTCAGTTCGACATTCCAAACACCTGAAGATGGCCGGAGCGTACAACGGCCGAAACGTTGTGATAAACATGACAACAAAGATGAGGACAATAGTCCGAATAATATAAATAGTGTACATAATACCTCATCTCAGAAATATAGACAGATAGGAAGTGGGTGCTGAAGATTTGAGGAGACATACTGCCATTCAGTGCACAGCGATAACCATCCGACAACTGATGCAAAAATGCCCATCCAAGAAATGTGAAAGAAAGTATAAAATGTGGCAAAGGTTATACAAAAAAAGCATACAATAAAGTGGCATGATAGGGCAGGGACAGTGATATACTCGGAATTCTGCAAACACCTTGTGTTAGATCATGACAAATCTTAAGAGCATAAACCAGAGGCCATCGATCAAAACCCAAATGAAACACTGACCTTTTGAGATCTAGACAAATCACTCAATCAAGAGAAGAACTGGATTTGATAGTCATTAATAACACAAAAATTAACTGACAGAACCTGACTCCAGATCAGAGGATATACAGAAGGCAAAAAGTTGAACAATTTGCGACGTTTCCCGGCAGATAGAAAAAAAAAGTTTTGTATATGGTGTCTCGAGCTGTATGTATAATAGTCGGAGAGGTGGAACTGTACAAAAACACAAGCGGTAAGATTAGATGGATTAAGATGATTAAAGGGATTAAGAGTTGAAATTAATGTCTTCGATGATACTGTGTAAGCTGCCGGCTAAATATTTAAATCCAGCAATAACCATTACACGTCAAGTATCAACATTATAAGTTCAGATTGCTTAATTTAACGATATATGAGCATTTGTTGAGGCATTTACATTATTTACACGGAAATTGTTATCCCCATCTTTATTGTTGGTAACTCAACATTTCAGCCGTTGTACCCTCCGACCTTCATCCGGTAATATTGCCGATCCGAATAATGTACATGGAATCTCGAACTTAAGCCTTTATTTAATCTACAATGTGGAAAGAAGAGCCTTAATACTGTGTAGAACGTGGAGTCTTAAATATAATCTGCCTGCAGACGAGTGCTGCTATTGCTGCTTGTCACGCTTGACTCTACTCGCTGAGTTTGCTTCTTCTGTTAAAGCCTTGCTGTCACTTCTCTTCTTTATTTAAAAATGACACCGTAACGTACTAATTTCTATGTTAGGCCTACTAAGGACGTCCTCATAGCTTAGCATAAGCGCTGTTTCTTTCTAATGTTTCATTCGCCAGTGTTCCTCTCTGTTCAGTATTTTTACTTCATTCCACATGAACTGTTATTCCTGATTTTATTCTTACACTTCTTTACTACAGATTTTCGATGTTCCTCCAGTTTTAGGTTTAGATGGCGGCTAGATTCACCATTATATACTTTGCCACAGCTACAAGGAATGGGGTACACAATTTTTGGCCATGTTCTTCTCTGTCTTAGGCTTGACTCGGATAGTAGTCCGCGTATAAATAATGATAACTACGCATGCCAGAAATAGGTATAAATCATATAGGCTAAAATCGCAATAAATGAATAGATCAGTAAATATAGGTCTGGTTTACACTAGAGCTAAAGTAAATCTAAGACCTTTCTTCATTAGAATAAAAAATTAGGCATAGCTCCACTTCATATCAAAATATATGTCCAGTTTCGCATTAACATAAAATGATAGACATGCTAACTGTAGATTAGCTAGCACCTCTTCAGCATCCTACCAGATGACTTTACTTATAGCCTTAAATAGTCTACGATTATGGACTTCAACAGTTGATTAATAAGTTGATACTAAGCTGATTAATGTTCGGACTGATCTTACTTCGTTTGGCTATAAAGCATTTGACCCTCCTCTATCCCTTGTAAGTTGTCTTCTTAATTGTTTTGTAACTTATTGGTGACTGTTTCTTGTATGTACTCCTTAGCACCGGATACTGGTGCTGAATAAATATATTGAGCACTTATTCTTCTCTGTGTATCATTCACCTCTACGATACAACATTAAGACAAGAGTCAAGAAAATAGACATTAATCATAGTTACGCTAAAGTTTAAAAAATAGTAGACATAGGTCTGGTACACACAGAAATAAAAAAAAATAAGCTGGGGTCTGGTTTGCACGAACACCAAAATATTATATATAGGTTCGGTTTACACTAAAATTAAAAATATTGGTGCATTGATTAATTCGTTTTTCACTGCTTATCAACTCTTTTGAAGTTATTTAAAAGCAGAAAATATTTTTAGATTGTAAGCATTTTTCGGAGACAGTAATGACTTAGTGGTAAACGTTCTCCTGATTAAAGCACAGCTGCAGAGCAGAAGAGATGGATTCATACCTTTCCTAAGGGTATTTACGATAACGTAAATATAACGCGTCTCATTATCCATTAAAACACCCACACATCCAAGCTTATAGCACCTGGTATTACCAACTGGTCACCCATCTAGATACTAAACAGGATCGTGATTGCTTAACTTCGGTGACTGTACAAGATCTGGTGTTTCAATGTGATATGGCCGTAAGCCAAGAATGACAAAATGTAGGTACTGGTCTGATTGATACCCGAGTCTGTTAGTAAAGTCTTAAAGGTGGCATATTTTGTCAATCTTACCAGATCCTTGATAAAATATACAATCTTTAGAATGGCTGCTAGAGAAGATGATGTCAGCTTTAGAGTTACTTTAGAGATGATGTAGTCAGCGTATTCTAAAACCTACTGACAGTGAAAGAACCCGAAAATGCACAAATAATAATATGAAGAACAACAAAAAGAAAGCCTTTCACAAATATATTATATTCTTCGGTGTCTTAGAGGTATTCATTTCTGCATATGTTCTTAAATAGCTTTTGGTCAAATCGAGCTTTTCATACATATGCATGGCTCCCAACCCGTTCCGAAATATCTAAACTGTCAGCTGTATACAACCACTTTCGAAGATCAATCGTTAAAATGGCTTTGAGCGAGTGAAGCCTGTGGGTCTTGAAGAAGAGCATACTTCTTTGCATATTGTGAACTAGGGCCACACAATCACCAACAAAAAAACACTACCATATAACAGAAACCGCATGACTTAAGGACTTTCAGCAGCAGAGACAACTAAAATGTCTATCAACTGTAACTTTAAGAGAAAATAATAACATAATCAAGATGTTGATATTCCACACTACTTCAAATGAAAGCTTAGGAAGGACCCCCCCAATCGATACTCGATAGAGCAATAAAAATTACTGGACTTGAGAAATACATGTCCTGAAAATTTGTTTTAATAGAAAAATTTTATAAATTTCATTCGACAGTAGCACTGAATCTGAATGATTCCTTATAAGGAAACTGTTTTGATCAGTAATAAAAACCATTTATAAAAACAATAGCACCATTTTTGCAAAATTGTAATTTCGACAAGCATCTTGACGTGCACATTCTGAAAAATATTTAGAATCTATCGACCTTTCGACCCTTAAAACGCATGAGAATGGTTACGTAAGCAAATTACTAACTTTCCTGTCCGGAGGAATGAACAGAACGACAGGAGAGTTCCATAAGATTTATACTAAACTGTTCGATTAATTCCTCTAAGTAACTATTCAACTAACGTAAAATTCCAAGATGAACAAGATCACCATCATCTTAAGCACGTATCAGTTGCTTGCGTTCCCGCTGGTGGCGTTTTATTCGTTTTGACGCGGTCATTACCAGTACAGTCGTTTTTCCATTACAAGACAAACAACGTTTGTACAAAGAAAGAGTTATAATTTTTTGTAGATCTATATATTATTATATATGAACAAAAATTATTTTGTTTGAAGAAAATATTATTAATAATAATATTATTAATATTATGTTTAACACATCTATTGATATTTTGCTGACATAAAGGTTTATTTTTCTTTTAACTTCCGCATTGTATCAGCTAGTAGTATTCTGTATTCGCCTTTTTTTCTCTATTTGTTGTTGTAATCGTCGTTCTCATTACTATTTATAGCGAATTATTTCGGTGCTGCAAGGGGAGAACCAGCTACGTAATCTGAGGATGCGTTAGAATCCATTGGGAAAAGGTCAGGTGAATCGATCTTTACCGATGTTGACATTTACTTCCTTCGAACTCGGCGTGACGAAATCCTTCAAGTCACTCAGACCTTTCTCATCGAGTTCGCACGCCATTTTGACATTTGGAAATATTTCCTCCCGTCCACTTAAAAAGGTGCTTGACCATGTAAACCAGCCAGTGAGCACATCTCATTGTTAAGACATCAGTGAAAATTGGCCACCTTTTGGTATATCCACATGCATGAAGTGGGTATAGCTTTATAGAAAAAAGAGATATGTTTACGTAAATAAATAATTATATCTGATACGTAACTGTCGGTGCATAAATCCATAGACAAATCTATATCCCTATATTGTTTTTCATCAATGACCATATGTGCAGTTTATGCAATACGGTGGTGGTGCTGGACGTATCTCAGCTTGACCCACATCCCCAAAATGGGACGAAATAACCAAATATCGAAATTCTTTTGGTAGAGCTTCTTAGTTGGGACGAGAACATATCTGCATACTTTCCAATATATATATATATATATATATATATATATATATATATATATATATATATATATATATATATATATATATATATATATATATATATATATATATATTGTCATCCACAGAGAGATTGTTTCACTGTACCATAGCTCATCAGTCTGGCTAGACGTCCGGTTACCTCAAGCTAGGATCGAAACCCGTCTGAATTGGTGTCAGCCGGATATTCTAACCCTAAGCCGTTGAATGAAGGCAAATTTTAGCGTATTTATTTTTACATGAACACACAGTGACCGAGAAAACTCGATTCGCTTTACCGAAGAGTCTTGAATTATTAGCGGTCATAGTCACTGTTTACAAACTCACTTCATCCCGAGTAATATACATGATAAAATATATTTTTGAGGTATGCTATATATATGGGTTAAATTACTCAATATCAAAGATAGAGCGCAGATAAATATAAATGTCCACACACACACACACACACATATATACATATATATATATATATATATATATATATGATGAACTATAGTTTTAAGGTGTGCTATATTTATGAGATAAAGATAAAGTGCTCAATATCAGAGATAGAGCGTATGTAAATATAAATATAAAAGTGAACATTGAAGTCAACACTCAGAGGCGACAGGCTGTTTCATGCTGGATACAATCGTCAGGTCGCCTGATTGCGTCCAGCAGGAAAAAGCTTTTCGCCTCTGAATGTTGACTTGAAAGTTCACTTTTATATATATATATATATATATATATATATATATATATATATATATATTCGGTGTATATGGGAGGCAGTTGTTTCTTTTAAACATGTATTAAAAATAGATATTTCGTTTCTATTATATTTAATGATATTTTCTTTTATTCCTTGGTACGAATATACTTTCGCAAATCTGGTTGTTGTATGTAGATAAATTAGAGAAAAATCATGCCACGCTGTCCCAACCTTTCTACGTACTAGAGACATCATTGGTGGGGGGTGAGAAAGGAAAATCAAATATGTTTTAAAAAGTAGAAAGTATCATGTTTTTAAAGTGTTGTTATTTTTTGAGATCTAAATCAAATGCAGATTTACGCAACAACTTATGGGACACCAAGGTGTTCGAAATAAATTTTTATATATCCATTCAAAATTACGTAGCCTGAAACAATACTTATTAGAAAAAAATATTTGAATATAATTGTTATGGTCCAGGTTAGGACCAACACGAACAAAAGAGTAGAAATAACGAAGATATATTACACGGAATAATAATACAAAATGTGGAAGGTGTTAGTATGACTATCAGTCTGGTTTGGAGTGAACTACTATCGGCTCAACTCGATTCGTCCCTCTCTCCCTCTCTCTCTCTCTCTCTCTCTCTCTCTCTCTCTCTTTAGAGGCGTAGTATACATAGTGTTAGGAAGAGTTCATTCTGTAGTTATAGGCAAGGATCCATAACAATAATATACACAAAATGTCTATTGTTTTAAAAATATATATACAGAGCTGCACAATGTAAGGGAACCCCTAAAATAATATTATAAACGTATCTCTTACTTCCAGATAATCAACAGTTCAACATTATGTATACATTAAGAAAAATCACGTATTCATTTTTTGGTAAGCTGTATATACTGCGGCCAAACAAGATAGCTCATTGTTTATGCAAACGGGTGCAGTTAGAGACTAAATTAAAAAAAATATGCCGCGATAAAAAAAGATGTTCCTTGTGCTTTAAAGATCGCATAGTTGAAGCCTGTAATGATGGGGGAGGATACAAAAAGCTATCAAAACGAGTTGATGTGCACGTCTCCACCGTGAAACAAATTATTTATAAATGAATGGTCTTTGGCATGACGGCATCGAAAGCAAGAACTGGCCGTCCGCGAAAAATAACTGCATCTAGCTCGACAAGCTCAGGTGAATCATGCTGTGACCTCTGCTGTTCTCCAAGGATCCCTGTCTTATGCCGGAATCAATAAGACGAAACCTGAGGGATGCCTGTGTTCATGGTAGAATTCCTGGGGAAAAAAGCCACTGCTTACGTAAAACACAAACAAGTTCGGCTCAACTATGCCAAAGTTCATGTTAATAAGATAGAAATGTTCTGGCAAAAGGGTTTTATGGTCGGACGAAACCAAACTAGAGCGATTTTGGGGCGGGGGTATGTCTAGCGAACTCCTAATACGGCTTTTTTGGTGCCAAAAGTTAAGCATTATGATACGTTGCAGCTGGGAGAAGCAAAATAGTACGCATTGACGACACAATGAACACTGCGTGATAAGCAATTTTGAACGAAAGCAAATTTGAACGCCTTCTGTTCAAAAGTTGGGATTTGATCGAGGCTGGATCTTCCAAGCGGACATTGATCAAAAGATTCAAGGCAAATCCACAAAAGAATGGTTTCCAAAAAAGAAATTACAAGTCTTGGAATGGCCTAGTCATAGTACTAAATCTAAATTCAACTGAAAATCTGTGGTTGAATTCTTTTAAAAAGTTGTACATACAAGAAACCCAGGTTTTATCGAGAAAGTGTAGAAGTTTTGCCAAAAAGAACGTCAAACATTGATATCCACTAATGCCAGAAAATTCTCAAAAATTATAGAACAAGACTGGCCGACTTCTTGACCCCCAGAAGGAGGAATCGCCAAATATTAAATGTAAAAGTTCATTTAATTTGGCACATCTTAATTCTTAATTAATATTTTTTTTTTATTCTAGCTTGATAAAAAAACGAAAGTGGTTGTAATTTATTTAATAAAGGTTTTTCTTAATGAATATATATTTAATTAAGATTTCTTGATTATCTGGAAAAAAGAGACAATATTTTAAATAATATCTTAGGGGTTCACTTACTTTTGCGCAGCACTTTGTATAAAGAAAACAATAAAATTTATTTGTTAAGCAATTTTTAACAACTTTTTCCCTCTTTCATATCAGGGCCGACGCTGTGTAAGCGTTATACGAATTCTCAGCACTTTCGTCTTTTGGCATTCATAAGCTATTTTGAAATGAAGAATCTAATTGCTTTACAAAAAATACATTTAGAATTTTTAAATTTATTTATGCCCTATGTTGCACATTATTTTCAATGTCCCATTATCATATGGTAATTTGTGATGCGTTTTATCTTTTTTCATTGTTTTTTATTTATTCAATATATTCAATATGTTATCTGAACGAGATTTTATTAATGTTGAATTGTTTACAATTCATGGCCATTGATTTTAATATTTGCAGTCGTTTATTTACATCCGTATCAATTTTTGTATTATCTTTAAATATTTGTCGGATATATATATATATATATATATATATATATATATATATATATATATATATATATATCTGTGTGTATGTGTGTGTGTGTGTATGTATGTGTGTTAAGTTTCTTAGAATAAATCTGTAAAGAATACAAATTGAATAATATAGACAATCGGAAAATAGTATGCCGACACATTTCTCCTTTTGACTCTCGATGATAAACAAAAGTGAAATGCTCTGTAGTTACATGAAATTCAAAAACTGTTTTAAAGACGCCCTTGTGTAAACTTCTTTTTGCAGATTAGCAACTCTCTCTTTTTTCCCCTTTTTGACCAAAAACGGACTCTCGCTTTCCATGTCGACAATGTGCCCAAATTCTCAGAACGATATATATATATATATATATATATATATATATATATATATATATATATATATAACAGATATTCTATTGCTGTTGTATTTACAAGCTGGGTACTTGAAAAAATTGCTTAAATGTATCAATATTTCTCTATATATCAGCCCTATGTTCAAGCAATACAAATTCGAAATCACATTTCTTTCTGCAAATATGTCAAGGAAAAACGCTGACATCATCTGAGGTTCCAATCTGCACCTAGTGCCTATGAAGGCACCTTCCCGTTTAACCCTCTCATGCACCTAGCTCCCCTGAAACTTTCTTGTGACGCTGAGTGCAAAGTCTATTTTTTTATTTCTTCAGATCAGCCGAGAACATACGCGGGTTACCTCAAATTAACTTTTCTTAGAAGAGAAGTTACTGATTGACATAAAATTTGATTCAGAACATACGGTTAATCCTGGTGTGAATCCCATATTACGTCTGTACGAAACGTCATTGTAGATGCGATGTTCACATCGTACAGAATGTCAGGCAATAGTTTTCTCACAGCCGAATAAATAACCTCTCGGCTATAGTTTAAATTCAAGTGTGTTCAGTAAAATATCTTGTGATTGGTTTTCAATTTACCTGACGGTTAGAACTGATTCATTCATTATGGATTATTAACTCTTTACAGGTTATTTAAAACCAGAAAATGGTTTTAGATCGTAATAATTTTTTAGATAATGATTTAGTGATAGAAGTCTTGCCAATTTACCCATAGTTGGGGGAGTGGAGGTATTTTTGTGTAAGTGAATATAACGGACCTTTCCGATTAATAATTCCCAACCGTTATCCATTACAACAATCGCAAATCCAAGCTTACAGCATCTAGTATTCCCAAGTGGTCACCCATCTAGGTACTGACCAGGCTCTTGCTTAAATTTGGTGATCTGTCACAACCGGTGGCTGTAAGCTTCAATTTATATGGTACTAGCAGCATGGCCCGGTGTTGCCCGTGCTTGATTCAGAAATCGTACGACTCATACAACAATCGCTATCACTTGACTTAAAATATTTTTGCCATTCCTTGCCTTTAAAGGAGTGCCCTTTGCCGTGCTGATGTTGCTACATGCCTTACTTGTTGCCTATCTCACATTGTGAATTTTTTCTAAGCTCTATACTAAACATTAAATCTGTTACGAAAAGAACTAAACAAAATGAACACAAAGCGATCAGCTTTAAAAATGGACTCGTAACTGGAAAAACCGAATGAAAAAAGAATGTTAACAACAATTATTTTTTCACACCCAACCCAGTTCTGCGGAATCAGAATCAACGTTGGGTTTAAGCAAACGAATGAACCAATTGGAGTAAAGTGCCATGCAGATTTAAATTTTTCCAACTTGTGACGAATACAGCTATCGATTTTTTTGGCATGCTAGGATGCTAGTTAACATTCGTGTCAGTTAGCTTTTGGCTCTCACGCTGGCCAATAGAATCTTCCTACCTATTCGTGGCAGCCAACTATAGGCTCTCACTCTTACCTTAACTTGGAACATGTGCCGGTAAATTTTTGTGCAAATCCGTCGAAAATTGCGGCCGTGCATTCGTTACACACATCCTGCCTTTTACACACACACATATATACATATATATATATATATATATATATATATATATATATATATATATATATATAATAAATGCGAATGTCAGTGTGTACACTTTGTCACACTTTTTCAACTTTACACCTAGAGGTCGTAGCACAACTTATTCAACATTTTGGAATCAGGCCGACTCCGTGAGCAAATCAAAAACATTCCATGTCGGATCCGAACCCGCAATCCTGAAATTTTGGATTCGCAAGTTTTCATTACAGCGATTATTTTCGGTGATTTTTTACGCGATTTTTTTTCGGCGAATTTTTATACGATAACAATTTTTGTAACTTGGAAATAAATTTGGGAATAATCGAAATTAATTGCGAAATCCATCAAAAGCCACCTATGATATAAAAATAATGGTTTGTACGGAAATGGCCGCAAACTACATGAAAACTGCCGTAGAAGCATGAAAAATCAATTATATCCACAATCGATGGGAGTTGGGAAATGCAATGTCGGTCTTGGGCATTTCGCTAACTTGGAGCATGTACTTGTAAATTTTGGTGCAAATCCGTCGAAAATTGCGGCCGTGCATTCGTTACACACACACACACACACACACACACACACACACACACACACACACATCCTGCCCTTTATAGATAGAGATAACTGGCTCTCGACATGTTCAAAATAGCATGTACTTTACAGACAGACATCGTGTGGGTGGCGGTTACTAGAGTGGATGTTGGTGTTATTTGAAATACGATGATAGCATTTATGTCTGCTGCGTCTATGTACCATTTGTGTGTCATGATTTCTCTAGATTCTTTATGCCTTTCATCTACTACATTTATACCTAATTTTGGAAGATTCTGTTTACTATTTACATTATTCTGACTATTGTCCTCATCCATGTTTATCCCAACGTTTCGGCCGTTGTACGATCCGGCCTTCTTCAGGTGGTTGGAATGTCGAACTGAACCCTTTATTTTGCTCACTGGGGTAGACTGTTCTAGTTTCACGTGCCATGTTTAATGGATGTCAGTTATCTCCTGTTAATTCCCCTCTCAAAGTTCTCCACCGCCTTAACCAGGTATTGAACTCACACTTTTTGGGTCCTGTCACTGGATCTAATTAACGCCTTTATCCACTGTGCCATGTGTCCTGAAGAAGGCCGGAGCGTACAACGGCCGAAATGTTGTGATAAATATGGCGATAAAGATGGGGACAATAGTCCGAATAATGTAAATAGTGTACATAATACCTCATCTCAGAAATATAGGCAGATACTGAAGAGTCTGTTTATAGAAAAGTGAAAAGTAGCCTTTCGTTCTAGTTGGTTCTCGAATAAGTATCAAGATAGAAACGAAACGTTACTCAAAATTGCGTGGAAATTGAATTGTTCGCCCGAGCCAAATATAAATTATACTTTTCCCTCTCTCTGTGAGAAAATTACGTTATTGTGAGCACATGCTCAAAGTGACTACTTCGGAACACACCGGAGAAAATAGGGGTAAGATAAACATATTCTGGTGTCAAATCCCTAGTCTTGCGAATTTTTGTCTCCAGTTCAGGACAGGGTTTCCGGTTCCTTCTAAGATCTACTTCAACTCTATACAATTCACGTCTTCGCCTAAAAGCCTGAAATCTTATGTACTATTTATATAACCTTTTTATCCACAACAGAAGTAAATAGGTTCACTTATTGTCCGGTTCACACTCTTCCCCATTTTTTAAACATGAGCAAACTTTTAGCCTTTGTTTCCAGTTCAGGATTTGGTTTCTGGTTCCTTCTAAAGTCCACTTCAACACCATACTTCTATTGTCTATGCTTAAAACTGTAAACTTTTATTTACTATTTATTTACATTTTGTCCTCCATATTAGTAGATAGCGTTATCCCGTGTCTCATGCTTAGGGTTGTGTTTCCAGTTCCTCCAAAAGTCTTTTCTTTCTCTTTCACTTCCGGTGGACTTTTGCGTCTTGGCGGCAAATAAGACCTTACTTGGAGTGGTGCATCTTACTCTGTAACGTTGAGTGTCTCTTGGGCCTTGAACATCACTGAAAAATTCCAAGATTGTTTTGACAGTACCGCCTGCATATACCTACAGGGTGGTCCGAAAGTCTTAATACCCCCTACCAAAAAGTAATAAGAACAATAGAACAACAAGTAATCCAGTAGTACAAAGCACATGTACTAGATTCAGTACATTCACTTTTATTGACGCTGTCAAACATCGAGAAGGTCTGAATGAATACCATCATTTTCATGGCAGCCATAT
>OZ038481.1:96652714-96790214 GCA_964036315.1 Acanthosepion esculentum
AAGCTATCACACTATGTTTTGCATCAGTCAGTCAGTTATGTGCGTGCGTGGTACACGCTTAGACGATCATGTATCTTTCGATATATGACTGACGAGGCAGATTTTTTTCCCGCGGTAGGTTGCCATTTCTTTCTGCAGTAGACCAGTTGTCATCCAAGGCTATAGAACCAAGTCTGGCTTGCTATTTACCCATAGCTAGGGGGAGAAGATGAGGATTCATACCTTACCCAAGGGTATTAGCACGTCAGTCAATTATGTGCCATGCGTGATACACGCTTAGGCGATCATGTATCTTTCGACTCATGACTGACGAGGCAGTAGGTTGGCATTTCTTTCTGCAGTAGACCAGTTGCCATCCACGGCTGGGGAGAAGTACGGGATTCATACCTTTCCCAGGGTTATTATTAGCAGTGAAATGTAATGGATTCGACTGGAATTCGAACTCAGCTCTCAGATTCCTCAATCCGAGCCGCCATCTATTACACCACCGTGCCTAACTGATGTTTTGCATACTGGAATTATTTCTTATTACTTGATGTTGATGTGAATTTCGCGAACGATGGTCGAAAAAAGCGTTCCAGCTGATGAAACTAATGCAGTTTTCGCATGTCCTGTTAGAGCAACTGCAGAAGGCGTGAAAAGAAAGATAGAAGTTTGGCTTATTTGTTATGAATCTTGTGTTTACGACGTTTTCTTTTCGCCTTAACTCTGGTTCTACGGTTTTTCTTGGGTAGTCTTGGAGACTGTCGATATTCGATTTCTGTTAATATCTTCCGTTGGAAACTAATTATCAGTTGTACGGAGACAGAATGTTAACAAGAGAAACTGTACAAGATGCAAAGCTTTGAATTGGAAATCAAATCATAGAGAAGTTTAAATATCTGGGAAGTGTTATAAAAGACGACGAAAAATCTGACATCATAAGCTGAAGCCGCATGGGATTAGAAAAAACTAAACAACGTATTAATGAACAGGAAAACTTCGTTAGGAGCAAAGAAAACATTGTTAAGCCGCTATGTAATATCAAATTTCCTATATTGCAGTAAATGCTAGACAATTTCCTCACAGGTAAAAATGAAGACTGGAGTAACAGAAATATAGTTTACAGAATGATGTCGTGAATACCACTGACATAGCATTAATCAACGAGGAACTTTTAAGGAAGATGGAAACAAAATGGAAATTCATACTAAGAATTAGAAAAATGCAGCAAAACTTAACTGAACACATAATAAAGAAAGGTTTTTAAAATTTGACACTCACAGAACATATAAAGAGAGGTACAGGGAAGTAGCGAGTAAACGACTTTACTTGTGTAACTGGATGGCAGAAAGGCAACTGAGAAGGATAATAATAATAATAAACATTAATAAGAGATATGCAGGATAGGAAGTTGTGGAGATACATGATCTCCATCGTGCAATTAAAAAGTAGATAACTTATAATCAGTTTTAATTTTGCTATGCATTCTTAATGTTGAGAGTAAATTCCCATATATTGTATCCTTAAACCAGACTACGTTAAAATGACATATCTACAGCATTTTCTTTAAAAATACCGACTTATATTTTAAAATGTCCCGACCCTGATGAAAGAAAAACCTTTTTTAATGGAATAATTTCTTAACAGTACAGAACTCAAATATAGCTTGAAGAAACGGTGACATATTGAGATTAACTAACAAAAAGAAAAGCAACTAGTATAATTCCTCTTAAGCAGACATTTTTTCTTTAATTATTTCACACTAAGCAAGGCAATAAAGCCACTAAGACGCAAGGGAGTTACTGATTGTTATAGAATATGAGAAAAACACTATCAAGGACAGGGAAGAATAAAAGAACAAGAATTAAGAAGAAAAAAGGTAACGATTATCATTGCGATTAAATTTTTTAAAGATCAAAGTTGACTGGGAAACAAACCGGAAGAAAGTTCCACAAGAGAAAGGTGAGAGAGGAAACTGTCAGCATAGAATTTCCGGTTACATCTAGTCATTTCAAGTGTAAAAACATGAAAACTTACCGCCAATCTAGTTCTGAGCTTAAATTTATAAAGTCTAGATACCATAGAGAAAAGTTCATCAGAACAGTTAGCACGAAAATATTCATAGAAAAGACACGGGGAAGCTACATTACGGCGGTGAAAAGTGAATGAAGCCGAGATGCCGGATCAGGACCAGTAACATTGTAGATTCTTCTTTGGATTTCATCAACACTAAATATATAGCAGGAGCACCAGACCATAGATGGCAGCAATATTCAAAGCATGAACAAATGGTAGACTTATAAATATGTAACATTGATTCTGGCGAGATAAACTGTCTCGCATGACACAGTGAACCAATTTTCCTTTGCAGTAGACTGAGCAATTTCGAACAATCTTTATGGAAAAAGGATCTTTGATCAGGCTAAAAGAGAATTATAAATAAAAACGATCTGAAACGGTTTAAAAGTAGACTTCATCTGTTGATTCACAGAGACAAAAACGAGACACACATAGTATGTTAACATGGGTTACGCCGGAAAATGGCGACTGATGGCTGAAAATAAAAAAAAATATTCCAAGGTCTCTAACTAAAAAGAAAAGGTGTCGCACTTAGAATATTAAATTTACTGCGTGAGAAAATATTGCCATTTATTGGTAATTCTGTTTTATGTTTTTTAATATTTTTTATAAGCATTGACCGAAAATCTAGCCGCTTTAGAGAAATTATACCAACATTTTTTTTAATAGTTAATTTCAACATGTCTCCCACTTTCTACTTGTAATTACCTTCCTGACGCTCGCCGGGAAAGTTGAAATTAATATTCGTTCAAGTAGTAGAAAGGCAGTACCTCTCTTTAAGGTCGGGATGTGGTCATTACTCTCCGCGTAAGCAGGTGAGGCGTCCCCAAATAGGAATAAGTGCAGAGGAGGCTCGAGCAATTTTTCCACGGTATTTCCGGTAAACCCACATTAAACCTCCACCTTGTCTCACATTCAGTAGCGATGTGGGCGCATTGAAATATGCCCCTCTTAGCTTTAATTATTGGAATTTTCTAAAATTTTATTGAAAAGATTTATATTGTTAATGATTTATAACTGAATAGACAGGGTTTTTTTTTAATTTTATTTTCTATTTATGATGAAAAACTTTTTTTATAAATAATATATATTTTATTTCATTTTTAATTTGTTGGTCTGGACTTTATTTTCTTTAAGCAGACGAATTGAATGATCGGAAACAAATCTAATTTCCTTCATTCAAACGTAGGACAAATTATTCTTGTCTCACTCGGAAACATTTCCTTTCTCAGATTTCGACCTTTCTTTCTGTTAAAAAGGAACAAACAATTAGTAATTAAAATATACAAATCTTATTCATACAATTCTCTCGTGGATTTCATTGAGGTCGTATTTGTTGTTTATCGGGAACCGTTTTATCGATCACAATTCCGCTAGTAAGAGAATGTTTCTGAAACAGGGAACAAGGGATCAACCTCTACTCCTGTTCAAAAAACCTGATAGAAGTGTGAACCAAGCGATAGGCAATCTTCCTCCTTCTCTGTCTTTTGAACAGGAGTAAAGGTTGATCCTGTTTTAAAATGGGTTTCCAATCCTTTCTCCTAAAGTTTTTCTCATTTTTTCACTCCTAGTAATTTTCTTGCATCTTAGTGGTATTATTGCCTTGATCGAGTTCAAATGATTAAAAAGAAATTTTTTAAAAAGAAAAAAAGTTCCCACCCCCGTTGCGTGGAAGAACGATATGATGGAACTAGGAAGATTGTGCTGCTCCACTGTTTCAAATAAAAGAAACTATCTGCCGGCAGAAATCGTACTTTTTTCTCTCATACATGAAATTATTGTTTATTCACTTCTGGACTTCATCAATTAATATCGGCATACGGATATGTAATTTGTGTTTTTCTTTGAATGAAATGCTTCGTCTTTTCCCTCTCGTGTCGGAACAGTTTTCCTACCACCTCGTTGCCCCATATGTGCACATCTTAAACGCTGCAAGATCGACCACCTATTTATATATCGAGTGCAAAACAGTATCTCATGAGACTGGAATTTGCACCTGGTAACTACTATCATAACACATTCCAGTTCAACTCTCTGACGCACATTGCTCGTTCGATGCTCAGAGAGCCGGTATTTGCCCGACCTCCCCACGAGGCAGGGTGGGGCACAATGCCGGTTTTTATGTCGGGCAATCCGAGCCTGTAGGCTCAGGCAAAAATTCCCCGTAGCCGTAGACCCCGCATACACAGGGCCGGATTGGTCTAACTCCCCAGACGAGACTCTGCCCTTCGGCATAGCCTCGTCTGGGTTATCCACTTTCCCGTAAATAACCTTGGGAATTGTATGAATCCACCTCTTCTAAAAAGTCATCGGTTAATTAGTAAGACATGTATCAGTAACTCATTATTATCTCCAAAAGAAAATTCTTGCAATCTAAAAATATTTTCTGGCTTTAAATAACCTGCAAAGGTTTGATAAGCCGTAGAAAACGTATCAGTCAACCAATCGTTTTATGCTCTGATGATTACAAAGTCTAATTTGACTTCTAATGTGAGCCAGGTACGTATTGAGTTCACCACAAATCAACCCTCTCCTTAGCACAAAATTTCCTTATTGAAATTAATTTTGATTCAGAATGCCAGGTTATCCTTAAGATGAATCACATATTACCTCAGTACGAGACGTCATTGTGATTATGATGGTCACACAGTACAGAATTTCTCGCAATAATTTCTCATAGTTAGCTGAATAAATATTCAAAAGAGTTTAAGTTCACGCATGTTCAGTAAAATTACCTTTGACTGGTGTTCAATTTAAGTCAAACCCGTTTAACTGGTTGTCAAAATATTCAAAATGGCTGCGTACATTCAAGGTAGATCTCATATACCAGACTGTTACTCGCTTAGGCATGGGCATTATGTAAAAGATGATGATGTCCCTTACTTGTGAACCTGTTTCTCGTATATTTGGGTATTTTGTGACCGATTTTAGTTGTACATACAGTAACATGGGATTAAAAGCCTGATAATCTGCTTTGTTCTAGCGTAAAATGTTCAGGTGAAAAGGTTTCAAGCGGCCGCTGCAGAAGACTAACTCCTTTTCGTCGGTTCTGTTCAATTACAGCAGAGGCTAGTCTCTGATTGAAAGAAATGATGTCTTGTGCAAGCTGAGGCTTACGGCCACATGACGTTGAAACACCGGGTACTGTAAGATCACCAAAGTTAAGCAACGCCGAAACTGGTTAGTACCGAGATGGGTGACTGCTTGGGAATACCACGTGCTGTAAGCTTGGATGTGCGGTTAGCGAAGTAGATAACGGTTTGGAATTTTAAATCGGAGAACCAATTTCCAATTCCAGTTGGGTTCGTTATATTCACTTACGTACAAATACCCTTGGGAAAGTTATAAACCCTACCCTTGTGCCCCCATCTATGCATCACTCACTCTTTATTATCTCCAAAAGAATCCTTACAATCTAAAAATAGTTTCTGTCTTTAAATAACCTGCAAAAGTTTGATAAGCCGTAGACAAATCACTAACACACTCTTTAATACTTACAATCAGTACGAGCAACGAAACTAACCGAGTTCCCTTGTAGCATCTCTTTGTTCTTCTTTTACTTCTCCACGACCATCTATACTCCATTTGCTTTCTTCTTCTACATTCTACCGTCTTTTTACTTCTTTGTTGTGTATGGGAATGCCACTGATGAATGTTTTTTCTGTTGATTAAGTGAGGGGAGAATATGCCGTCCGATTGAGTTTTGTAGCTGCAAGTCAGATTGAATGACAGTGCGTTTCTCTATGCACAAAAGTTGAAGTAACCAGAAGAATGTCTGGACTGATCTAATCAAATGATTCGGCTGTCTCGATTACATTGAGAATCACCGCAATTAATTACATTCACATCTCCGAGGTATCTGGAATCCGCGTTCATTTAGAAAAGCCGGAGCCAATCTTGAATTGATGGATGAACTCTTTTAGTTCATAAATTTCGACTTCATCTTATTTTTCCTAGTTTTTTTTTTTTCGTAGTCTCGGTACTGTGGGACTGCAGAGGTCATTATTATTTCTCTTTTACGATTTGATTATTGTTTCCTATGAAGTCTAAGTGGGGAAATAATCTTCTGTTTTCTAATCAAATTTATAAACATTAGTTTGATGTCAGGGTAGCCTTCCTCTATTTTCCTATTGACATTCAGGTTGACATTTCTGTATTTCTGTGGGACATGTCTTCTCGCAAATTTGACTTTCCCCAAACATAGAACAACCTTGCAAAAACCAAATCATATCAAATAACAACTTCTGCTAAGCTTTATCTTTACAAGAAGCAGATCATACAAAAAATGGAGTATTACTGCATTATCTGGGTCGGGGCTGCCCAAAGCTCACTTTCCAGCCTTTTGTGTGGCCTTTTGGGAGACAAATTCCAGTAGAGTCCGTTATATTCACGTACGCTTAAATACACTTGGGAAAGTTATGAATATATCTTTTCTCCGCCTAACTATGGTTTAAATTGTAGGATTGTATCGAGAAAAATCATTGTTATCTGCAAAAGAATATTCATGCAATATTGTTGCAACCTAGGGAAGGTTACTGAATAGAATAATCACACGAAGTTTGGTAATGAACGATAATACTTAGGACAAGAACAACATACATAAGATTCGCTAGCGGCGCGTAGAAGTATTCAACTGCTAGAAGCGCGTCAAGTGAATTTCACAACGAATCTCCAGCTTCAGGATATCCACCAACCGCCCCAGGCAGTTAAATGTGGCACCAGGCCGAATTTAATATTGGGTATGCCAGCCCGTAGGTTCGGCCAAAATCTCCCCGTAGACCCCGTATAAAACGGGGTCAAGTTGCTGTTTCCTGAGACGAGACTGCCTTCGACATAGCCTCGTCTTTGGATCCTCTTTGCCCAGAGGCAGAGAGTTTGACCAGCACAGCTGGAGACGAATCTTCAACTGCAGGATATCTACCAACGGCCCCACGTGGTCAGATGTGGCACAAGGTCGAATTTAATGTGGGGTGTCCGAGCCCGTAGGCTCTTTCAAAATTCCCCGTAGACCCGGTATAAAACGGGTTTCGGGTAGCTGTTTCCCGAGACGAGACTCTGCCCTTTGACATAGTCTAGTCTGGGGATCCTCTCTGTCCGGAGGCAAAGCTTTTGACCAGCACAGCTGGAGACGAATCTTCAGCTGCAGACCAACATACAGTATTTACTACCGTATTTATGTGAATGGGGGCAAACACATTATCGCCTGTAGGAATGCTATACAGTCTAAAAAAGATTATTCTTACAATAAGAACTATTGATTCGTTCATTTTTAAGGTTTATCAACCCTTTGCATATTATTTAAAGTCGGAAAAGGTGTTAGCTTGTTAGAATGCATTTTTTAGATAATAATTTTTTAGTGATACAAGTCTTACTAATTTACCAAAAGCTGGGGAGGAGAAGACATAGATTCATTCCTTTCCCAAGGGTATTTGCGCGTAAGTTAATACACGAACCCAACTGAAATTGGAACTCGGCTCTCCGATTAACAATTCCGAGCCATTATTCATTAAACGAACAGCATATTCAAACTTTCAGAGTCTGGTATTCCCAAGCGGTCACCAGGTTCGGTGTTGGTTAACTCCGGTGATCATACGGGAACCGATGTTCACCTCTTCTCACATAACTATGGTTTAATTAATACAATTTGTATCACTAAAACGATTATTACTCGCCCTCCCCACCAAACTTCTTACAATCGAAAAATTTTTTCTGGCTTTAAATAACCCGCAAATGGTTGATAAGTCGTAGAAAATGAATCAATAAATCAGCACACTGCGTATATCTAAAAACGCTATATCTCCTATATTGAGTACTGACTGTTCTTATAACAAGTTATATATATATATATATATATATATATATATATATATATATATATATATATATATATATATCATTGAATACGACAAACAGGTGATTTGATTTAGTTTTTCTATACAATTTGTCATGTGATCTAATATTTTTTTCTTTTCAGAGTATAAATTATACAAAAACTGTCCGAATGTTCTTTTTTCCGAGCGTTAACGGCTATACATTTATCCATTTTCAAGGATAAATATTTTAACTGTTAAATAAGAAATAATTTGTTGCATGCATGTATTTATATAATGTTTTCATTTAACAACAAATATAATAGCATCATCTACATGCAAGGAAAGGCTAAAAATAGTGGAAGCCTTATTAATAAAAACAAAAAAAAACAACACTTAATAATATCAACTATGAACATGGACACAATATTTTGACCGTGTTTTGAAAAATGAAAACATTATATAAATACATACATGCATGCAACAAACTATTTCTTATTTAACAGTTAAACTATTTCATCCTTGAAAATGGCTAAATTTATAGCCGAAAGCGCTCGGATAAAACGAACATTCAGACAGATTTATCATCTGAAAAAAATGAGAAATTGTATAAAAAACTAAATCAAAGCACCTTGTCTGTCGTATTCAATAAAATGTGAATGAAAGAAATATCGTTGCCTAAATACACAACTATATATATATATATATATATATATATATATATATATATATGTATGTATGTATGTATTGCAAGAACACTATACACATCTATAAGACGGATTACGTATTAACAGTTTACAAAAATACTGCCTCAGAGTTCATTTACTTTGGAGCTCTTCAATTAATAAAGTCTGAAAGACGTGGGTGGCGGAACATTATTCGGGAAATATCGCTTCTTGTAAGGTTCATTTTTAGACCACAACTAATTAATTCTTTCCGTGTAAAAGTATAATGATGAAAAAATTATGAGATCATTATTAAAAATTATGAAGGAAATCTGCGGTTGCAAACGTTGGGGGCTCCGATCTGAGATTCTGGTAGCCACACTATCCGACACTTCAGACTAGAAAAACGATTCTAACCCGCGTGGGAGCGGTTAGTCTGACGCCTCAAGCGACCGTGTTGATAAGTCTACATTATCAGATAGCGTTATCATTGATTATTTATACGTTTTGCATGCATGAGCACACGTATGTGTCGGTGCTACGAAAAAAAACCATGATCCGAAAAGGGTTTACCGTCACATTTTTTTTACATATTGTTGCTCGAAAGTGGTGTTTATTTGTGAGTTTTATCCCGTTCATCTTTGTTCGTCATTGTTCTTTTATTTATTTTTATTTCCATTATAAGCAGGAAAATCTTGTCGTGCGCTAATAATTGAGTTCGTTTCCCTTGTTTAGCCATGCGCAAAGGCAATATCCGTCCACAGAAATTGGGTGTGTTTATTTAGTTTAAAAAGTTAGGACACGTTGTTTTCTTACTGTCGTCCAATCTTTGTTAAGAATCGTGTTTTGCGAATGAATAATTATTCTGACACAATCAGATGATAATTTCTTGTCTCTCAGAAGCATTATCAACTTTGCAGCCCTTTTCTCTATAGTTTAATCTATGTAGACATCTGAAATCCATCTGAGACTCAGTTTTATCATTAATATTATTGATATATGTACAAGTGTATCAAAAGTATGTTCATTTTTTTCAGATTTTTATTCCATAGCTTGTTTAATGTACACATCTAAATACTATCTGAGACACTTATTAACCAATGTACGTATGTATCAAAAGTATTTTCGTATTTTGTAGACTTTAATTCCCTAACTTATTTAAGCTATCAGTGATTCAATTTTGTCCCATATATATATATATATATATATATATATATATATACAATTCCAATGTAATAAATGATAACCATGGAATATTAGTGTTTGAGCCTTATATATATATATATATATATATATATATATATATATATATATATATATATATATATATATATATATATATATATATAAAGGCTCAAACACTAATATTCCATGGTTATCATTTATTACATTGGAATTGTAATCACGATCCAAATCATCAGACCTACAAATTCAACAAGAAATCGGAAAATATAACTCATTTAAACCGTTATTTAACTCCTCTCTTTAAAACTTCTCTCTGTTAAATTTTAATCCCCACCTTCACCTTTAGGCCTTCCAGTTCTTCTTTCTTTTTTTCACCTCTCTCTAGGGCTTTCATACATTTCCTTCTCACTTTTTCCCACTCCTACACATACACTCTCAATAAATTTAGTTTTTTATACCCGGAGTTATATTTTCCGATTTCTTTTTGAATTTGTAGGTTTGATGAATTGGATCGTAATTACGATTCCAATGTAATAAATTATAACCATGGAATATTAATGTTTGAGCCTTTTGTATTATATTCTTACTCTGTCCTGGACATTGAGTTCTACCTGGATTCTATCCTCTTGGGAATTTATATATATATATATATATATATATATATATATATATATATATATATATATATATATATATATATATATATGTGTGTGTGTGTGTGTGTGTGTGAACCAAAAGTATTTTCGTATTTTGCAGATTTTCACTCCTAAGCTCATTTTATATAAATATCTAAAGGTTATTTATGGTTTCACTACATCATTTACAGTTTCAAAGATTTGGTGTTTGATAGAATCCTCTAACAAGTCTTTTAATTGAATCCTGCAATCAGGAAGGTTTTTTTTTTCTTTTAGAAAATTATTGCACATACCAAATTTATTGCGCATACCAAATTTAGACAATTTTTTCAGTGATTCTTGCCTTTTTTTTATTTTAATGATGCGTCCCATGAGATTTTTATGTGCCTAAGCATTTGTTTTTCAAAATAATTTCTAGTGCTCCTGCTATTATTTGAATTGTATTTAAAAGTCAAATTCTTGTAGTTTCTAATTCTTGGTCCTTATATGTTGAAGTCAGTATCATTTTTTGAAGTATTTTTATCGAGCAGATGACCATGTCTATGAGATAGTATTTTATTATGTCTGGTTAGTGGGCTTCTAGTGTGCGGTCGGTATTATCAAGTGAACTATCAAAGCACAGCCTCGTTTTCACTTTCTAGTCGTGGTTTGTGTTCGGGCCATTTTTCTGCTTGTGAAAGGACATAATACTGGCATATATTCCAGTGTAGGTCATACTCTCCCGTACAATATTTATAAATTTCCTTGGGGCTAGGATAAAGTAGACATATTCGAGATTGTTAAGTTTCCTTAGTTAGAATTGGTTGGCCGATATTGATCTTGAGTTGCTAGGATATATCTCGCTGTTTCTAGTTTTAACCCAGAGTTCCACAACCGTTAATAGGTAATATTTGTATTCTATATGTAATGGATATCTTTCAGTTAAGGGGTTTCTTTCCGTTTTGTTTACGGTTCAATGAAGTCCTTATTTTATGCTTTTTTTGTTTGTTTGAGGTCTCTACTTTCACAATTTTACCTCTTCTGGTATTATTTTATATTGAATCAATCATGGTATTGATGTTGTGTACAAGGGAAGATCTGTCTGTCAAGTCACAGCAATGACCCCAGCCTGACAGTGTTTCGAAGTATGTGTGGTGTGCCCAACAAGGCAGGATTTTGTGACCTTCGCAAAGTGTATGATGGAAAATATTTGTTAGACTTCTATTGAATAGATCCAATTCCCCAATCACTACTGGGATGATATTAACATTTTTCTCCGTTATGTTTCTGAATCTGGCAATCTCCAACCTTCAGTTCAGAGTAGTTCAGAGTAGTTTCTGATCTTCTTCGTTTGCTCTGCGGCTATAATGCTGCCAACAGCTATGGTCAGTTCTGTTGAGGACGACTATATCTGGTGTTTGGTGGTCAGAACAACGATCACATTTAAAACCACATTCCCAGATCATATTTAGCGCGCCTTTTTTTCCTTCTATATCTCGCAATGGCACATGAAAGTTAGCATTTCTTGGACGCGTTGAAACCATAGTTTGTTTTTTTTTGCACAGGAGGCAAAGCAAGTTAAGGTTCATTTACTATAAAGTCTTTTGTACTGTCTCTCTTTGGCAGCAGTCTCCAGCCACTGGTTACATGTACAACATTCTCTTCCATCTCCCTACAAACCTACCCTGTCCTTCATTTGGAATGTGTCTATGACAATTATTATTATTACGCTACTGGCTATGCCTTATTATTATTATTACACTAGCACCATGGTCCGGCGTTGCTCGTGCTTGATTCAAAAATCGTACGACTCATACAGCAATTGCTATCACTTGACTTAAAATATTTTTGCCATTCCTTGCCTTTAAAGGAGTGCCCTTTTCCGTGCTGATGTTGCTACATGCCTTACTTCTTGCCTATCTCACACTGTGATTTTTTTCCTAAGCTCTATACTAAACATTAAATATGTTATGAAAAAATAACTAAACAACATGAACACAAAACGATCAGCTTTAAAAAAGGACTCAGAACTGGAAAAACCGAATGAAAAAAGAATGTTAACAACAAATCCTTTTTCACACCCATCTCAGTTCTGCGGAATCAGAATCAACTTTGAGTTTAAGCAAGCGAGTGAGCCAATTGGAGTAAAGTACCATGCAGATTTAAATTTTTTCCCACTTGTGACGAATGCAGCTATCGCTTTTTTTTGCATGCTAGCATGCTAGCTAACATTCGTGTCAGTCAGCTGTTGGCTCTCACGCTGGCCAATAGAATCTTCCAGTAATTTCGTGGCAGCCAGCTATAGGCTCTCACTCTGGCCAGTAAAAAATGGCCGCAAACTATATGAAAACTGCCGTAGAAGCATGAAAAAAATCGATTATTTCCACTATCGATGGGAGTTGGGAAATGCAAAGACACTATCTTGGAGCATGTGCATATAAATATTGGTGTAAATCCGTCGGAAATTGCGGGCGTGCATTCGTTACACACACACACACACATCCTGCCTTTTATAGATAGAGATCCCTATCTATATAATCATAAACCTCTAATCTATGTATGTATGTGAGATACAACTTAAACGATGCATAATACGCCAAGCGACTTAGGAGCATATATACTTTGAATATCTGCCGTATGCAGAGCTAAATTTAATTAAAATTAGACTAATACTTGAGCTAGATTTTATTCTTTTTACGCCATTTTTAGCCGGAAATTCAATTTTTGTTTTCAGTACACATTCCTATATCAGTCAGCGTATATAAACTAACACTTGCATATTATATTCCAACTATTATGTAAATAATAATTACTATGAAGTAAATGATAAATATTCATAATATATTATAACAACATTATTGAATATTCAATACGCTACATTAGAACTACGTATTTTCATAAACAAGTATCTCGGATGTTTGGCAACTATTTCAAGAGGCTATGTGGATGTGTTATTTTAGCAATTAATCTGAATGCCTAGAAACCTTGACGTTATGTAAATAGATGCACGCTAGTCTGACGCTACTATTTCCCTTGATTTTTCTATTTCATCCATATAGCGCAAGCCAACATTCAGCGGACAATACCTCAACTTCAACTCCCAGCACACATACGGGATCGTCCGCTGCTTACAACATCGAGCAACAAGTGGCGGTCCAGAGACATATGAACAAATGGCCAGTATAAGCAGTACACTACAATATAACTACAACCCTGGGTGCATGACAACAGTTCCGACAAATTGGGATAGAAGGATGCAAGAGAATAACAACACTCAGAAAACAGCCTCGGTTTGTTTACCCTATGTGGTTTGGTTTGGTTTGGATTGTTTTCTTTTACGGCATATCAACACCACAATGGGTTATTTAATGCCGACAAAAATTTTATTGTTGGTAATATTTTTTATCTATCTATCTATCTATCTATCTATCTATCTATCTATCTATCTATCTATCTGTTGTGGATTCCGGGGATGGAATCCTGCACAAATAAATAAACAACGCCAGTAATTGAAATAGGAAAATAAGTGTATGGAACGTAAGAATACAAACTTGAAATGAAGATTATTAGTCCAGGAATACGGTTTAGTAGAATAGTATATCTACAAGTCTCTGTAAGTGAAGCCGTAATTCTCTCTCTCTCTCTCTCTCTCTCTCTCTCTATCTGTCTCTCTCTCTCTCTGTAGACTCTACGTATCTCAGCCTTATCTCAACGTATCTCTACCCTGTCTCCAACTCTGTCAGTATAAGTATACTTTAGACGAGTCCATCCTGTGTAAAGAGGGAGAGCCCCACAACACCCCCTCCCTAAATCCGTTTTTTTTTTTGGGGGGGGGGTAATATTTTTTTTTGCTTATGGTCTATTATTAACGGTTCTGTGAATTTTCTCTTCCTGCTTGTTCTTCTAATCTCCGTGGCTACTTGTAGCCTTTAATTTCAAATGCTTCAAAAATCGTCTCCATTGAGTCTTCATTTTCCGAAGGTGACGAGCTTGCCTCCTCTACCCGTCTTTTTTGTATCTGATTGATATGTTTGCTGTGAGTGAATTTTTCGCCTTGGAGCGCGTACAGTACATTCCCCAGTCTGTTTATTATCGTACTTGGTTCTGAAATAGACCCGTAGCCTGGTTTGGAGTATCTCTTAGGCACTATCGGTGTATGCCGGTTTTTATTTTTGCTGGGTAATAGTTTATCAAAAACAGACCGTATTTTGCGGGCAAACATCACTTCAGCTGGCGAAAGGCCAGATGGTGTGTTTCCGTCCGTGGTGATTCTGTAGACTTGTAGGAACTGTTGTATGGCTCTTTCTGTTGGTACGTCCTCTGCTTTTTTCAAGGCTCTCTTAAGCGTGTCCACAAACCTTTCGGCTTGTCCGTTAGATCGTGGATGGTATGGTGCTATTTTAATATGTTTGACTTGTTAAGTCGCACAGAATTCTTGAAATTCGCTCGAGGTGAATTGGGTACTATTATCCGTTACAAGGCAATCTACCACACCAAATCTTGCGAATAACTCGTGTAGACAATTAATAGTGTTTTCCGTCGTAGGGTTTTTGTATCTGAAAACTTCTGGCCACTTGCTAAAACTATCTACCGTTATCAAATAGTAATATCCATCTATGGGTCCTGCATAGTCCGCATGGATTCTAGACCAAGGTCTGTCCACCTTAGGCCATGGTTTTTGCATAATAGGTGGTGACTTTGCTGCCGCAGCACGCCTCTACATTTTTCCACCATTTGAGTAATGATGTTATCCTTATTAGGCCAGTACACGAAAGTTCTCATTAACGCTTTCATCCGATGTTTCCCTGTGTGTCCTAAATGAAAGACCTTCAGAATTCGTCTTTGTAAAGATTTGGGTATGACCACTCTTTCATTATAAAGTAATGTGATCACAAATTGCAAAACTGTCCGCTAGATTTCTTTCTTTTTCTTCTATTTTTCTCTTTGTACTTTGTATGAATTCATCTATTTCAGCTTCTCTTCTGATTTCTAGCAAAGTCACTGGTAATTCCGCTACTGTATTGTTTAGAACTTTACTAATTTCGTCCTCGGCTCGCAAATCCGCTATTATAGAGTCTTCTAGAGGTTCGCATTTCGCAGGTACCAATCTAGATAATCCATTCGTATGACCAATTTTCTTCGACGGTTGGAACTCTAGTTTGAAATTATAATTCAATAATATAATTCCCCATCTCAGAAGTCTATTGGCTGTGTAAATTGGTAGTCCTTTTCTCGATCCGAATTTTGTGAGAAGAGGTTTATGGTCAGTTTGAAGAGTAAACTCTCTTCCATATATGTATCTGTGGAAGTGAGTTATGGCGAATATTATGCCTAACGCTTCTTTCTCAATTTGC
This sequence comes from Acanthosepion esculentum, assembly GCA_964036315.1. Lineage (NCBI taxonomy): Eukaryota > Metazoa > Mollusca > Cephalopoda > Sepiida > Sepiidae > Acanthosepion > Acanthosepion esculentum. The sequence continues at coordinate 96,668,404 of OZ038481.1, forward strand.
GAATAATTCCTCTCCGCTAGTAACAACGATCTAGATGCGTGAGCTATAGGTTTCCTTGTACCATCCTGCATCTTGTGTAATATACAAGCTCCCACTCCCTGTGAGCTTGCGTCACTAGCAATGATAATTTCCAGATTGGGATCAAAATGCGTCAGTGCTAGATCAGACGTTAATTTCTTTATGATCTCCTTAAAGGCTTTCTGACAATCTTCCGTCCAGTTTCATTTGTTATCTTTTTTCAATAATTCATTGAGGGGAGCCCTCAATTTGTGCATGTTTTCAATGACTTCACCGTAATAGTTCGCTAGACCAAGAAAGCTTTGCAACTCTGCGACATTTTTCGGCTCAGGCATATTTTTTATTGCAGATGCCCTACTGGATCTGGTTTTCTGCCACTTTCATTGATTATATGGCCTAGATACTTGATTTCTTTTAGAAAAAAAATTTTCTCCTTCACTTTAAAACGAAAATCCTGAATCCTTTTAAAGACTTCTTTAATGTGTGTTGCGTGTTCTTCTACATTATCGCTTTTGATCAAAATGTCGTCTAAGTAAGCAGTAGCAAAGTTCTGTCCCATGAGCATGGTGTCCATAGTCTGTTGGAAGATTGACGGTGCTACTTTTATCCCAAATGGCAATCTGTTAAATTTGTAAAGTCCTTCATGAATATTGATACATAAAATCTTTGTAATTTCTTCTTCTACTGGAATGTGAAGATAAGCTTCACTTAGATCAATCTTAGAAAATACCTACCACCATTAAGCTTGGTAAATATTTCCTCCGGGCTTGGCAATGGGTAGTGATAATCCTTGATAGCCTTGTTTAAACCCAGTCGAGAAATCTGCGCAAACACAGGTTTCTCCAGATTTTTTCTTTACGCCCATTCACTGAATTCGATTTGTGAAAGGATTCCAGTTTGTACCAATCTATCTAACTTCTTGTCAATTTTTTCTATGGTTGCAAAAGGCACGTTTCGCTTTTTGTTGAATACTGGCTGAACATTTTCCTTTAGTTCAATTTTAGCTGCAAACTTATTACATCGTCCCAAACCGCTCGAGAATACTTCGGGGAATTGACTGTGTAGTTCTTCTTTTAATTTTGTAGCTTCTGACGGCTTTGATTTCTTACAAAATGAGCTAATAGGTAAATCCCATACGTCAAAGTTTTGCATCCAATCTGTGCCCACCAAATTTTCTGTGTCTTTCATTATAAATATCTTCAATTTTTTCTTTTTTTCGTGGAATTTTACGTTTAGAATTACTTCTCCTTCAAATTTGATACGCTTCCCTTTAACAGACTTGGCTATTTTCTGTGTATACATCATGGTCGGTCTATTTAGCTTCCTCCATGTTTGTAAATTAATTATAGTTAGATCCGAACCTCAGTCTAACTGTAATTTTACCTTCTTATTTAAAATCTCGAGTTCCACGTATTTTCTTGTGTTTAGTTTGTCTTCGTAGTCTATTCTAGTAGTTCTTACCCTACTAGTGTGTTTTTGTTTCTGCATTGAGATGCCTTATATCCCATTTTTCCACAAGCTAAACAGTTTTTGTATTTGAATCGACAGTCCTTATTCCAGTATAATCCAGCACATCTGTAACATGCAGATGGTGGTGGGGGGGCTTATATTTGCTTTGATCTCTGTCATTAATCGCCTTATACCTTGTAATTTTTCCTTTATCATGAAATTTTTGTTTTTCTTCCGGGGGGGGGGGGTCGATCGTAAACTTTTGTTCAACTTACGTATGTGTGCTACTTCCTATTCCTCGATATCCTTAGAGTCTTTTTTTATGCTCAAGCATTTTTGGCAGTCTTTTGACAATTTTTTTAGCGTTAATCCAGGGTCATTTTGAAGCTTCGAGAGCATTCTTTTGCGCATTTCACTGTCCTTGGCTGAGACTAATCCTTGTACAAAAATCAGGCACTTAAAATTGTCTGGAGTCAATTCTGCCAACTTAAAGTCATCGCAATGTTTGTTCACGATTCCGGCGAACGTGGAGTAGTCCTCATTTTCGCTTTTTACGAGGTTGAGACATTTCCACCTTTTGTGAAAAAGTGAAGTCTTTGGACTGAAGAGCTCCGTAAGGCATGTAACTGCCTCGTCAAACGTCAAATCGTTTGTCTTTTTCGGTAGAATATAGTTCACAAATTTTGTGTACTCTTCTGTTCCCAATTTCCTGAGTAATAAATGTAGCTTCTTAGCTTCCGTCCAATTTTGGCAATCAATGTTGAAAATGTCTACATAACGTCTGTAGTAGTCCCCGAAAATTTTATTATCTTCTAGAGAGTATTTAAATGTTTCTATTGTGTTCCAAACTGCGTCTTGAGAAAAAGTCGCCTCTTTTTCGATATTTTTGTTGTTGTGTGTTACCCGTTACTTGAACTATTAATTCCTGGAGTTGCATTTGTCTTTCTTGATTTTCCTTCTGTGTTTGTAGTTTTACATTTTCCATTTTTTCCTGTTGAGAGAGAAATTGCTTTTGCCACTTCTCTTCCATTCTTTCTTGGAGTTGTAGTTGCTGTTCATTTTGGTATTTTACAAGTTCTACCAAAATACTTTTAAAATCCTCCATGATAAGAGACTTATGAAAACCTCGATTTTCCGTATTTTGGGGAAGTACCTTTTAATCACTTTGGTCACGTAAAACCCTCGTAAATCTCGTCGCCAATTTGTTGTTGTGACGAGAGAAATTATTTTTTCCGTGTGGGTCTGAAGTCCTCGTCGCCAAGTTGTGGTGACGAGAGAATTTTTTTTTCTTCTTTCCGTGTGGGTCCGAAGTCCTCGTCGCCAAGTTGTCGTGGATTTCGGGGATGGAATCCTGCACAAATAAATTAGCAATGCCAGTAATTGAAATAAGAAAATAAGTGTATTGAACGTAAGAATACAAACTTGAAATGAAGATTAGTAGTCCAGGAATGGAGGTTAGTAGAATAGTATACGTACAAGTCACTGTAAGTGAAGCCGTAATTCTCTCTCTCTCTCTCTCTCTCTCTCTCTTTCCCTCTCTCTGTGGACTCTACGCATCACAGCCTTATCTCTACGTATCTCTACCCTGTCTCCAACTTTGCCAGTATAAGCATACTTTAGACGAGTCCATCTTGTGTAAAGGGAGAGAGCCCCACAACACTATCTATTACGCATTGTTCATATCTATCTATCTATCTATCTATCTATCTATCTATCTATCTATTTGTTTGTTTGTTTTGTTTTGTTTTGTTTTACGACATATCAACCTCAATGTATTATTTAATGCCGACAAGATTATTATTGCTGGTAATATTTTTTATCTGTCTCAGAATATTTATATCTATCTATCTATCTATCTATCTATCTATCTATCTATCTATCTCAGTATATACCTGTTTGGTTTGGTTTGTTTTACGGCATATCGACCTCAATAGGTTATTTAATTTCGACAAGATTATTATTGCTGATTACATTTTTTATCTATCTATCTATCTATCTATCTATCTATTTATCTCAGTATATATTTTGTTTGGTTTGATTTGTTTTGCGATATTCAACCTCAATTGGTTATTTAATGCTGACAAAGATTTTCATTGTTGGTAATACTTTTTTCCAAAAATCTATTTCTGTTAATATTTTTTCCTTCAAAAATATATTCCTGGTAAGAATTTTCCTTCGCTGGTAATATTTTTTTTTCAAAAAATGTATTGCTAGTAATATTTGTTTTTCCAAAATGTATTGCTGGTAATAATTTTACAAAGTATTTCTAGTGTTAAAACCTATTTTTACACTTTCATAGTGTTTTGAACACAGTTGGGGGTAGCATTTTCCCCATAGCTAGGACCCTAACAGGTTCTACCACCCCGGGTTAAGGTGGACCTGGGAACATCAGCAATTAAGAGGTGTTTCCACTGATCAGAGGCCGTGCTGTTGGACGTAGTTTATCGTCTTACCCAGGACGCGGATGTAGTTTATTGTCATACCCAGGACGGATTTATCCTATGTGAAGGGATTATCAGAAAAATTACAAAAGATCTGTGGTCCATATAGAATCAGGACGACCTTCAAATTTGATTCAACACTTCGGAGACAGCTTTTCCGAGTAAGACCGCCCATAGAGAAGAAAATGATTAAGCGCTGTGTGTACGCCATCCCATGCAAATGTGGTAAGAAATATAGAATGGAGAAACAGGCCGTCCTGCAGGAACACCGTAAATTTGTAACACGAGGGGAAATAGAAAAATCAGGCGCACCTGACCACATATGCAGGAAAAGGTGAGACCACCGACCTCTGTGGGATGAAGTTGAAATAATCGACAGAGAACATCAATGGAAAATACAAAAACTTAAGAAATCAGCGTGCAACGCTAGCCCGCAAAAATCCCCTAAACTGACCAAGCATAGAAATGAATACAGTGTGGGAACCAGTAATACGGAGTGTTAGAGAAAAGCAATAATAACAACAAATTTGCAATATGAGCTCTGGTAAAAAAAAAGTTTACTGAGACATTAGGTATATAAATTCTTAAAATTCATAGACTAGTGCCATAAGGACACATGTCAAAACATTGGTTGAATCCAGTGACTTGACCCAGATATTTGTGAGTTCAATACCTGGTTACTTGAAGAGTTGAGTTAAAGGGAGATAACTGAGACATCAAGACGAGGCATTGAACTAGAAGAATCTACACCGGTGGACGAAACATAGGGTTCAGTTCGAAATTCCAATCACCTGAAGAAGGCCGCAGTGTACAGCGGCCGATACCTCGTGAATATGAATATGGCAACAAAGATGAGGACAACGGTCCGAGCAATGCATATAGTGGAAATAAAAATATAATTGTTATTTTGAAAAAGCTTACCTAGAATTTAATGAAACTAAGTGCACAAAAAGGAGGCATACATATTTTAAGTTATTTTAATGAATATGAATCTCCCTAACAAACGATTTCTGTTGTTTGCTTGATTTTGGAATTACCTTCACCTTTAACAATTATAATTTGGTAAATACTAAAATTGGTATAAATTTTCACCCCGGGGTTACAATTATTTGAATGGAAAGACCATTAGTGTGATATCAGTTTGAAATTTAATTCCAAAAAATTAAACTTTTTCCTACGTTTAAAGTGAATGTCTTCTCCTTCTGACAAATTAAGTGTTATTCGTGGAATCAATATATTAACACATTTAAAATATTTTAAATGCATTCTTTGAACTTAAGTTTATTCTATTTAGAACATAATGATCAAAAGCTAATCCGTATGCAAAAAATTTAATTTCCGTGTATAAATAAACTTTTTAGCCATTTTTAAAGAATTAGTACATTTTTTTCGTGACTCCGATGAGTCATCGTATACGAAATATGTAAGTAAGCAATTTAAAATTCTTTTTACAAACCAACATTTTGCTAGTGATATGTTTCGAAGTTTATTAATAAATTTAAGGAGTAATTAACTGGATTTTCTAAAAATAATGCTTACCTTTTACTTGTAACAGAATGAAAATAACATTTCATTTACGCATACTAACTTGTGAGATTAAAGGATAAAGTATAGAATACAATCATTCTACTTCTGTCCGAAAAAGCACTGGAAAAATAATAAAAACACCTGAAGAAGTACGGAAGACCAGCAGTGCGATAATTAAGAATTTGTTCAGTATTTACATTAGTCGGACTATTGTCCTCATCTTTGTCGCTATATTTGTCACAACGTTTCGGCCGTTGTACGCTCCGGCCTTCTTCAGGTGGTTGGAATTTCGAACCGAACCCTTTATTTCGATCACTGGGGTAGACTGTTCTAGTTCCACGAGCCATGTTTGATGGATGTCAGTTATCAGTTATCTCCTGGTAATTTTCCCTCTGAAAGTTCTCCAAACGTTGTGACAAATATAGCGACAAAGATGAGGACTAATGTAAATACTGTACATAATACCTCATCTCAGAAATATAGACAGACTAAGAATTTGTTATTCATACATAAAACTAAATTTTCTTTAACCTTATATGACCAATAGTCTAAGAATATATATTTATTATTCTATCCGCTTTTACTAAACTTAGTATAATGTTTTTTTCATACTGCTTAAACGGGAGATATGAAATTAGATTAATATCATAATACTTCACCGATAAGGAATTGGAGTCAGTCAAATCGAGATATTAGAATTATTTCCTTTTGTACATCCACACCAAAATAATCTGACAGTTGCTAAGAGGAAAAACTAAAATATAATTCTTTTAAAAATAGTTCACACTCGAAAATGATATCAAACTTTACATTTTTGCAACTCTTCATACATCTCTTTATTTAATAAAATAAACTCTTGTGAGAAAAAGCTACTAGACTAATTTCAAAACTGCACTGAAAAATTACAAATGATTTTAAAAAAATAAGTATTGAGTATTTTGTCGAATCTGAAAGAAAATAATGTGTTTTATTTAATTATGCAAGCACCAATTCTAAAAAAATAGTTTTTGAATTTTGTACCACGAACTGCTTTTAAAAGAAACTCAATTATGGTGTTATTTCCCTTGAAATAAATCCCAAATGTGGACAAACCATTATGCTGTTTTGTTTTCTCTTGAAATAAATACAAAATTAGAAAAAAAAAACATTATGCTGTTTTTCCATTGAAATAAATACCAAAAGTGTACAAACCATTATGCTGTTTTCGCTTAAAATAAATACTAAAGATGGACAAACCCATGTGTTGTTTTGTTTCCCTTGAAGTAAATAACAAATTAGACAAACCATTATACTGTTTTTGCTATTATATAAATACCAAAAGTTGTACAATTATGATGTTTTCCTTTCAAATAAATACCAAAGGTGACAAACCAACATTCGGTTTTTTCATTGAAATAAATACCACAGATGAACAAACCTGTTAACTCTTTTTCCTTAAAATTATGACCAATAATGTACAACCGTCATGACGTTTTTTTCCTTGAAATAACGCCCCAAAATGAAGAACAAGTATGTGTTTTGTCCCTTGGAATTGAGAAATCTATTATCCCGAAAAACTATTCGAAGAAAATGATTTTATACATTTAAACCTACAGTGTCACTAATTGTTCGGTCAATGAATGTCTAAAATTTTCTGTATGGATACGGCTACAATCCTCCGTTTAGATTTCCCTTTTAAACTTAGACTGGAGCAAGTGGCAGTATTTTATATATGCATTTCTTTATCATTGTACCTATATATTAACATATTTAAACGGAAATATATATATATATATATATATATATATATATATATATATATATATATATATATATATATATATATATATATATATGGATCGATGGATAAATTGTCGTGTAAGTTATGTAAAAATAAAAATAACACTGACATCTCGTTTTAACAGATATATTTACCATAATTAGACAAAAAATAACTTAGGACACTAAAGATTAAGTATATTCAATAAAACCGAGTCATTGGCTTCAACAACGGTCTCCAGACGACTTCGGTATCTCCTGCAACGCTTCTGGGCGGTCTCCTTGTTTTAGTTGGTGAATGCTTCTATAATCCTTGCCTTTGGTTTATCTTTGGTGTTACAGGGAGTTTTCTCGGTCTCTCGTTCAATTGCGCTCCATACGTAACTATCAAGGAATTTGAAGTCTCGGGAGTTAGGTGTCTTGATGTAAGCGGTGATGGGATCGTAAAAACTGTCTGACAACAATGACTAGGAGGAGGAGGAGAATCAGTACGACCAACAACAACTGTTCCTCTTTATCGCCTCTTTTTTTTACTTCTCAACGACTACCTTTATTCCTCCTCCTTGTTCTTCTTCTTCTTCTTCTTGTTCTTCTTCTCCTTCTTCTTCTCCTCTTCCTTCTTCTTCTTCTTTTTCTTCATCTTCTTTCTTCTACATTCTTCACCACATAAATTACATTACAAACCTTCCTCATTTATATTTTTTTCCTTTCTTTAATGGTGAATTTTCTGTTATATTCTTCTTTTGTATGCAAATCACTTTTCTAAGTTTCTGAAGAAATGTCAAACCAGTCCTTAAAGAATATGAGAATATTTGTCTTCATTTCTTTTGTTTTCATTGGGAGCACCAGTCTTTCGTTCAATATATTCCGTGATTGATTTTTTTTTTAAGATATTCACAATTTCTTTTCTCTTTCACTTTCTGTCTCTGGTCGGTGAAGACAACTATATTCATCCTCTCTTGCACTTTTTCTCTTGTCTTTTCCAACAGATCGGATCTTCAAGCCAATTTCGGTTGATCTACTCAAACCCCAAATCCCAAAGCAATTAGTTTTTCTAGCGCATTCCCATGTATGTATTTCTATATATGTGCGTTAATGTTCGCGCTTGTGCGTGAGTATGTGTTGTAGATCTTCTCTGATAAAATCATATCTCCAAGTATATATCTTATTTTGTTTTTCAGGGCACTTATCTCATGTGGTACATTTTGTACAACAAATGCCGAATTTTATGTCGGAATTATTATTCCATTCGGATCAGATTCGGTGTTTATAAACACGACGTTTCGAACGCTTTATCATACGTTGTAATCAGTAACTCACTCGGAATTTTGACTTGGAACCATAATTAAATCACGTAGATTGTTCTGATTCGGCTCTCGATATTTTGGGATTGTCTCATACCAGTTTATATTTACTGGTTTTACTTATCTTTGTATTGCATTTCAGTCTCTTCTACTAAAAAAGAAGTTACTTAAGGCTACCAGAAGCCGGGTATTGAACACGTATATGTTTTAACTAATGTTTTAATAATCAAGTATGGCAGGAGTTTTGTAGAAAATCACGTGGTGTTATTTAAAACTAATGTCTGCATTCCGGTGGTGAAATTTATGGGTGTCACAATTTGAACAAAATCTCATTTCTAGCTTCCTACTAACATAGAAAAAGATTATGTTGCGCAAATCTTATTACATAGGGGACTATACCTGCTTAAGATTCACTTTTTAAAAGTATCAATTATTATTACTGTAATTACATTTTAACGCCTTGTTCCTACAGCACGTAGACGGTCATGCCTCTCCACACACTCCTCTTTTCTTAAATATCAGTGAATTGATATGAGTTTCTCGGAAAGATTGTAGAGTGGTTTCCTGTTGCCTTCTCCGCAGACTCCTTTTCTTTATTATCCGTAAATTGTTATGAATTTTTGGGAACGATTATAAAGTGATTTCCTGTTGGTTTCTCCCCATATTCCTTTTCTTTATTGTCTGTGAATTCCCACATCTTCTTGGGAAAGATTGTAGAGTTCTTTCATGTTCCCTTCTCCGTAAACTCCTTTTCTTCATTATCCGTGAATCGCCACGAGTTCTTGGTCAAGTTACATTTCCTAGAATTTGGGATTATCGTTCGCCAAGACTGGGTTCTAGCTAAAGGTCGCAGTCTAACACGCTATTCAACTTGAAGATGTAGAAGATATTGTTTGTTGGCTTCCCAAGGTCATGAAAGCGAAAGTGAACGCAACAGCATAAGCCGGGATTTGAACTTTGCACGCTGATTTCATTTTCCACACCTATAAGCCTTACGCTATAATTTTTCTTTTCATTTTTTTTTGTTTTCCAATTCTGGACGCCTCTGCTTTAGTCGGATTGCTTGTCTGTGGTTGATAGTAGTTACATTGCCCCTTATTATATTAAGTTGTATTTCAAATACTTTTCGTATATACTGTATTTATTTAAAACGAAGACAATTCAATGCAGTGACACTCTGGTGTATTAAATTGTTGAAATTCATCATTCGTTGCCGATACTGGCTTTAGTATCACGCGCTCATTTGAAAATCTCGTATTATCTCGTTGGCCGCGTAATTTCAGAGAATCTCATAGGGCTATTTAGGACAGACGTTACAGTCGCCTTAGCGTTTATTGTTAGAATGCGTGATGATAAGAGTGGTAGAGGGATGACGTCAGAAGTGGTAGTAGTCGTAATGTAGTCGCCAACAATTTATCAAAATAAAATTATGCCGACACTTGACGATTCATACATGCGTTCGTTTGTAATTTTTTCGTACTATTTTTTGTTTGTTTCAAACAATCAGATAACATGTTGAGTTATTTATGATTCGTTTTCCCTACATAAATGGCTTTTATCTTGATAATGTTTTTAAAACATGGGTTTTGTGCTACCCGATCTTTGATTCATTTTCCGACACGAAATGGGCCTATGTCAGTCTCCATGGTAATAAACAGCAACGTATTTGTCTCTCAATATTTGACTTCTAATTGTTGTGTTCATTTTGGCTATTATATTTTGTAAGCTTTCTGAATGGTGTAGGAAGAGTCTGTAGCGCTCATTCTGCAAAATGTGGGAGAATTCGTTTGTCTGCTTTGAAATTCAGCACGAAAAACACGGATTTCGAGCCATTTTCCGAATTTCTGAATTTTTTCCTGAGAATTTTAAACAAATCATTTCACAACGTTAATGTTAATGGTGAAAATAACCGTTTCCATGCAGGAAATATTCTCTATTCATTGATCAAGAAGTTAACGTTACTGCCGATTGAAATTTATAAAATATTTTTCTTGAAACATCTCTTTCAGAAAAATAAGGTTCTCAAGTCCACTAGATATTATCACTCTTTCTAGCATTACTGGAAGTTTCCTTCCTAACCTTTTGTTTTTGCTAGTGTGGAAAGCCAATATCTTTATTGTCTAGTTACTTTCCCTTGTAGTTACATGTGATATCAATTTTAGCTGTTGCTCTTATCTGAAGTCTTTAAGCGACGTCGTTTGTTTGTGATTTCTGTAGCAGCATTCTACAAGACTTGATGAAGAGTTGTCTCCTTTAAAATTTAGAGAGTTCATCCGATTGAAGCCATTTTAATCATTGATTTAGGCAAAATGTTGTATATAGGTAATATAGTTTAAACTCTTCTGAATGTGTTTGACGACAAATATGGCATTAATCTAAGTAAATTTTAAAACACACTTCTAAGATTTCAATAGTATTGTACTATGTTGCTGAGAAAATCACCATCAATCTAATTATATTTTTGAAATGCTTTCATTATATAAGACTTTCTATTAATTTTATTGATTTTTCACTTATCTCGAGCAAATTGAGATATGATCAAGGTCCACAGAGATAAGGTCCAAATCCAATTTGCTGAAAAGCAAACAAACAACAAATCCACATTTTCTTTGCTTTGAAACATACATCAGACCGAGTTATTAACTTTATTACACAGTACCAAATTCCAAGGTCTACTAAATTTATAAATATTATTAATTTTTAGTTGATGTTTATTTCATCTAACTGTTGCTTACATATCACCGCAACTTTCATGGAGAACTTCTATGATGTGATCTTTATGAAAACGAAAAAATAGAACGAAAAAATTTTACAAACCAGCAAGTTTGTAAATTTTGTGCCTTTTTTTCTGGATGTGGGTTCGAATCTCGCCGGTGGCGTTTTGTTTTTACTTCTAATTAATGTTGCTTATACGTGATTAATAAATAAAATACCGGCTTTGGAGCTGCGAAGAACAGAAACAGCGATAAAATAAACAAATAAAATCGCGCAGGAGATAATTACTCTCGTCTTTTTGTTTTGAATCCTTGTAATAAATCCACTTCTCATCGACTATTCTCTGCTATCTTCTTATTTTTCCAGTAACGGACAAAATGAGAAATGGCAGTGTTCAAATTTTATGCGAATTCAGGTGGAAGCCCCTTTACAAGCTTCTGGGTTTATTTTTCTAAGTATTGTAAACGATTCACTTCACAAGCAATAAATAGCTGAGTAAACTTTAATGGCAGTTTTAAGATTCCCCTAGTATTGTTCCGAAATAGTTTTTGCAATGTTTACGTTAATCTAAGTGCATTTTTCTTTAATGCTTTCTTTGTATCTGACTTGGAAATTTAATTGGAAAATTGAGATAAGATAAAAAAAAAATCCGTAAAATTTTCTTTCCTTTGAAATTTATACATCAAACTAAGCGAGGAATTTTATTACGAAGGATCAAATCCCTCAGTTTATTAACTGTATATATTAATATTGTTGTAACTGTTTCTCTCGCTTAAGTTTCTCTTGATTTACAGTCCAAGTCTCCTGCCGGAATTTTGATACAATAGTCGGGGAAATTAATAAACCTCTGTTTTATTATCATATTTTAATCAATCTACCCACTCCTCTAAGCAAGGCGATGATGCCACTAAAATGAAAGGGTCTACTGGGCGTAAAATAGATTGAAAAAATACTTTAGAAAGAACCGGAAATCAGATCCTAAACAGAATCCTAAAAAAAAATATAATGAAACATGTTCATTTAAATTTCAATTGAAACATGAAAATATGCATAATTTACGTGCAAGCCTCACATTAAAGCATCTAACATAGCGCTTCATTTGCATATTTGTATATTTTCTACATGTTAGTAATCTTCACCGTCGTATAAAGTTAGAAAATGATAACTTGATTATATGAACTGCCTAATGTATGATTAGCATTACTATTGAAATTTTACGGTTCTCCTATTTTAAATTTCTGGTGAATCTTAATTCTTCAGTTAATAATTGAATAAGCTCATGGCTAGTTCTACGACAATAAGATATCAATAGAAATTTCCTATCGGATCGTTAAATATTTGAGCTGAACAACTTTAAAAAATATTGCAATAACAATAATAAATATGAATGGTTTGTTATTTTTAGAACTTGGTACAAACAAAAGATTTGAAATTCACATTTTTTTCCATTTCACTGAAAGAGACGTTAAACTTTTCTATCTTCCTCTCTTTCTTCCATCATCCCACTGAAACCAAGTAGCGTCTTTGATATGTATTTTGTCTTCCCATGCTCTCAATACTGAATAGTCCATTATATATGAGGTATTAGCAGGAGACGATAAATACTTCTATGCTTCTTTCTTTCGTTCTTTCTTTATTTCTTCACTGAAAGCAAGTAGCGTCTGTGATAAGCATCTTGTCTTTCCACGAGATCATTTTCTCACTGAATCCAAGTATAGTCTTTCCCTTCTTTCCACATAATCAAAACAGAATAGTCCATTATTTAAGAGGTATTGGCGGGGGTGTAATGGCTGTGCGAACTAAGGGAAGTGGGGAGATAAGCACGATTATAACAGGATGATATATACAAAATTACAACGGGATGACTTAGAATTTACAGCAAGGGTCAGCAGCAGCAGCTAGAAGAAAGAGGAGCGGTTGCAGAGGAGATCAAGCGTAGCGGCAAGGGTTCAGCAGCAGCAACATTCAAAAAGAGGAGCGGTTGCAGAGGCGATCAAGCGTAGCAGCAAGGCTTCAGCAGCAGCAACATTAAAAACGAGGAGCGGTTGCGGAGGATATCAAGTGTAGCGGGAGCAGCAGTAACATTAAGTTTATGCTTTATTTTCTAGCATCAGGATTTTCTCATAGCCTAGAGCATTGTTTCTCATCAGGTGTTTCCCAGAACTCTAGAGTTCCTCAAGATGTCACCCTGGTTTATGCAACAAGGACTTGTTTCACATAAGAGGAGTAAATTTCAAGATCTAAATCGGCTTCGAAAATAACATTTCCTTGGCACATATATTTGTTCATAGGCTATTGTACCTTGAGTTAACTCATGCCTTTTCAACGTTGTCAATAAACGATATGTTTTTTATAATAATAATTATCAGCCTTAATTCTGTTTATATGTGTTATAACTGTGTTATATTAGTTATTCATGTTTCTTTTTTTTCTGTGTGTTTACAGATTTTCTTTTAGTAAATGGAAGCCTCGGCATGATGTTTCACAAATGAACAATATCATTTCTTTTGCATTGTCAATAAATACAATAAAAAAGGGGATCATTTTTCCTTAAACCAACCACCAGAAAAAATATATATCATCTTTACCACGTGAACTTTGATAGAGATATAAGAGATAGATATTAATAATTGGTATATTTTTACAGTAAGGTTTACCATTTACAAGGCCTGAGAGCCAATAGAGGTAGAGGTTTACAGTTGTAGTTTAAATTCGAGAGACTGGCTTAAATTCCTTAGTATGCAGTAATTCTGAGTGATAAAGTGTAAATGTTGTATTTGTCGTATTGTCTGGCTGTTTGTAGACGAACTTCTTGTTCCCCCCCCCCGTCTTTCGTACACTGCATATTTATATTTTCTCAAATCTCGTGGTCGCCGTGATTTTGCGTTAATTTGCCAGGATAAAACAATATGGCTTCCCCACGAGACTCTTTTTACGTACGGACGTCCATGTGGTATTTTCGTTAAAACTACAACTGTGTAAGAGGCATGGTTTATACGAATACGTGGGGAAGATAACGGTTAATCTTAGATTTGAACAGGTTAGGATTGTAGTGTTCGGGAAAACATCCTCTTGGGAGTCGATTGAACAGAGCAATGGTTCGCAGGAAGAAGAACTTATTTCTCACCGATGGAATACGGAGGGAATGACGATGGTCCACCACAGCGTCAGTAGCATGGCGAGTCCTAGCCGTGAAGGTTAGAACTGGTAGAACTAAGAAATGTAGTTCGTCTGAGGACTTTTAATGGAAGTACCGGTAGAGGAGTGAAAGCCTTACGACATTTCATCAGTGTGAGAGGCGCGTTGCAGGGTTGAAAATATTTCGTCCCCACATGGACGTGGAGTCGCTTTTGGAGTCTATCGAGACTGGGCAGCTCCTGCTCAAATATAACAGAAGAGTATTTCATTTTAGTTCTGATCTGGGTCTTGTAAAGGTAGAAGATGGCAAGAGGAGTCAGGAACTAACTGGATCAGTACAGAGAACAGAGTATTTTCCCGCGTCTGTAACGATAGATCGTATGTATGAGTTTCACTCGAGGTCTGGATTGAGTTTACGGCCTTATAAGCGCTCATTTATCGTGAGCAGCCATTCATCTTGACCGGTGGTAGCTCTGGGTTCCATCGGTGATGATATAATATAACTAGTTTTGTTTTCGAGGAATTGTATAACAACCAGTCAGTATTTCACCTTCTGAGATGTTAAAGCTCGATCGGGTGAGAGATCAGCCGCCAATCTCTGGTCATCAAGAGTTTTGGAGGCGAAAAATAATAAATGACAAAGATTAAAAAATATGTCAGCAAGAGAAAATCGATTGCCAAATAGAAACGCTCATAAAAATTTATTAACCAAGTCAATGTGCTTTTATAAAACTTATGTTGGTAAAGTTTTCAGTATTGACACATGAATATTTCTTTTGTGGTGAGTTTCTCTTTGTACAAGCCCCGAGAGTCACTCGAGGTGGAAGGTTACAGAATATTAGACACAATTTATGCGGATATGTTTAGAAAATATCAATTAACCCTAGATTTGCACTGACTAAGGTTGTAGTGGTCGGGAAAACATCATCTTGGGAATCGGTTTCCGCCGAGCATTGGTTTGCGGTAAGAAGCTGCTCGAGTGGGACTTACTTCTCATGAATGGAATACGGAGGGAATGACAATGGTTCACCACAACGCGAGTAGCACGGCGGGTCCTAGCCGGGAAGGCTAGAACTGGTAGAACTAAGGAATGTAGTTCGCCTGAGCACTTTCAGTAGAAGTAGCGATAGAGCAGTGAGAGTCTTGCGATGTCTCGTCTGTGTGATATAGCCATGGATGTACGTCTGGCGCCATCGTTGGTGTTGAAATTTGCAATATACCTGATAATAAGATTCTTTATATCGGTTGTGGTAGTGGGACACAATGGATTTGGTTTAGTCGCCAAGAGGTCGGCAGTTAGAAAAAGCTGTACAAAGAGAATACTGGTTTAGGGCGACATGTCGGATGCAAACTACTGTGTCAGAAAAAGAAACTGATGAAAAAGATTTTTAAAAATATCAGGAAGAGAAAATCGACTGAAAATAGAAACGCTTATGCAAGATTTATTAACCAAGTCAATGTGCTTCTATAAAACATATGTCGGAAAAGTTTTCAGTATTAATACATGAATATTTCTTTTACAGTGAGTTTCTCTTTGTACAAGTCCCGAGAGTCACTCGAGGTGGAGGGTTACAGAATATTAGGCGGATAAATGTTTGCAGCGAAAGAGGCATGGTGTATGCGGATACGTGAGAAAGATAACAATTAACCCTAGATTTGAACTGGCCAAGATTGTAGTGATCGAGAAAAACATCATCTTGGGAATCGTTTTCCACAGAGCCTTGGTTCGCGGGAAGACGCTGCTCGAGTGGGGCTTACTTCTCATCAGTAGATTACAGAGGGAATGATGGTTATTCGCCACAACGCGAGTAATAATTTTTATGCAGTTATCTACCTGAGACATGAAAACTATTTCTAGGGGAGCACAAAAATAAAAAAAAGTTGAGAAACGTTGAACTCGAGGATTGACGAATTAATTCGTGAATTTGGTGACATAGAAAATTATGAGTTTTATTTCCTTTGCCGGATAGCACAGACAAAGACTCAGACCCAGTGGAAAGAGTTCAAGCATCAACTGAGCAGAACTGAAATAGAAAGACACACGATATCCCTCGAGAGAAACAGCGGGACGAGAACAATCTACCGCCATAGATTAAATAAAGTGTTTAATTCTAAATTCACTGAAGATTACCCGGATAAACAAATACATGAAGAAGATCGAATCATATAACGGTCGAAATTTAATAACAACAACAAAGATGAGGACTTTATACCGACTGTAAATGTTTTGAGCTGCTCGGCCAAGAGGCCCGGATCAAAGCGTAGTATCTGTTCACAGATCGCTCGCTTTGTCGGCCTTAATGGCTGAGAGCTTCACTTGATGTAGGGATTCGTCCCTGCGCTGGTAGTATCACGGCTACGACTAGCTTGGACCGGATCCGGCCTGGACCACCTATGACAAGCCAAGACTAGCTCTGACCAGCTATGACTAGCTTAGACCAGCTCTGACCAGCCTGGACAAGCTAAGACCAGCCAAGACCAGCGGCCCGGGTGAAAACACTCGGGTCCCCACGTTAAAAACCGACCTTGTGCCACAACCTGACTCAGTTTGGGGTCAAGTAAATACCTACCGACTGTAAATGTTGTGATGTTGGGTCTGGTAAGACAACACTTAACTCGATAGAGTCAGACGTGATAGTAGTATTCAGTACTCAGCTAGGCAAGTCACTACAATAGTATTATCTCTTTTCTCCGAAACAATTACCCAGGACTACTTATTATGAATGGTTCAGTCCATTCATTATAGTAAGGAGGGTAACTGTCTCTAAACACAACAGTAAATCATGTCAGTAATGATAACTCATCATTCTATAAATTCCAAATAGAAAGCATCTACTAAAAGCATGAATCCGTCTATTTGAAACCCCTTTACGCTTTGCATTAAATAACAATACAGAACGGACAATTTTGAATTGGAAACGAAGGCAATGGAAAACTGATTTACTGTCTTTCCCAATGAGTCATGGCAAGACCAAAAATATACATAAAACAAACCCTTTCGCGTGTTGACGCCAATTCATAGAATTAGAAAAGGTGCGATTAATCTTAGTTTAATGAATGTAAAGTAACATTTTCGACAAGTTCATTTCTTCTAATGCTATGATAATTTTGACTCAGATATCAATTACACTCTCTCGTTAATTATTTCCACTAAACATTTTTAACACCAAAATATTGCTAAAACAACTAGCATCATCGACAGAAATGACGTAAAAGAAGATAGATAGATATGAACAGAATGCGATCGACAATTAGAAACAGACTTAAATAGATTATTTCCACTACACATTTTCAACACAAAACGATTGCTAAAACCAGTATATACAACGAGTCCCATAGTAAGAAATATTAAAAGAAGCAAGATAGAAATGTTGCTAACATCAGTATATAGAACTAAATATATAGATGCAAACTTATAGATAGATAGATAGATAGATAGATAGATAGATAGATAGATAGATAGATAGATAGATATTCTTAGAGAAATGGCCGAGATAAGTATATCTTCAGGCTGACAGGTGACAGAAAAATCCATCTCATAAACAATTACTCGCTCTCCAGAAACCTTGAGGAGCGACAAAAATCGTTTGAAACGCCTTAATCAAGAAGCAAGCCTCAGAACAATTGTTTATGGTTTAGTAAGCGACATCAAAGGAAATATCAGACGGTCGAAGGTTTGGAAACATATCGCTGGAGCAGTCACTCTATACGTACGAACATCATTCTAAATACATGAATACAGAAAAGGAAATACATGAAAAAAAACGGCATTATTATTTCTTCTTCTTCTTGTTCTTCTTCTTGTTCTTCTTCAACTATGTACTATGTACTTTAAATACGTGGTCAATAATGGCTCTCCACAATTTCCTGTCCTTTGTAGCTCTCAATAAATTTGTCTTCTTGCATTTTCTCCTAAACCCCTTTCTGTCACCCATTCACACAATGTCGTTAAGTAGGTTATGTGCCGCTTTCCTCTGTCTCTCTTAGATAGATAGATAGATAGATAGATAGATAGATAGATAGATAGATAGATAGATAGATAGATGAAGAGGCCGAGATAGATAGATAGATAGATAGATAGATAGATAGATAGATAGATAGTGAACCGATCGAGATAGCGAGATAGATAAGTAGATAGATAATGAACACAGATAGATAGATAGATAGATAGAAGAGGCCGAGATAGATAGATAGATAGATAGATAGATTGATGAAGAGGCCGAGATAGATAGATAGATAGATAGATAGATAGAAGAGGCCGAGATAGATAGATAGATAAATAGATACATAGATAGATAGATAGATAGATAGATAGTGAACCGATCGAGATAGCGAGATAGATAAGTAGATAGATAATGAACACAGATAGATAGATAGATAGATAGATAGATAGATAGATAGATAGATAGATAGAAGAGGCCGAGCTAGATAGATAGATAGATAGATAGATAGATAGATAGATAGATAGATAGATAGATAGATAGATAGATAGAAGAGGCCGAGATAGATAGATAGATAGATAGATAGATAGATAGATAGATAGATAGTGAACCGATCGAGATAGCGAGATAGATAAGTAGATAGATAATGAACACAGATAGATAGATAGATAGATAGATAGATAGATAGAAGAGGCCGAGATAGATAGATAGATAGATAGATAGATAGATAGATAGATAGATAGATTGGAATAGACTAGACTCAGGCGTATTCTTTAATACCTGCCGAACTATAATGATGGAGCCGGGGATTTGTTTTCGGCTAGGTATTTACACTCTATTACGAGGATGGGCCTGTAATTCCATAACGTAACAAGGAAATATTAGCAGAACTTCGATCTGAAATGTTTACTGTAATGTCCGTTCTATATTATAAATATTCATCAGTTAATTAAATGTTTTGGCAGGGAAGGAAATTATGTTGAAAAATAAAAAAAATCTCGCGTAATATAAATGTTTCATTATTACGCTGCATTTCTTGATATATATCTATGTAAACCTAGCGTTGGTAGATATTTCGTAGATTCAACCTTGTCCTTATTACTTTTTGACTATTTTTTTTATATAATTAATGTTGCCTTTTAGCAAAAGATTCTGGTCTAGTTTACATGATACTTAAATAATCAGCCTGAATCGGATAAATAAAGTATTTCGTGCTAGAATTCTCCTAATACAAGACTCAAGAGCACCTCAAGATAGAGGGTGAGAAGAGTGATGAATGAGGTCTGATATCGGTAAAAGAATAGGTAGTGAAATGAGAATAAGGGGAATAGATAACGATTGGTCCTTGAATTGAAGAGGTTGGCAGTCTCCGAGGAAATTCTAACATCTCGTATTCTAGGGGTCAGTTTGTAATGGACAGCACCTTACAGTTATTGACAGCGGCCAGTCAAGAAGCATATTTATAATTTAGTCGTACAGCTCCGCCTCGAAAATGAATAATGCTGGAAGTCTCTTTCTGTTCCGATGCTTTTTGTCTAATACTTGTGAAGTTGGTTATAACATCCTTGTGTCAATATAGACATCAATTAAACTGAAGCACCACGATTCATTCTGTTTGAACATGTGTAATCTCCCGTGCAAACATGATTGCATGGTCAGTGATATAGAGACGAAGTTACTGATACCGACTGCGCATTGACAAGTCAAAGCTATTTCAATCTGTTTCGCCTCGAACAAGCAATTAGTTTCAATATTTTACACGGCAAAGAGATAGGCAGCAAGGAATTTGAGAAAAAAAAAGCCGGAGAAAAGAAAAGAGGAAGGGCCATAATAATCCTCCTTAATCTTGTCGCAGTCTATTTGTATTGTATCCTTTGATCCCTTTTCTTACTTTGCGAAATTCCCTTTCGACCATTACGCGCCACAGTGTTCTCTGTGATGCCGCTAATCGGCCGAGCGTTTTACTTATTGTTTCTTGCTCGATTAGAAAATAAACCTGATTACGTTTAATCCAGTGCTTCCAAGCTTAAATCCTGTTCATATTTTGCGTCACAACTTTTACTCGTTATGGAGAAGAAAGAGCATAAAATCTGAACGACAAAACGTCAATAATTATTATATATAACAAATTTGTTCTGTCAGTAACACATTAAATCTTGACCACAAACAATAGTTTTCATGCCTATTATTTCCTATAGTAAAACGATAGATAATCTTCATATTTCATCGAGTAATTAGTCCTATAGTTAAGTCATTAGATTTTCGCTGGTTAAATTAATTGTGATGATTTCTATTGAAATATAATTGGCATTAAACTTCTATAATAAATAGAACAACCGCAACCTATCGGACAAGATTGAGTTCATTTCTAGTGCCTCATAATTGCTTTCGTTCTGATTTTCAGTAAATAGCTATAAAAAAATTATTTACAGTGCATATCTCTTGTAAGATTATTTGGTATGTTTTTTTTTCTGTAGCAAAATCATTAAAACTGGATTAACATTAGAAATATCAGAATCATTTTCTGTCTGTGTTGTTCAGTAAAATGAACTCGTCTATAGCCGGTGTTTTATAAGCAGTGGCTCTCAGGGCATTTGCTATAATTTTACTGATTCTTGAACTGTACATATCCGCCTCAGTGTCATTCTCCACGAATAAATTTTTACCATTGCAGAATACGGAATTATAACAGTCAGAAATACTTGCATTAATTCCTAACTACTGACAATCACATTTTTCCAACTTTCAATTTAATTCACTAGTAGGTTACAATGTTCTCTTACATTAAGATTATTGCGCTTCTTTACTGTCGTGATACAATCAGTAACATGCAGCTGCAACAGCTGCATGTTACTGATTGTATCACTTCCTAATCACCAATAATGACTTCCTTCCTGATTTTCAGTGCATTACTAGAGTAAAATTAATAAGAAAGTTTCATTGATTGATTCGGCTTCTACGCTTTATCAACACTTTGTAGGTTATTTAAAGCCAGAAAATATTTTTAAATTGTAAGAATGATTTTGTAGATAATAATGATATAATTATGAAAGTCGTACTAATTAACTCATAGCTGGGGGGAGAAGAGGTGGATTCTTGCCTTTCCCAAGGTTATTTGCGCGTAAGTGAATATAACGAACCCGACGGGAATTGGAACTTGATTCTCCAATTAAGAATTCCGCGCCATTATCCATTGCACCAACAGCGTATCTAAGCTTACAGCATCTGGTATTCGCAAACGGTCAACCATTTAGGTACTGACCAAGCTTGACGTTGCTTAACTTCGGTGATTGTACGGGAATCGGTGTTTCAATCTAAAAGTAACGCATTTGCATTATGCACAATGATGGCCCTATACTGTTAGTAATGCTTAGCTTAATTGTATTTCAATAGTAAAATACATTGCAATCATTTTATATATGAAAGTCATAAGAAATACACTTATATTGTTCATATAGTATATATTCTCTTAGTAAAACGGACCTACTAAACGAATTCCAATCGATGTCAAAATAGAGCGATCACAATTTTTAACAATCCTACACTTACGTTAAAGCGTGCAATATTATTAGATACGTAATCACGAGAAAAAAGAAAAGGCTTTACAATATTTGCTTAACAAATATCTGTAATATATTTCTACATTAAGACCATTTAAATTGCATTAGATGTATTGCCACAATAAAACAATATGGAGTTTACTTTTTATCAGATTTTATTACGCAAGTCAATGAATTCCTGATATTTGTATTAACCGACCAATGTCCTCATAATGTATACGGTACAATTATATTCAGTGAAAAAAACATACCATATCCATTTAGAATTATCTATTTTTATTAGGAATCTCTACAATAGTTTTATTACTGGTATGAGATTTTATGTGACTCGAGATTTGTAAAGCTTATTCTAAATAAATATATCAGGTTCAAACGAAAGTTCTGTCCGATTTTTGAACTGAAAATGGTGAACAAAATGCATTAAAGTATTGCCTATTTATGTTGTTTAATAATGCTACTATAAGGAATTTGTATTTTCTCTTTCAAATTACAAGAATATTATTCATAATATAGTTCGAAACTTGTCCCTATGTTCGTCTCAACTAAAGAACATATTAGAATTGTTGCACTCTATGAGTTCCATAAAGGTGATAATGCAAGTGCAGCAACAAAATCCACATTGAGTTAAACACTCGAGATTGATTTCGCTTCTGCACTTGAGAACCGATGGATTGAGAGAAAATAGTTGCAGGACGTGGTTTTCCCATTTTCAAACCTGAGAATAAATTTTAGTTTAGAGGACAGGCCAGAGACTTTGATTCTCTCAACCTTGCTTATTATCACTTTTTGTGGGTTTTGCAGAGCCATTTAGACGACCTAAGCTTGACATCAAGCGAAGATGAGGAACATGAGCCTGTCTCGTAGTTTACATCAAAATCTAAAGAATTTTACAAATGTGGCATTTATATATTTGTTGACAATAACATGAGCCAGACAAACGTACCAAGGTTTCACTTAGGCAGATCGTCAGGGCCAGCTGACACTGACGATCTGCTTAAGTGAAACCTTGGTACGTTTGTCTAGCTCATTAGGTTTGACTATATATATATATATATAATTATTTATTTAAATCATGTTTATAAAATGTGTTTATAAAATAAAGTGATTTTATAACATATTTATGTTATAATATTTAAATAAATAATTATATCTGCTCTACTCTGTATTGAGCACTCTTTTAAGAATAATAATTGTTGGTTATTGGAATTTATTCCGTATATACCAATCCTATACTTGGTTACATATATATATATATATATATATATATATATATATATATATATATATATATATATATATATGAAGAGATATAGTTTTAAGGTGCGCTATATTTATTGGATAAAGTGCTCAATATCAGAGATAGAGCGTATATAAATATAAAAGTGAACATTGAAATCAACACTCAGAAGCGACAGAATGTTTCATGCTAGGCACAATCGTCAGGCCTGACGATTGTGCCTATCATGAAACAAGGCCGAAAGTATGGGACACCCAGTGAGAAACGAACTCATTACAAAGTCGTAATTGATTTAGCAACACAATCTTGCTAACCATTACACCGCGTTGAAATGCCGGAATCAGAACTGTAGCAGTTTAGATTGACGAATCGAAAAGCTGAGTTCGAATTCCAGTCAGATCCATTACATTCACTTACGTGCTAATACCCTTGGGAAAGGTATGAATCCTTTTCTTCTCCCCTAGCTATGGGTAAATAGCAGGACAGATCTGGTTCTATAACCTTGGATGGCGACTGGTCTACCGCAGAAAGAAATGGCAACCTATTGCGGGAAAAAATCTGCCTCGTCAGTATCGAAAGATACACGATTACCTAAGCATGTATCACGCATGGTACATAACTGACTGAAGTAATGTTAACAAAATCAATGATGACAAATTGATGAAACTCACAGAATGTCCAGAATCTCATATCTATGTGCAAAATCATAACATAATAATTTATTCATGTATATTGGATATTGCGTTAATCAAATACATTTTTCGTCGCTTTTGTCACTTGGATTTACTTAGTGGTAAGACAGAATTTATAATGCATTTATTTTACTTATCGAATAAAACCTGAAGCCTCTAAAATATATATATTGCTCAGATAAATATCTCCTGAAATTTTTAACAGCATTTTTAATGCTATATCCTCTCACGGTGTAGGCGATCATGGCTCTTTAACAGGTTCCCTTTCTTACCTGCGAATTGGTATGACTTGCCTTAATATTGGTGTTTTCGTGTTAACTTCTCTACGGTTTGGAATTAAGAGTAATACATCTCCTAGAATAGGTGCTACCCAAGGTTAGAGAGCCCAATCTTTTTCTATTGAACTAAAAGCTTGAGGACAAGAGATGGATTCATGGCTTTTTCAAGAGTATTTATTCGAAATTAACTAGGCTCGGCGATTCTACATTCCGTGCTTACATCCAGTACATCTACAGGGTGACGGAATAATAAATCCACATTCTAAAATACTTATAATTAATTATTAACTATAATTCTTACAAGAAATGGATATCAGGTGAAAGCGTTTAGCATAAGGTTTTATTTAAAATTCGATATGGGCACCAGACTTCGCTACCATATTCTCGAGCCACCCAGGAATCGCACCAACTGTTTTTAACAGAAATTCTCGCGGTATGGAAGAATTCTTCTAGAGTCTTGGTTTGGTATAGTAAACTTCCTCTTTTAACCAATCCCAACGAACAAAATCACAGCATGTTAACTCAAGTATGCTGGTTGGCCGCTCATACATAAAATAGGGAATTACTTTTCAACCACCCTGTATTTTACCAGTAATAAGTTGTTTAATATCAGTTTTATTATGGTGACCATTGATTTTCGTAACTTATGATATAATGTGTATGCTTTTAGTATTCTCTGTACCATTGAATATACGTAATCATTAGAGTGAATGAAAGTTTTCACCTTTAATAAAAATAATTGATAGAAAAGAAAAAGACTTATAACGACAATAGAATAGATTACTGTTTATAAATGTGTTTAGCGAATATGAATATCGTGGGTTCGATTGATTTGTTATGACAACGAGTCAATTTGTATCCGTGAGAGAGTTCGGACGAGCATCAGACCGTAACTCATGACAATGCGTATCCAACTCGTGAATTCCTTATGTAGCCGTTAAATATTCTGAATGCCATTTGCCTGCTGGTGAGCCGATTATATCAATCAACTGACAGAGTCGTGTGTGCTAAATAAAAGGCGACTGACTGTTAAAACTGTTGGTTCATACAGACAATTATTGAGTTAGAATAGGTTTATGTAAGTTGATCGCAGTTTTATCTCGGAACAGTGAAAATCTTTGTATGCTGAATTCTGATTGGTTAGCATTACTTTTTGCTCTTCCATTTTGTTTCCTTTCGTAGCAAGTACACATATACTTTGGGATGAGGTCGAGAGTTTGTCTTGTCTTTAAATAATGGAGAATTAGGCCATAAGGACGTTTATAAAGAGAGATATAGAACGAAAGTGTGTGACAAAATGGGATAGATACTGGAAAGAGATAGCTCAACAGAGAGGAAGCTTTTATAGCAATTCTTTTTGTCGAAGCCTAATAAATTAGAGATTAACTCTGCTTGTCTAAATAAATAAACCAAACATCTGGGATTTCACGAGAATGCATGTATTACATTATTTCTCTTTAGAATGCTATGTCTTAACATCAAGATCACTGGTCTACGGACAAAAGTAACGACTTGGAAAAACTGACAAAGAAGAAGAAAATGAAAGGAACAGAGAAAGAGACAAAGAGAGTGAGTGTGTGTGTGTGTGTGTGTGTGTGTGTGTGTGTGTGTGTGTGTGTGTGTGTGTGTGTGTGTGTGTGTGTTGACAAAGAAGGACCAAGAGAGTGTGAATGCCATTAGTCTTTTCTCAGTAGTCTTGCAGCCATCTGTGTCGTCGTTCATCACTTTGTTCGACTCCCTCACGACCGGAAATGATAGCCGTGATGGCGATTTTATGACGTCGTCTCTAATATCGTGGGTCCATTAAAGCGACGCTACCCATCACCGACACATGCCCCGGTTTGTTTTACTGCACCTTAATGGCACCAACGAACTCCGTCATGAATCTCCTGTAGCCGCCATTTGCAGGACACAACATGTGATACTGATGGCATCTACAAGAGAATTCCTTCCCATTACACAGTTCGTGGGCGATTTGTAGAGAAGATATCATTTACACATGCAAACACGTCAGATCGTTCTTTCTTTCTTTCTTTCTTATTTTCTCTTCTTTATTAATTTTTTTTCTTTTTAGAACAATGCATTTAATTAATAAACTCCACGTCTTGGGTTAACTTAGTGGGTTAATTATTTGAGTAAGCGCCAGTGGTCGGAGTTTGATTTTAAGGCAAATCCAGTCGGAAATCCAATATTGGTATTGTCTGTTAATTCATTTTGCTTTGTGATAATCGAAGCTTAGTGGCCCTTCGATGTGATGTAATAGCTAGCAAGCTTTTCAACTACAACTGAGTAGTGATTTGTAAGTGACCGCTCTCGCGACTCCATACTTTCAGCCTTGTGCCACATCTAAGTCACGCGTAGGAAATCATTTTTGAGACCCTCGACGTGACGTAATGGTTAACAAGCTTGTACCGCTATATCAATTACGACTGAGAAGTGAGTTCGAATCTCGAATGGGTGCTTCATACATTCGTCCTCGTGCAACATCTAAGCTACGCTTAGGAAATCATGTAGGACATTAGATGTAATGTAATGATTAGCAAACTTTTCTCATTAAATAAGTTACGATTAACTAGTGAGTTCGAGTGCCATCATGCTCCACGCATTCGGCCTTGTGCCACATCTAAACTACGCTTAGAAAATCATTGCTGGATAATTTGACGTAGTGTTATGGTTACCAACCTTGTCCGGCTAGATCAATTACGACTGAGTAGTGAATTCGACACTTACTGGCGGCTCCATACTTTCGGTCCTGCACCACACGTCTAAGCTATGCTTAGTAAATTCGAAATGGCCGAAACTTAGTGTATATTATAAAATCCACCGCTTCATCTTCTCACCCTATTTCTTTTGTATGCTTTTCTTAATGTGATAAACAAAGTTTGATACCCAAAATTCATTTGAAACTCTTTTATGCAAGTTGATAGGATCCCACTTTCAAATCAAAGCAGTGAAAAGTGATTGGCTGAAAAATAATATTTTTCTCCGCTGAATTCTGATTGGTTAGCTTCACGCTTTGCACCTGCTCCTTTTTCTGTAATTAAGGTGGGGCTATCTAGAATGAATGATAATGCCACAAGGACATTTTAAAGGGAGACATTAAAAAAATGCGAAAGATTAAAAAAGTAAAAATACTTGAAAGCGAAATAAAGACAGAGGGGAAACTTTCATTTCTACTCTTATTTTGGCTACATAATAAATTTGAGAATAACAATGTTTGCCGGCTTACGACCATATCATGTTGAAACACCGGTTCTCGTCCTATGACCGAAGTTAAGCAACGTCGAGCTTGGTCAGCACCTAGATGGGTGACCTCTTGCGAATACAAGAGTTTGTAAGCTTGGATGTGCGGATACTATAATTGGTAACGGCATGGAATGACAAATCGGATATCCGAGTTCGATTTCCCGTCGGGTTCGTTAAATTTACTTATGTGGGAAAAAAAGCATGAATCTTCTTCTTTTCCTCCAGCTATGGTTTAAATGGTTCGTCTCGAATAAGGAAATACTTATTATCTTCAAAAGAATTCTTACAATCCCAGAATACGTCCTGGCTTTAAATAACCTGAAAAAGTTTGATAAATCGTAAAAACAAACAAACAAACAAACAAATCAATTATGCTTGTCTAAGTATGTAAGTTTCCTATCTGGGATTTCACGGACTTTTGTTTGTCGGTCTGCACAAAATCTCTATATGCCCTCAATGAAATGCAATTATATATTTCTCTTAAAACAGTTCTTCAGGAACAACAGGTTTCTCAAGTCCAGTAACTGTTATTGATCTTTCCATTACTGAAAGGGGTTTCTTTCCTAACTTTTTGTTTGAAGTAGTGCGGAAGGTCAATATTTTGATCAATGTAATTATTTTCTCTTCGAGTTACATCTGATGTCCATTTTAGTCGCTGCTGCTGTCGAAAGTCCTCAAGTAATATGGTTTGGTAAAGTTATTTATGATTCTCTAACGCCAGTTCCTGATAGTCAAAGAAGAACGGTCTTCACTAAGTCATTCAGGCTTCATTCGCTAGAATCCATTTTTAATCATTGATCTGAGAAAGCGAGTGAGGGCTTGGACATTTCTAAACGGATTGTTTTTTTTGTTTTGTTTTTTAAGCAAATCACCCCAATCAAGACGGGAGTGCCACTAGCATGCATGGGGTTGCAGACAATGAGAGTAAGTGTAAAGAGGAGTGTTTGGGAAAGGGGATAAAGAGAAGAAGATAGATCAATGTCAAGGCATGAGAAGATGTCGATTGACATCACATTTGAATATTTGAAGATTATAGCTATCAGAGAAGCAATGATAGGAAGGGTGTGACACGGAAGGGATGTGCGAGATAAAAAGCTGTTGGAGTAGAAGAGATGGCTATATTTAGTCATTTCGACAGTGAAAGGGTGGGACCAAGCTGCCAACCTAGTAGCACGTTTAAATTCCTACAGTTTGGGAGCAAATGAAAGTAGCTCGTCGGAGTAGTTGCCATGAAAGTACTTTTAGAAAAGACAGAGAGAAGCCTCAGTACGTCTGTGAGAAAGTGACTGTAGACGGGATGCCAGATCAGGATCAATCACGTGGTATATCCGTCTCTGGATTTTGTCGAGGACCTCGTGATGAACAGCCGGAGCAACAGATCATATATGGCAGCAGTATTCCATCCAAGGACGAATGGTTGATTTGTAGATTTGAAGGAGGGATTCAGATGTCAACTTGGGATATGAAACGCTCGATCTGGTGAGATTATTTAAGCACACGACACGAGTTCTCAGTTTAATGTTTTAGTATATCGTAACTTG
Source organism: Acanthosepion esculentum (assembly GCA_964036315.1). Taxonomy (NCBI): domain Eukaryota; kingdom Metazoa; phylum Mollusca; class Cephalopoda; order Sepiida; family Sepiidae; genus Acanthosepion; species Acanthosepion esculentum. The sequence continues at coordinate 96,697,249 of OZ038481.1, forward strand.
TAGTTGTGGAGAAAACTATGCCGAGTGCAGCCTAATATACATTCACCTTTCTCATCGCCTATTTTAACTTGGTTCTAACAGATCTATACATCGAGTTAATCAAAGTGTTTAGTATTTATTGATTTCCTCTCCGGAATTTTTATGATGGGTTCAGGGAATGTGCCATCGTTGAATTTCTTTCCAATTTCAGATCATAGTTTTTGTTTTGCTAAACTTTATCTTGAGATACCTATTAGAATACATCTCTACCATGTATTTATGGATTTTTTAAAAATACACAGAAGAATTTGCATTTTTACTGATCCTGACCTGGCATCTCGTCTTCAGTCCTTTTACCACCGCCGTAACATAGCTTCCTTGTGCATTATCAATAAATATCTTCATGATAATTATCCTAATGAGCGTTCCTCCTTGATACCTAGACTTTACGAATTTAAGCAGAGTACTAGATTGGCAGCACGGTTTCATCATTTTACAGTTGAAATGGCTAGATGTAACCGTAAGTTCTATGTTAGCAGTATCTTCACTCGCACTTCTCGTCTGTGGAACTCTCTTCAGGATTCTTGCTTCCTAGTCAGTATTGATTTGTTTTTAAATAAATGTAATGTCAATCTTTATTTTCTGTCCCAATTCTTTTACTTTTATTGTTCTCTGTCACTAATAGTGATTTGTTTCCTATTCTCCCACACACAGTCATTCTTTGCGTCTTAGTGGATTTATTGACTTGTTTGATGTGAAATGAATTTTAAAAAAAGAACTAAGGCGACTGAGTTCCAAGATAAAGTCGGTTATTTTTTATGGTTTGGTTGGTTTGTTGTTTTTTGGTTGTTTGGTTGGTTAGTTGTTTGTTTGTTTGGTTGGTTGGTTTAGTGGCTGGTTAGTTCGGTTGGTTGATTGGTTAGTTGTTTGGTTGGCTGGTTGGTTGGTTAGTTGGATGATTGGTTTGGTGATTGGTTAGTTCGGTTGGTTGGTTGGTTGGTATTGGTGGTTGGTTGGTTGGTTGAGTGGTTGATTGTGCGGTAGATTGGTTGGTTGGTTGGTTGGTTGATTGATTGGTTTGGTGGTTGGTTGGTTGGTTGAGTGGTTGATTGTGCGGTAGATTGGTTGGTTGGTTGGTTGGTTGGTTTTGTTTAGTGCCATATCTGCCTTTATGGATTATTATATTATGCTGAAAGTTAAATATTTGGTACATGATTTTATTTTCATGGTAAAAGGTAGTTTTTTTAGATATATAGTCCGTAATCATAAAATGTATTCTTGGTAATTTCATTACAAAATGTATTGTTGGTAAAGTTGTTATAAAATATCTATTGTTTATCTTTTCATATTTATGTTTGTGTTGTATTGATTGACATTTCGCTAAAAAAACGTATTGTTAGTCATTTTTCTATAAAAAAAGACATGTTGATTTTTTGCTGGAGGGTTGTTCACTATTTTCCCATAACTTGGATCTATCTGGTACTAAAACCCCAGGTTAGAGTGAATCTGGCCACAACAGAAGTTAAGAGGTGGTGATGCGCTACTCACAACCTCCAATCTCCCGACCAGAGGCCTTGCTGCCGGATGTAGTTTATCGTCTTACCTAAGACGAAAAGACAACGTCAAAATAAGACAAAGTACTTCTCCAGAGGTTTTAACAAAAAATCACTATCCTGTATGATAATAAAATAATATATTTTCTTAATGCCATTCGGTAATTTTTTTTTTGTTTAATTTGTTTTTAAAAAAATGATCTACCTTTTTCTTCGGTTCGCTTGATAACTGCTCGTGCAACTGGAATTCAATCACCTGATTTCTTCTGTTACCTTCTAAATTTATTTTCTTCGTTTCTATCTGCCATCAGCTTTGAGAAAAAGACGGGCCATTATTATGATTAGTTTTCTTTCGAGACTCACTCGTGAAATTGTTCAGAGTCAATCTCATATTCCTTCGCAAATGAGGATCGGCAATATTTAATACTTTTTTGGTTGCGGGGGGGGGGTTCTTTTTTTACAAAAACAAAATCTTCTTTTTACTTATTCCTTAATCACGAAGCTCACAGCCAATATACTGTTCAGTCGTTAAGGCACCCGATTTCATTTTTTCATAAATTTTAACGCTGGGATTTTCCTTAATTTGTTAAAAAATATCCTGAAGTACAACCATTATTACGACAGAATAATTCCTATTACAAACATGGCTGGTAATGCTTTTCAAGCAAGACTGCACAAAAGAGGGGGCTAAATTCTCTGTTAAATGTTGGAAAGGGGTTAATGAACTAACAAACAGAAGAGAGGGAGTAAATCAACTGATAAAAATGAAGAGGGAGGTGAATTATTTGTTAGAAGTGGGAGGGAGGCTAAATCCGTTTTCAAATGTGGGGGAGACTCTAAATCACCTGTTAAAAGAAAAAATGGGACTAGATCAGCTTTTAAAAGTGGAGGTGCGGCTAAATCAGCGATTAATTTTTAAAGATTCCTGATTCTAAAATTAATATTTATTTTTAGATCTAAGGTCCTACTAGAAACATTTTTTTTTCGTTTTTATTTTAATGACAAAAATACGCAGATGTAGGCTTTAAGAAAGCTATATACAACTGAAAATACAAGGTTCGCGTATAGTGTACTTTTATAGTCCCAGTAAATAGAAATAGCTCCCTGAAAGAGGAGAGTAAAAAAACAAGTGTTAATAAATATGAACACCCATTACTTACTATTACCACTGACCTCTAGATAAGAGTAGCCAATAAATAAATATATCAAAGCTTCTTAGCATATGAAGGAGAAAGGTTGTGATCTTATAATGGATTTCATTTGTCTCTGCGTAACGAAAATAAATCTATTTTAACTACTTTTATCGAAGACATTCTTTCAAAGACAATATTTAGATTCGCAAGAAAAGGCTTTACATTCTTATTACTTATCACTATTAGGTATCCCTGTCCACCGACTCGAGGTGCCTGATAGAAGTTACAGAGGATCAAGCGACAACAAGACTTCTCAAAATTCCAGCCCTCTCTTCAGCTATGCACAGAAATTTTAGCAATGCTATATTGTTTCAGGTTTTTGTTTTCATTCGTTTTTTTTTTAGGTTAGTAGAAGCCATTCATAGTGTACCAGTGATTATGGCACCAATCTCTCTTATAGCTACAGTTTTTGAACTTGGCAAGGTCGAATTTACTGCTTATAAACTTCAATCTTCCATGAATCTCTCACGTACATTCATAACTGCTCATGGCGTATCAAATGTAAACAAATGACGTCATACATTATGAAATGGACAAAGTCCGACAATTATTTAAAGACATTTTTTGTATATATATATATATATATATATATATATATATATATATACATATATATATATATATATATATATATATATATATATATATATATATATATATATATATACATATATATATATATATATATATATATATATATACAAGTATTGGTTTGGTGTATACGGAAATAGGTTAGTAGAAGCTATTCATAGTGTACCAGTGATTATGGCACCAGTCTCTCTTATAGCTACAGTTTTTGAACTTGGCAAGGTCGAATTTACTGCTTATAAACTTCAATCTTCCATGAATCTCTCACGTACATTCATAACTGCTCATGGCGTATCAAATGTAAACAAATGACGTCACACATTATGAAATGAACAAAGTCCGACAATTATTTAAAGCCATTTTTATATATATATATATATATATATATATATATATATATATATATATATATATATACATACATACATACATACAAGTATTGGTTTGGTGTATACGGAATTAGGTTAGTAGAAGCTATTCATAGTGTACCAGTGATTATGGCACCAGTCTCTCTTATAGCTACAGTTTTTGAACTTGGCAAGGTCGAATTTACTGCTTATAAACTGCAATCTTCCATGAATCTCTCACGTATATTCATAACTGCTCATAGCGTATCAAATGTAAACAAATGACGTCACACATTATGAAATGGACAAAATCCGACAATTATTTAAAGACATTTATATATATATATATATATATATATATATATATATATATATATATATATATATATATATACATACAAGTATTGGTTTGGTGTATACGGAATTAGGTTAGTAGAAGCTATTCATAGTGTACCAGTGATTATGGCACCAGTCTCTCTTATAGCTACAGTTTTTGAACTTGGCAAGGTCGAATTTACTGCTTATAAACTTCAATCTTCCATGAATCTCTCACGTACATTCATAACTGCTCATAGCGTATCAAATGTAAACAAATGACGTCACACATTATGAAATGGACAAAGTCCGACAATTATTTAAAGCCATTTTTATATATATATATATATATATATATATATATATATATATATATATATATATATATATATATATATATATATATACATACAAGTATTGGTTTGGTGCATACGGAATTAGGTTAGTAGAAGCTATTCATAGTGTACCAGTGATTATGGCACCAGTCTCTCTTATAGCTACAGTTTTTGAAATTCTCGTGAAATATAAACTGTAAATAGTCAGAAAATATATTTAGATTGCAAGATTTTTTTTTCTTTACTTTTGGGAGATAATAATGAATTAGTTAAGCAAGAGATCACGTGACAGAAAGACTTCGCTATATACTAGTGAATTATGGACAATCTCTTAAAAGAAAATTGAATCAACAGAAATGTGATTCTACAGAAATCTGCTGAGGATACCATGGACCGAACATGTGAGCAACGACGAGGTTTTGAAGAAAATGTAAATAAAAAGGAAACTTATTCTTAACATCAGGAAGTGGCAGTTGGAATTCCTGGGGAGCGTAATGAGGAAGAGGGGCTTGGAAAATCTGATACTCTCGGGAGAGATTGAAAGAAAGAGGGATTGAGGAAAGCCGTGCTAAACATATTCGATGGGTTTGAGTAAATGGATGCCACAGCAGGCTTTGGGAGAAATAATAAAAAGACAAAACTTGTTAAGAGCTACAAGGAACAGGAAGATGTAGAGGGCTATTATCGCCTTTGTCCTGAAGAGACACTGAACACAAAAGAAGAAGAATGGCTTATTGATATGAGTCTAACTAATTAACCCATAGTTGTGGAGAGAAGAGGTAGATTCATACTTTTCCTAAGTATTTGCGTATAACTGAAGCGTGGTTTAGATGTGGCACAAGGCTGCCAGAACGGAACAGCCAGTGAGGACCGAACTCACTACTCACTCGCAACTGATCTAGCCAGCAATGACACCATGTCGAAGTGTCCACAGTATTTTGTAGAGATTTACTAAGCGTAGCTTAGATGTGGCACATGGCCCCAATCTATCGCTTTGTGTCGGTCTCTTTTGCTACTGTCAGTAACCGTCCCGGGTATGACGATAAACTACATCCGCTTCCTGGGTAAGACGATAAACTACATCGGTGTCCTGGGTAAGATGATAAACTACGTCCAAAAGCAAGGCCTCTGATCAGGAGGTTTTGAGGAGCGTGGAACCACCTCTAAATTGCTGGTGTTCCCAGGTCCACTCTGAACCGGGGTGGTAGCACCTGTTAGGGTCCCAGCTATGGGTAAATAAGTAACCCCCAAATTGGGTTCAAAACACTATGAAAGTGTAAAAATAGGTTTTAATACCAGAAATACAGTAAAATAAAATCAGTCACATGGCTGGGTTTGTTCGTAGGATCGATCACTTTACTGATGGTCAGCTGAGCACCTGACGATTCTTGGTTGCGTGCCAATGTCTGAGAATGTCTGAATAACCTTCCAGTCCACGCAGGGACGTTATCAGCCCTATCCCACCCCTGTGCCTAACTCTTACTTTACCTCAGCTGATAACCTGTGGGATGCTATTGGAAAGATTGTTGGCCCTTATGACGTGTCAGCTTCTCTTCTAGATGGTGCGGATGGGTGTTTTCCTTGTCTGATAGTGACTCGCATTTCATTTGGGATGCTGTTTACGAAGGATATGGTTACATTGGTTCGGTATCATTTCATTTCTAATGCTTAGATAATGTTGTTTGATATTTATAGCTAATTGCAATAAATATAAAACAGTTTTTTTTATTCTTAGTATTTTAATTTAATATCATAATTCTACTAAGACTTATGTTTATTAACCTTTAACACTCTGCATTATTCACATGTATTACTTTTGACTCTGCCACCTCAACTGCAGTGCCCTCATTCTGAATTTCAATTTTCACTGTTGCTATAGCAGGACGTGATAACACAACTATGGGATTCAAATATAACATTTGTTCAGCAAAAGGAGTCACCTAAAATTATAGGATAAACTTTTTGCTTTAGGAATAAATCATTTTTAGAGTGTTAATGATTAAAAATGTGTGTGCATTTTAATATTTATTATTATTTATTTGAAGGTTTATTTTCATATTAACCATTAAATCAAAAACTCTTCTTAAAAATTATAAATACACTTATATATATATATATATATATATATATATATATATATATATATATATATATATATATATATATATATATATATCAATATGATTATGTCACAAATACTTAAAGATTATTGGATACAAATCTCTACATAATCCATGAATTTTACAAATAAAGCATTTATTTTACAAATAAAGCAGTGAATTTATTTTGTAAAAATAAATGCTACTGCTGAAAAAATACAATCTGACCCTTAAACAGTCAATGTATGATTGACAATATTGTATACAGAGCTTGCATAAATTCCGGTAACGATGTTAAATTTCATTTTTTTTCCAATGAAAATCCTTGGAAATTTCGTTTCTACCATCATCGAATGACTTTAAGCAATATAAAATAGAAAAACAGCACTGCTCTCTCAAAATATTTTTGGCAATTAAAGAATGTTGATAATAATACACCTTTTATAACCAGCGACATTATAGCAAGAGCTAAATCTTATAACGGAAAGGAATTACATGTAACTTATGTCATGCTGAATAATTGGCTAGCTTAAAACACTTAAATAACCCTAGCGTTTTAAAAAACAGAAATGTATTGATGGTTACATGTAGGCATAAAATAAATATTTGCTTTAATAGGTTTACCCATATTAATTTTTTAAAAGATTTCTCATTAGGTTTAATATAAAAATTAATATTCATAGTTCTAAAATATATTTTTCCATACATATAAAAATGCCGTTTATTTCAAATGTCAAATATAATTTCTAAAATTAAGAAAACTAAACTCTCGCTACAATATATAAATACGCCAACACTGTGATAACCAGATAATTTAAATTATGTAACAGTCTATACTGAGCAGCTGGAGATTGCATTGTGGATGAAACTCAGAGTCATACTATTGGTGAGGGATAATATGTATATTTATATATATGCACATTGATATTTTACCAAATACAATTTATCGTATTAGCATATATTTTTCAAAGTTTATCCTCTCACAAACATTGAAAAACACGCTGATAATATATACAGTTGCGGCCAAAATGTTCAGAACGGCATTGTTTTCGTCAGAAAAGTAGGTATAATTTTTTATCAACGTTGTTTTATATTCTATAATTTTCACAGACAATAAATACGATATTATTTGTTATTGTCCGAGACTTTGGTGTAATTTGATAGGATAATAAAAAAGTTATGGATGATTTAGCGATTTACTGCAAAACCCATGGCGGCCAAAATGATCAGAACGGTTGCTTTTACTCCGTGTTTTAGTATATTTAACCGGCTTTTGCAGTAAATCACTAAATCATCCATAACTTTTGTATTATCCTCTCAAATTCCACCAAAATCTCAGACAATAACAATTAATCTCGTATTTATTGTCTGTGAAAATTATAGAATATAAAACAACTTTGATAAAAACTTATACAATATTTTTCTGACGAAAACAATGCCGTTCTGAACATTTTGGTGGCAACTGTACTTGTAATTAGTAAAATATCTATGTACATATATATGTGTGTGTCGGTTTGCGTGAATATCTCTGTGTGCACATAGATATTTTATCAAATATCAAGTTATCAGCACATATTTTTCAATATATTTATGCATGTGTGCGTTCGTATGTGCGCGCACGCGCGTGTGTGTGTGTACATACATATTTTACCAAATACAAGTATATGGTATCAGTATATCTTTTTCAATTTTTTTGACGAGGAAAAAGAAAATTGAAAAATATAAACTACGAAATGACAAAAATAATTTTAAAAAATAGATATTAATTTGAAGTATTTTTCAATTTTAAATAAATATTTACGCTCTATTGTATTCTAAATAATGAGCATATTTAAACATTCCGTTTTTAAAAATTTAATCCTAACACCCCCCACCCCCATACATATGAAGACATTTTTATGTTTAACATTGTTTTTATAGATACAAGTATTTAAGTAAATGCTCTGTTTAAAATAAACAGTATTAAATAACATTTACCGGCCTGAGTGTCCGAGAAAAAATTTCATAGAAAATATTCGTCCTCAACAGGATTCGAACCTGTATCCTATACAGAACCGTCATATAGCCTGACGTGCCTTAACCGTTTCGGCCACTAATGATCGTTCGGTTGGCAAGGTCGAATTTACTGCTTATAAACTTCAATCTTCCATGAATCTCTCACGTACATTCATAACTGCTCATGGCGTATCAGATGTAAAGAAATGACGTCACACATTATGAAATGGACAAAGTCCGACATTTTTTTGTATATATATATATATATATATATATATATATATATATATATATATATATATATATATATATATATATATATATATATATATATGTATACATACAAGTATTGGTTTGGTGTATACGGAATAAATTCCAATAACCAACAAATACTATCCTTAAAAGAGTGCTCAATTAGAGTAGAGCAAATATAATTATTTATGCGAAAATTATAACATAAACATGTTATAAAATCATTGCAAAAATAGTCATTTTGTTTCAACACTTCTGGTGTCTCATCAAATGATGGTGTTGAAGACACACTTTTACTTATATATATATATATGTATAGACATTTATAATATGTTTAACGTTCTTTTTATAGATACAAGTATTTAAGCAAATGCTCTGTTTTATAATAAACAGTATTAAATAACATTTACCGGCCTGAATGTCCGAGAAATTTTTCAGGCCGGTAAATGTTATTTAATACTGTTTATTATAAAACAGAGCATTTGCTTAAATACATGTATCTATAAAAAGAACGTTAAACATAATATAAATGTCTTTAAATATATATATGTATATACATATATATATGTGTGTGTGTGTGTGTGTGTGTGTGTGTGTGTGTGTTGGGGTCTGCACGCCATCACATGTGTATGTGTGCGCCCATGCGTTTGTAAAGGATGGGGAAAATGGCTTCAGTATTAGCAGCTATCTAAAAGAGATTCGGTCGGCCATGTTCAAATTTCAGCTAGATAATTTCACTTCGCGCTGATTTCCTTACAAAACGTATGAACCTATATATCCTCTCACATGTTACGTGTATAATGTCAGACCAAGCTGAGAGTTTTAGTTTTGGCAACTAGTCTAGGAGAAGCTTAGCCCCGGCACTCAAAACAACAAGTGGCAACCACTCCTAACCTCAGCTGTGTGAAAAACACCTGTGTGCTGTACCCTAGTACTCATCTCCATAATGGGTACCAACAGACCAAACCTTACAATTATCTAGATGCTGTATCCTAATATAAGTGACGATATCTGATGGAACAACCTCACCAATACCTTCCTTCCCATCTAAGTCGCCCATTCGGATTGTTATGAACATCGTACTGCGATTGATTGTATTTAAACATCACGAAATCTTATAAGGCGTTTATTCTATATATACTTTCTCCATACAATAAACTTGCTGTTGAGCGCGTATAGCTTCCCACAGGGCGATTTGGACGTTTGTCGAATGTTGCTAATTTTAAGTTACTTTTGTCTTCGTCTTTGAATTACTTGCCGACTATCCAAAATGTTTCAATGACTATCGACACAATTGTTGCCTCAAATAAATACCATACATTCTTGGTTTTATAATTTTTCGGTCGGTTTTGAGAAGCATTTTTCTGTTCTTTTTTTTTCTTTTGTGTTTAAGCAGATTCCCTGGATTATTTTTTTTTCTTCTTTGTTTCGTTTTTCTTAATTCACACAAGAAGAATTTCGCAGCCACAGCTGGGTATCAATAGACAGCAAGTACTCAAAATTCCAAGATACGCTTCAGTTCATTGTAAGGAGAAGAGCAATTATATCAGATAAAAGTTAATACTAATCTCTTCGTTCAGACAATCCCTACCAAGTGATTCACTGGTCAGCAGGACACTTATTCATTTGCGAGAGCCTAATACAAAGCAGGGGTCTTAATAATTTGTAGGGGACGGATTTTTTTTAATATGCTGTAAACGGACGTGATCACAAAAAGGGAAATCGGAAAATAATTTAAATGCCCAATAAGTGCATATCAATACACTGGGTCGTCTTAAGCACGGGAGTTTGGAAAATTTCCTCAAAAAATAATTATTACCCCCACTATTATTAGTTACCTAAAATTATCTCTATTACATAATTGTTGTCACGTTTAATGTATGAATCTTTCCCGACAGTTTTTATTTGTAAATAAAGGAATAATAAAAGATAAACTCAATAACAATTAAACAGTTTGTTAATTCAGTATTCAGAACCATTAAATTTTATTATTTCTGTTTAGAACCATTAATATTTTTATTAATTGTGTTCAGAACCAATCATTTTATTAACTCAGTTTTCAGAACGATTAATTTGTTTAATAATTTAGTGTTCAGAATCGTTATTTTTTTTTAATTCCCTGTTCAGAACTACTAATCTATTATTAAGTCAAACTTCAGAACCATTAATTTTTATTAATCCGGTGTTAAGAATCACTAAGTTTTTATTCATTCACTGTTCAGAACCATTAAATTATTAATTCAGTGTTTAGAACTATTAGTTTTTGATTAATTCAGTATTTACAATTATTCATTTTTATTAATTCACTGTTCAGAAACATTATCTATTTTATTAATCATGTGTTCAGAACCACTAATGTTTTTATTAATTCACTGTTCAGAATCAATCATTTAATTTTAATCGATTTATATATTTTCAAGCTATTTAAAAAATAGCTGCAAGATTGCATTTGATGCAATTTCGTGGCCGATTTTCACGCTGAAATTTTCTTCTTCACTCTGCCTAATTTTATTACAACTTCGAGAATCATTTGTCGCTTTCGATTTTGCCTTCCGTGTTCATGAATAATTTTCACCAATGTCCAATATTTTCTTTTTAAAATATATAAACAGCTTATGAGTAATTTTGAAAGGTTCAGTGTTTTATTCCATTGAACAATTCTCTTTAATACACCTAATATTATTTTTAAAATACTAATGACAAGATTTGACATAACAACACAAAGTTGATGCTAGAGCGTAAAAAGATAACCTTTAATAAGTGTTGCCAATATCAGAAGGCGAATATGCAAATATAGCCATTTCTGTGGAACAGATTTAATATAATTCTTGAAGTTTTAGCTTAAATCTTAATTTTGAGAAAATTCGACTTGGTGTAACAGTTAACAAACTTTTCTCGCTAGATCAGCTACGACTGAGTAGTGAGTTTGACGTTCCCCGGATGTCCTTGTGTCACATATAAATTACTCTTAGTGAATTAATGTAATGTTTAACAAAATTTTCCTGCTCGTTCAATTACGACTGTAGTGGTGAGTTTGTTAGCATCTGGGTTCTCCATTCCTGTGGACTTGTGCCGCATTTAAGATACTCTTACTTAATCAGTAATGGTTAACGAAATAGTTTGCTTGAAAAATTACTAAGTTTGATTCTCGGGGAGGGTGGGGGCATATTTGTGGTCTTGTGCTAAAACTATGCTAAAATGTTCATCGGTGTGGAGTAATGATTAACGAGCTTCGTCTCATGAAAACTTTCTAGTGAGTTAGATCCTCACTTGCTCCCAACACCGTATTTATAGCCTAATGGCAAAAATAATGTAAGCTGAGTTTTTTTTATTGTTTTTCATCTAATAAAGGGCTTAAGAGTCACTCAAGGTAGAGGGTCACTGAACGAGTTTCTGTGATTTTCTGGAAAGTCTATGTTCATTATTTTATGGGTTTTGGGGTGGGTTACAGTGATTCATTTTGAGGTGGGTTATTCTTTTGAATTTCCATCGCGACAGTCATCAAACTTTTGCAGAATCCCAAGCATCTCTGCGATGCATTATCATCATCCGATACTGAATGTATATTGACGAAAGAACAGCATTCACGGTTATTACATCCTTTTAATGTCGCAAATGGCCAATTGGAGCTTAGACACAATCAGAAATCACTTCTGAAAAAAGGTAAGTAAATTGTTAGATTGTCAGGTTCTGGATTGTATTAGCCAATATTGACAATTACATAGTTCAATCAGCTACGCCTTGAAGTTCCTGTCATCTCAGTTTGAAGTTATTATCTACGGAGTAACACGAATACTGCAACCGAAGACAAGTTTACAAATTTAAACACAATAAACAAAAGAGAGTATATCAATAAGCTGAATTTTGATCTTAAATTTTCACTAGATAATACTTTCTCTATTCAATGGAACAGAGATGAGTTATGTGAATTGACAGAGAAAAAGGTTATATTAGAAAAAATATGCGTGTAAAAAAAATGCCCTTTTTAAATAAAAGAGAGTGTATCAATAGCTCCATTACCTGACACGTTGCTATTAACGAACTTTTTTATTTAAAATATTCACTAGACTGTTTTGGTTTGTTTTATGGCATACCAACCTTATTGAATTATTTAATGTCGATAAGTTTTTTTTTTTCCAAAAATGTATGTCTGATAATATTTTTTTTCCAAAAATGTATTGCTGGTAATAATTTTTTTTTCAAAAATGTATTGTTGACAATATTTTCTTTTTCAAAAATTTAATGGTGGTAATCATTTTTACAAAAAATAATACTGATATTATTACTCCCATGGTATTTTGACCCTTTTTGGGGGGGGGTATTATTTACCATAACTGGGACCCTGACAAGTTCTACCACCCCGGTTCAGCGTGAACATGGGAACACCAGCAATTAAGAGGTGATTCCATACCCTTTAAAACATGCTGATCAAAGGACTTGTCGAATTTAGTTTATCGTCTTGAAATGTTCACTAGATTACACGTGTAAAGTAAATGCTTTTTTGTTATTAAACTACAGACTTATTAATTTTTTTGTCAATTATTCGCAGGATTTTTTCAAATTTCTAAAATTTCATTCTGTTTCTCCTTACACAGATTACACCAAGGATATTCATTTTGTATTTCCGTAAACGTGCCACCTGACATTGTCTTTTCGAGATTAAGTATAAAATTCTTATTATATCTTTTCTCTCCTACATCGACGATTGCTGTCACGCTTTACCTAATTTGGTTGCTTTGCACGCAAATTGTAAATCAAATTCGTCATATTGACACGATGCCGTGATCAGCCGACTAAGTTATCTGCTTCTTTTTGTTTTTTAATCATTTCACCCAAAGCAAAGCGGGAATGCCACTAGAATGCAGGGGATTACAGAGAGTGAAAGAAAAGACTGGGTATAGGGAGGAATGAAGAAAGAACAAATGATAGAAGATGGCGACTGACGTTGCATTTGCATTTTGGAAGATTCCAGTTATCAGGGAAGCAAGTAAACGGTAGGGGTTTCCACAGGCGGGAAGTGCGAGAAAAGAAAATTTTGGAGTAGAAGAGGCGGTTGCATTTAACTATTTCAACAGTAAAAGGGTGTGACCTAGATGCCAATCTAGTACCAGTTTTAAATTCATGTAGTCGGAGCATCAGGGGAAAAGTTCGTCAGAGCAATTGCAATGAAAATATTTATAGAAAAGACAGATTATTATTATTATAATTATTATTATTATTATTATTATTATTATTATTATTATTATTATTTCATTTCCATTGATTTCTGGTGTGTACTCATTTCTTTCCGGGTCCCACCCAGAGACCTAAGGTCAGAAATGGCATCATCACATTTTCTATTGAGCAAAAAGAAAAAAGACACACGCGCACATACTTTACATAGACAAAGCCATTCGTAAGGTGTGGGCTGTACTTGTGAGAACAATTTTTTGTATTTCTTTAGGGCATGGACTTCCAGGAATCCCTTCAATGAGTCTATTGGAATCTCTTCCAATCAATCCAAGGGATCCAGCTACAACAAGAATTGTTGATGTTTTCGTGTACCACATTTTTGAGATTTCGATTTCAACGTCCTTGTATTTTGATAGCTTTTTGAAGATCTTCAAAGATACATTGTAGTCTGCAGGGACTCCCATATCAATAAGGAGGCAATTCTTTTGTCAAATAACGATATATGGGCGATTGGCTTTGATTGTTCTGTGTGTATTGTATAGTCCCATAAAATTGTTACAGGTACTATTATTATTATTATTATTATTATTATTATTATTATTTGCCTTTGGTAGTACGTGTTGGCACCAAGGCTGAATCAGAGATGCCAACTGACATTGGTTTTACACCATTTACATTGTTCGGACTGCCATCTTCATCTTTGTTGACAAAGATGAGGATGAACAATGTAAATAGTGTACATAATACCTCATCTCAGAAATAAAGACAGATACTGATATGGTTTTATATCAGCAGATGCAAACAGATGAAACGCCATGCAACTAGAAAAAGTGGTTGCAGTCACTGCATGGAGAGAAATGTATGCAAACTGTGAGAAATCAACACGAGTAAGATTTCTGGCAATTCACATACTTGAGGGCGAAAAGAAATTTGATCCACTTACTTTTAAGCTTCTTTTCAAATCATTCCCAAAGCCTAATTAAGTATAGGTAATGTTGTAACAACATTGACTATACTTCGGATGCCACATTTTACTGATTTCCCTCTCAATATCCTTGGATTTACTCAATTATTATCAAAGATGTAGGTTTTCTTTTAGGTTGGGTCTCTAACAATTATTTTTTTTTTCGATTTCTGTTATGATCACACTATCTACCAAGTCTACGGGAAGACCTAAGGTAGGTGTTTTGTTATAGCAACATTTCATGATTTGTTTTTCTAACTCCCATATAATCACTAACGTTACATTGACAACGTTCTTCTTAGTGCGTGGCTATACTCATCAAAACCTTTTTTGCATTTCTCTTTGAATTTCTGTCGCTGTGTTGTTGATTCTTTCAATGTGATGTTGTGTTCCTTTTTTATCATTCCCAGCGCACCTATTATGACTGATATTATTCTTGTTTTCAATTTCCACATTTTTCCATTTCGATTTCAAGGTCCTTATATTTTGATAGTTTCGCAAATTCATTGATTGTTTTGTGACAGTCCGTTGGGCAATCTATATCAACTAGTAGGTTAATTTATTATGCCCGGCATATTTTCTTCGATCTTCCTGTCTGTAAAAATGGTGTAATTCCATAGAATTGTGATGTCTTCTATTTCTGTAACTGGTGATAGGTAATTTCATACCAATTTTTGTTAACATCTATTCGAAAGTTTTTTGCACATTTTCCAGTGTAAATATTGTCCCAATCTATCGTGACGATTTTTATGTTCATTTGGCGCAAGTACAGAACATTCCGAGATTAGATGGTCTTTGGTTTCATGATATTTGTTAAAAACCTGTATTTTGGATCCACACTATTATGTATGATATTTGCCTGAAAGTTTCTAGTGAAAAGATTCTGGTCTTCCGCTGCAAGAGTAAAGCCGTCCGTTTCAGCCCTTAATCCAGATGCTCGTAACCATTGATGCGTGTTACCTTTATCAACATCGGCTTTATTAGCACGTTCCGGATATTGGCTTTGCAGTAATTTGTCTTGCCAGCGTTGTTTCATATGTTCAAGAACTTTATCTTTGGCTTTCTTGTTCCTATTTTTTGCTGCAACTGTTGGTTCTTGTGTTCTGTTTTGTTTTTTTACAGAATCTATTAATGTAAATCTAGTTTGTATTTAAGAGCTTCTTTCATGATTGAATATTTTTCTTTCTGCTTTCGTGTTGTTTGACTAATTGTATCCTGCAGTCCATTGTTGTTTCCATGTATATTAGTAAGCCAATAGTGGTTGTCTTGCATGACAATTCTAGCAGAATGAGACTACTTCCACCTTCTTTAAAGCGTATACATAGACGGCCTCCATCAGCCTTTAGATGATGCATGTTACGCTCAAAAGAAACTTTCTTGTTTTAGAATATGAATCTGATGTTATTTAGAATCCAGTTGAAGATGTTGAAACTATATTCAACCACTGGGATGGCAAGGTTATTAATGACCATAATTCTGTTCTGAATTTCACCCTACTATAGTACTGTTTTCGCATTATTTCTTTGATTTTTTATGGGGATTACTTCACCATCATTTACACCGGGATATTTATAAGCTTCTTTTTGTTCTACAACTTTGATTGTTGCTCCAGGGTCCATGCTAATAAAGGTTTGTTGTAGTGAACCTCGTAGGATTGTGGCTTTAGCACATTTATTCAAACCGAATTTCATTCCACTGTCATCACGGAAAACGTTTACTGTTTTCAGGAAACCTTCCAGCTCACTCTCATTCCTAGCATACAACTTTAAGCCATCCATGTAAAATAGATGACTTATTTTCTTTTAAGATATCTTATAGCCATATTCCGTCCTGTAAATTTCGCTGGTTAATTCTATTAGGAATATACAAAATAGTAAGGGAGACAAAGAGTCACCTTGAAATATTCCTCTGTTGATGTTTATTTTACAAGATTTATAGATTATATTTATATGATTGAGATGAAGTGCTGTCTTCCATATCGCCAAACTTTGATGAAATTGATACCTTGTATATATTTAAAGGCTTTAAGATCCAAGAATGGGCACACAATCGATTATCTATCCATGTCCGCAGTTTGTAAGTAGTGGGAAGACATGTAATTGGTCTGAAGTTTTTTAAGATATTTTGTGACAATTCTTGGATAGAAGGAAGCTAATTTCTTTGGTTATGCATGTCGGAATTTTATTAGGGTCATTGACATTTTCTTGAAGTTCTTTGACTACTTTTTTCGTGCTGTATTTAGATAATAAAGCCAGAAGTTAGGAGGGTTTTTTTATATTCCTGGAGTTGTATGCTTTTTTCAGGGCACATTCAAAATCATCTTCTGTGATTCCCGCCTATGATTGTTTTGGTTTATCTTTCATCCGTTCTACCTCTTGCGTGATCCAATCTGCTTCTTTGTTACGTTCTTTAAGGAAAGCCCATATTTTCCCCAGAACTGTTTATCCTCTTCCATTGTTGGTGGGAGTGTCTCTTCAATTTTTAGTTTGTCTATTTCTCTGTAACATTTCTTCGCATTGGTTTGAAAGATCGTCTGTCTGTAGAATCTTGATCTTTTTTCATGGCGTCTCATTCTTTGAATCTTCTGTTCTGTTTGCTTTATTTTTTCTTTAGCTGATTCTTGATTTTATATTTTCTTTTTACTTTTCTGCTTTTCCTAGTCCTTACATTTGCTCCCCTTGCCAATTCACTGAGTATTGATAATTCATTTCTAAGTTGTTCAATTTCTTTCTCTATTTTTATTTTCCAATGTGGATCTTCATGTCTGTGAGACTGCTTATTTTTACTTTGATATTCAATTTTTTAGTTACTGCTCTTGCTGATGCATGTATTGCTTCGTTGAGATTTATATGTGGATCTATTTCATCCAGAATTAACCTGAGTGCTGCATTGTAGAGTTTAATAGTGCTGGGGTTCTGCTTTGTTAGTTTTAATTTTGGGAGTTGTTCTCGTTTCCCTATTTCAATATTTCGTGTCTGACTTATATGTCTCATGATTTCGTCATTGGTTTCTTACATACTATTCTTGTTTTCCGTAAAACAATTCGATTCAATGTATTTTGGACTCGTTTTATTACAGACTTGTGAGAGACTGTGATCATGCCTTTCCCACTCTTCTAAACTTTCACCATTATCTTCAGAATGATTGCTGTGGTACTTCATTATGTATTGTGGTTTGTGTAATGTTAGTACTTTTTATGTCCATTTCTGGTTCCCTTTCAGATTCTGTTGATTCTCATATTCTTGTTGCACTTCTTTTTATTTCTTTAAATTCAGCATCTGTCAATCGGTTATTTCTCACGATGTACCTTATTTTTATGTCCATTTCTGGTTCCCTTTCAGATTCTGTTGATTCTCTTATTCTTGTTGCAGTTCCTTTTATTTCTTTAATTTTAGCATCTGTCAATCGGTTATTTCTCAAGATGAAACTTCTTACATTGGCTGGTTTATTTTCATCACTGTACTTTCTAATTGCTTGTCCAACCTTTTCTCGACAAATGTCATATATTTGGCGAATGTTGTTTTTCTGAGGTTTGTACAACGCTTCATAGAATGCAGTCATAACTAACCTGTACTCCCCATGAGACCATTTTACCTTTTCTCTCTTTAAATAAATGGTTACGGGTCTACTTGCGATTATCCTGGTTGTGGAGACCTGAAGATTCATTATTTGTGTAGGAGTTTGTTCCTATGGTTTGATTTTTCTACCTCAGGTAGGTTTCCTCCTGAGGGACGGTCTCCCTGTTTATCCACTGGAAGACCACACTGGACATTTTGGTTTGACTTTATTATTATTATTATTATTATTATTATTATTATTATTATTATTTTTATTATTATTATTATGTTCTTTGATTTTTATTTTATACTCATTTCCTTTCGCGTCGTAACCATGGAACTACCGTCAGAAATAGCATCATGACATCTTCCACTGAACGTATTAAAAACGCATATAAAAACTGTGTATAGAACTATGCTTGTGAGAACATTTGTTTGTATTTTTTAAGGCCTGGGCTGTCGGTAATTCATTCAATGAGTCTATAAGAATATTTTCCAGTCAAACCCAGAGCCCAGCTACAATTGGAATTATTGGCATTTCATATACAACATTTTTTAAATTTCCACTTCAAGATCTATGTATTCTGAGAGTTTTTTTAAGATATTCAAATACAAATTACAGTCCAGAAAAATTTCCATGTCAATACGAAAGCACATCCTGTTTTTGTGGTCTTTGCGTATTATCCCTGGGCCATGAGCGTTGATTGTTTTCTCTCTGTGTGTTGTAAAGTCCAATAAAATTGTTGCAGGTCCTATCTGTGTAATTGGGTCAGGGTGGTGTTCATACAAATTTATTATTATTATTATTATTATTATTATTATTATTATTATTATTATTATTATTATTATTATTTATTGCTACCAGAAGTAACTGATGGTTTCAATCGGAAATTAAAAGGCATCAAGTTTTCTAAATACTCCTCCTTAGTATTTTATTAGATCAATTATAAGTAATTTCCTTAATCTTTACACATTAATGGTAGATTACATATTGGATTAAAGGAAAGGAAAATGTCCTCCTCCTTTATGACAATGCAAGGTCATGCACAAGTTGGTTGTTCGTCTTCACCTGATATATTCATCTCAGCATGCAGCAACCGATTATGACATTTTTGGATCACTTCAAAACACTTTGAAGAGGAAATCTTTCTCCAGTCAAATCCAAATTCAAGGAGCTCTCTAAAAATATTCACATCAAAAACTGCGGAAGTTTTCTCAAATGTTATCGAAGAGATTCCTGGAAGGTAGCAATGAGTCACTGCTAATAATGATGAATATTCACTGCGTGCCAAATTATTATCGAGATACCTTTTTTTCTAATATTTCAAAGACCGTCCAATCAATTCAAAACAAATTTTCACACAATGTTGGCAATACTGACCTGCGCAATCACTGAAATTTTTGTACTGATCTGCGCAATGTAAACAAACTGGCGCCATATTTGTTATCAGCACGGTGAATTGAGCCTGCCAAATTATTAGAAAAGTGTAAGAATTTAGTGAAAATATGGGCCGTAAAAGTGATGCTGAAAAGAAAACTATCACGTTAGAACTCTCAAAAGGTAAATCTACCCTAGAAATTTCTAAAATGATACGGAGGTGTCATCAAACAGGGAAAAAGTTCATCATTTTTTTATCATAAACATTCACGTGCAACATTAATAAACGTTTCGTTTTCTCAATTCTGGGAATTTTACTAAACCTTTCTAATAATTTGGCACGCTCAAATCAGTGTATAACGAACTGAACTTTATTTCTTAAAGAATAAACTTGATAAACAAAAACGTAAATTATTTATGATTCAACCTAATAACTGTTTTTGCAACGATTTCTCGTGGATATTATTTCCCTAATTTTCAGTTCCTGATTCTTTGTGACAAGAATTCGCGCTGCCATAACTAACGACTCCAAGACGCTTAAGGTCTTCTTCCTTTACATTTTCTTTTCACGCTCTCTAATCTGCCGGAACGGAAAAATCTATTTATCTATTGTGATTATTTTGATTTCTTCTAGTTTGCCTGATTTGCTGTTTTCTACGATAAGTCTTTTTTGCCGAGACCAGATGTATAGGAAGTTTTACAAAGGTGTTGAGCATATTATGCTGAGAGATTTTGTCCATGTGAGCAGTGCCCATCACTGCAATATTACCCATCATAGACAGCGAGGCGTTATCTGAGATTAATTTCATGTACATATCAGTATTCTTTTCTTTTCTTTTTTTTAGAATTCTAGTACGATTATTATTATTGGAATAGTAATTCTGTTTAAATGCCGCATTCTTGTAATTTCGATTTTCATGGCGAATGTTTTGAAAATTTGGCGAATTCTTTTGTTGACATTTTTTATTAGACAAGACGCCCATGTCTAAGAATATGCCTTCTTTCTTTCTTTTTTGATATTATTATTATTATTATTATTATTATTATTATTATTATTATTATTTGTTTTTTTTTCGCTGTTTTGTATCTGTTGTGGTAGGATCCACCTAATCTGCATAGGTGACTACCGACTATATAAATAATGGTTGGTACCGGAAGACAGGGAGCGAATACAGAGATCCAGCTAGAGACTCTGCCCGACTGCGACTTAGTTAACACATTCTCCAGGAACGGTCTTCCCAGAAATATGCAGAAATACTATATGTAAATATTGTGTACACTTTCTTGTTATAATACATTCTTGTTCTAAGTACATTTTGTGTTGCATTATTATTCCATGCATTAGTTGAGATTCAACAATGAGTCAAGACTCAACAGTATCCTATAGAGCCGGGCCCAAACTATGGTCCTTAGGCCCTATAGTAGACTTGTCATTTAATTGATAGCACTTTTCATAGCATATGGGGTGTTCCTAGTAGGGCGATCTTCTGAGCAACTTGTATGTTGATGTTACCTGGGACACTGTTAGTAATATTGTCTATTCCTTTTCTCACGAGTACGAGTGCTCCGATTACTATTGGTACAGCCTCGGTCTTCATTCCCCACATCCTGTTTATCTTGGTCTTTGTATTTGGACAATATCACGAGAATTTTCATGGAGTTGTTTCTCTCAAATGTTACTACTATGTCAATATGCATACACTTCCTGAATTTATTGTCTTTTATGATAATATCAGGGTTTTTTAGATTTATTTTCTTGTCAGTTTGAATTGGCATGTCCCAGAGGACAGTCACATCGTCATTTTGTGTAACTGTATCTAGTTGGCGCTCATAGCATCTCTCAGTGGTTTTGATTTTGTGCTTCTTGCATATCTCCTAGTGCACATATGTCGCTACTTTGTTATGCCTGTGTCTCTATTCATTTTATACAAGTTCCAGATATTCTGAGATAATATCATCGAGAGTTTCATCATATTTTCCACAGATCCTGAATTTCGGTTTAATTCCATTCTTGATTATGTGACAGTGGCAGGATTTGATTGTGAGGCTTTAGTCCTGAGCTGCAATAATTAGGCCTTTTGTCACAGCTTTCAACACGGTGCTCCTAAGCCACTGACGGATACGCTTTCTGTTGGTCCACATCTAATTCTTTTGTTCCTTTTAAGTATTTGCCGTGCAGCGTCTTGTCCTCCCAGATTTGTTTTGTAATTTCATATTGCCAAGTTGTTTTGCTTTCTGTTTTTGGGGAGGGTTTTGGTGTTTTACTATTTGTAGGAGAGGGTCATTGTTTTTTGTGAAGTATGCCCCCAATCCGAGTGTTGTTGTTTTAGAGTTAGTTCAATTTGGATTAGACCTCAGCCTCCTAAAGCTCTTGGTACGTCTAGCCTATCAACATCTGATTTCGGGTGGTGCATCCTCATTTGGGTTAGCATTTTTCTGGTCTTGGCGTCCAATATTTTAGTGTCATTTAATAACGTTGAAGCTGTATGCTAATACTGCTATGACTAGGGTGTTGATAGCCTTCATTTTATTGGCTCCATTAAGTTCGTTTCCTTGTATTAAACGCATTCAGCTATAATATTCTTTCAGATCTTTTTCTTCGGTGAATGTTGTATTCCGTCTCCTTCAGTAATTCCTAAGTATTTGTATGTTATTATTTTTGTTGCTGTTATGATTATATAATCATTATATATCGATTTCTGCTATGGCCCCTCTACTTACTAAGTCTGCAGGAAGACCTAAGGCAGGTAGTTGTGTGTTGTTATGACTACATTTCATTATTTGTTTTTCCAACTTCCATAGCATCACAAGAGTTACATGGACAAAGTTATTCTTAGTGTGTGGGCTGTAATTATCAAGACACTTTTTTGTATTTATCATAAGCTGGGATTTCCAGGGATATTTTCAATGTGTTGTTGTGTTTCTTTTTTATCATTCCAAGCGCACCTATTATAATTGGTATTATTCTTATTTTCAATTTCCACATTTTTTCTAACTCGATCTCCAGGTATTTATAATTCTATAGTTTTTTAAATTCCTTGGTTGCTATGTAACAGTCCGCTGGACAAGCCGTATCAATTAGTAATCAAGTTTCTTTTGTCTTTTCGGTTTTTGACAATAATGTCCGGCATATTTTTTTTCAATCTGTAGTCTGTAAAGATAGTGTAATACCATTATTGTTATTATTATTGTTGTTGTTGTTAACATCATTATCCTTATCATCATCATCATCATCATTATTATTATAATCATTATAATTATCATCAACTTCATGATCATGATCATGATCATCATCATTATTATTATTATTATTATTATTATTATTATTATTATTATTATTTCCTCTGATTTCTGTTGCATACTCATTTCCATTCCGGATCTCAACCACAGATCTAAAGTCAGAAATGCCATCATGACATTTAATTGAATATTTTTGTAAAAAGATAAACATAAAAACCTAAGAGCAAACGTATTTTACATTGATAAAGCACTTCGTAAGGTACAATTATTATTATTGTTGTTGTTGTTAAACAAAGTGATTGACGTAACGCATCTAATATTTTGCAACACTTACAGAAGAGTGGGATTTAAGAAAAAAATGTTGTGTTAAACAATATTAAATAACATTATTTCTTTAAAGATGCATACTAGTATGAAAAAATAAAAAGTTTTATATTCAGTAGGTGCTAACAACGTGAAACCTGACACAAGATGGTCAATTGTTTCTGGATATTTATCAAATAATCTGCATTTGGTGTTAATACAGTTTTTTCAATATATGCGCTACTAATGCTTACTAACTTCTAGTTAGTAAGCATTAGTTCTGTGCAACAAGAATAAAACCTTTTATTATTATTATTATTATTATTATTATTATTATTATTTTTATTATTATTATTATTATTATTATTATTATTATTTACGTATATTAAATAAAATGCGTATAAAAAGTGTTGTGGATTCCGAGAATGGAATCCTGCACAAATAAATAAACAACGCCAGTAATTGAGATAGAAAAATAAGTGCATTAAACATAAGAATACAGACTTGAAGTGAAGATTAGTAGTCCAGGAATGCGGGTTAGTAGAAAGTATATGTACAAGTCTCTGTAAGTGAAGCCGTAATTATCTCTCTCGTTGGACTCTCGTATAACTCTCTGTGAACACCCTGTGTACTGTCTCCGTATCTCTCACCCTGACTCAAATGTATCTCAACCTGCAGGTATTCTCTCTGTCATTATAAGTATACATTGGACGTAAAAAGGGTCTGCCCCACAACAAAAAGTTTATAAAATATATAGTAATACTACAAATAATAATTGTATTGTGCTCACAAGTACAGCGCACGTCTTACGAAGGGATTTATCTATTTAAAATATGTGTTATTTTTTTTCAAAACTGCTCAATGGAAAATACCATGATGACATTGCTGACCTTAGGTTTCTGGTCGGGACCAGGAAAGAAATGAGTATACACCAGAAATCAAAGGAAATAATAATAATAATAATAATAATAATAATAATAATAATAATAATAATAATAATAATAATATTGTGTTAGTCCAAAAATCAGATTCTCTGATAAATATCTAGAAGCAATTGACCATCTTGTATCAGGTTGCGCAGTATTAGCACCAACCGAATATAAAACACGGCACGACAGTGTGGGCCAATATCTGCGCTGGAAATTCTGCAACACTTACAGAAAGGAAACTGCCAGAAATTCGTATGAATACCACCTAGAGCCGGTTACGGAGATAAGACCTGGAACAATTTTATGGGACTTTACATTACACACATGTTGAACAATCTACACGCTCTGACATCGTGATTAGAGACCGCAAAGCAAAACGCGCCTTCTTATTGACATGCCATTTTCCTACAGACTGCAATGAATCTTGGGAGATCTTCAATAAGCTTTCAAAATACAAGGACTTTCAAATCGAAATCTCAAAAATGTGGCGCATGTGGACATTAAAAATTCCAGTTGTAGTTGGAGGCCTAGGGTTGATTGAAAAAATTCCAATAGACTGATTGAAGGAATCCCTGGTAGGCCATGCTTTAAAGAAACATAAAAAGTTGTACTCCCAAGTAGAGTCTACACCTTACGAAGGCCTTCCTTTATGTAAAATATGTGCGATTTTTTTTTCAAAACTGCTCAATGGAAAATGTCATGATGCTGTTTTTGAACTTAGGCGGGAACCGGAAAAATGAGTATATACCAGAAATCGAAGAAATAATAATAATAATAATAATAATAATAATAATTCTATGGGACTACACAATACACACTGACAGAACAATCAAAGCCAACCGCCCAGACATTGTTATTAAAGACCACAAACAAAATAAGTGCCTCCTTATTGATATGGCAGTCCCTGCAGACTGCAATGTATCTTTGAAGATATTCGAAAATCTGTCAAAATACAAGGACCTTGAAATAGAAATCTCAAAAATGTGGCACATGAGAACATTGACAATCCCTGTTGTAGTTGGAGCCCTTGGACTGGTTGGAAAAGATTTCAGTAGGCTGATTGAAGGGATCCCTGGATGTCCATGCCTCAAAGAGATACAAAAAATTGTTCTAACAAGTACAGCCCACACTTTACGAAGGGCTTTATCTATGTAATTATTTTTTATTTTTGCAGTGGAAAGTGTCATGATGCCATTTCTAACCTTAGGTCCCTGGGCAGGACCTGGAAAGAAATGTTTAAACGCCAGATATCAAAGATAATAATAATAATAATAATAATAATAATAATAATAATAATAATAATAATAATATGACCATAGCAGAATTCAAATTAAAATAATAATTATTATTATTATGATTATTATTATTATATTTAAATTTATGTTATGCTCATATAATTATTATTATTATTATAAATATTATTATCATTATTATTATAAATATTAATGCCAATTGATTTTTCTGTTCCATGTGCTATAAGCGTGAACTTCAAAGAAACTGAAAAGATTAAAAAATACGAGGATCTGTCTTGGGAGTTGAAGTCGCTATTGAACATGACAGTTGAAGTAATGTAGTAATTGATGTGCTTAGAACAGCACCTCGAAACCTGAAAGAGCGCTGAGGGAAAATTGGAATTAAAAGGAAAAGAAATTCTGTCGTTTGCGTTAATGTTTGCGTCAACAATATAATAATAAGAAGAAGAATCAAGTATTCTTTGTATAGTACAGCAGATTTATTCTTTTGATGGCTGAGTAGGAAAGCTACTGAATGTGTGCAACACATTGTCAGTGGCTGCACTCAGCTGATACAAAAAGCGTAGAAACGACGCCATTACAAAGTAGCCCGCAGAATACACAGGGAACTATGGAGAAAGTATGGCCTCGTATGAGTATAGAAGTAGTACTAGCATTCATCGTCATCAGTAGCCGCGAATGAGCATGTGAAGCTCATGTTCAATACAACCAACTTGCGTGACAAAGCGCTTTGAGAACAATCGCCCTGATATCTCAATTGTGTACAAGAGCAGCTATGAAAGGATATGGGTCCTGATAGACCTCCCATTACCTTCGTTGTGCAAGCGAAAATACAGAAGATCTGCTAGGGTAAAGCAGAGAAAAAAATGAGCATCACCTCAAGTAGTCTCTTTTCTAGTTGGCGCATCTGAAACTGTTCCCAGGAACATTTCTACCTCGTGGGATGCCTTGAAATCATTGCGAGTGCGCAGATGTTCGCACCATGCTAGGAAAATGGTTAGTTCCTTGTATCTCTCCAGTAAATACCTAGCTCAACCTTCTATCTTTAGAAGTGCCAGATCATACCAACAATGCATTATTGCTGTCAACAGCTGGGATAGAGCAGACAGGTCCTCACTCTCCAGTTTTGATGGATTCCGGAAGCATTTTCGCGGCCTTGCGGGTGATTAATTATTTTCCATTCAACGACTGCTATCCCACAGACGAAGCCACGCAAGCCTCGCGCTACTCAATCGTTATTTCCATAGTGAGTGTTCTGACGAGTTAATTCCATAGCTCTACCAATTCAGATCTTCACAGCTCATACGCGCTTCCTCGGACATAGACATGAATTATTTCCTATTCCGTTAGTAAGAATTAGGTACTATTCGGAGAGTTTATTCACAAGAACTGCTACTTGATGGAACAAACACCGGAAAGGATATTTTCCGATCACTACAATATAAACCTCTTCAGCCTGAATGTTCAACTATCGCGATGAACGTATGTTTTCTTTGATACGCCCTGTTGCAGGCACCCGGGTGTCTATATTAAATACTGACAAACATCGAAAAAGAACAATGATCTCACACCGGTCAAGTCAAAGATAACAAGAACGAGGAATTCAGATAAAAATATACCATATTTTATTATTGGCAAATTAAATAATAATACAATTCAAAGAAATGCAGATGTCAAAACATGTCCCGGGGGGAAAAGTTGCTGGTAATACAAAAATGAGGAACGGGAATATATATATATATATATATATATATATATATATATATATATATATATATATATATATATATATATATTTGAATCGCTAAAAATAAAATTGGGCAAACAGTTTCTGTAGCGCTAATGATGAGACTGTAGCGGTTGGTGCAGAAGATAAGCCGGAACAGTTGATGTGCGCAGAAGATAAACGAAACAATTGATTTGCGCAGAAGGTAAACCGGAACAGTTGATGTGCGCAGAAGATAAACGTGAACAGGTGATGAGCGCAGCAGATCAACCGGGATAGTTGATGTGCACAAGATAAACGAAACAATGGATTTGCGCAGATATTAAACCGGAACAGGTGATGCGCGCAGAAGATAAACCGGAACAGTTGATGTGCACAGAAGATAAACCGGAACACGTGATGCGCGCAGAAGATAAACAGGAAGAGTTGATGCGCGCAGAAGATAAACGGGAATAGGTGATGTGCGCAGAAGATAAACAGGAACAGTTGATGCGCGCAGAAGATAATCTGGAACAGTTGATGTGAGCAGCAGATAAAACGAAACAGTTGATGTGCGCAGAAGATAAACCGAGACAGGTGATGTGCGCAGAAGATAAACGAAACAATTGATGTGCGCAGAAGATAAACAGGAACAGTTGATGTGCACAGAAGATAAACTGGAACAGGTAATGTGCGCAGAAGATAAACCGGAACAGGTGATGCGCGCAGAAGATAAACCGGAACAGTTGATGTGCGCAGAAGGTAATCTGGAACAGTTGATGTACGCAGAAGATAAACAGGGACAGTTGATGTGCGCAGAAGATAAACTGGAACAGGTGATGTGCGCAGAAGATAAACCGGAAAAGTTTATGTGCGCAGAAGATAAAATAAACAATTGATGTGCGCAGAAGATAAACCGGAACAGTTGATGCGCGCAGAAGATAAACCGGAACAATTGATGTGCGCAGAAGGTAATCTGGAACATTTGATGTACGCAGAAGATAAACCGGAAAAGTTTATGTGCGCAGAAGATAAAATAAACAATTGATGTGCGCAGAAGATAAACCGGAACAGGTGATGCGAGCAGAAGACAATACACACAGACAACGTATAGAAAGGAAACACAAGATGTAAAGTTATATTTAATTTAATGTAAGAAAGATATCGACTAGGAGAAGAAGGAAACAATAAAGAAAGAATAGGAGAAAGGAAAGAAAGTATAAAAATTGTCATGAAAGAAATGTTCAAAGGTTACTTATCTGTCGAATCATATTATCGACGATTTCGTTGATCATTATTTCTTTTTTGTTTTTCTTTTATGAATCGATCGGTGTAGATAGATCTTGCCATGTCTTAGTTGAGACATCTCCATTCATATGTTTTAGGATTTCGATCATTCAACGTAGTTTATTAGTCTGGTCATCATCTTTGAAAGAGCTCTGCTTTTATTCCCGGAAGATATCGCCTACCCTGACCCTGGAGTTGATGATTATCCCGGGGGGATCGGGAGAAAAACGTATGTGAGAGCCACATCCCACGGAGAATTAAATAAACGTTTTCACGTATTCTCGATGCAGCTATGATCTTTCTGACCAGTTAGTGTAGGGAAACGCCCAATCGTTGAACGCTACACATGAAATTAACAATCATTGAACGTGTTATATAGGGATAAAGTGTCGCTGTCAACACTTTGAGTTTGAACATAGATCAACAGTAAGTAAACACAAGCGATCCCATTATTGAATTAAGTAGACCACGTGACCATAGAGGAAACGCATCTATGTAGGAAGTCACGTGACCATTTCGCTATTTCTAGTCTATACTCTATTACTACACGGATCGCTATTCTATTCTGTATACTATTCACTATACGGATTACTATTCGGTGGCTACTTTTCGAGTGATTATGGAGCAACTACTATTAGCGCGAATGATGTTAGAAGGCGTCTGACACCAGTATTGTTCAACGGCGTCACTATAGTTGTATCTGCGTTTACGAAGTCTCTACAAGGATTCGTAAGGATTCCTTGAACTTACACTAGGATGCGTTCAGCAGAGTACAGGAAAATGGAAGAACTAAAAGCTATGATGGTTCAGATGTTGGCGCTACTAAAACAACAACATGAATGTTACAGCAACAAAAATTACAACAAGAACAACATTTGCAGCAACAAAAATTACAACACGAACAGCAAATATAAATGCAACTAAAAAGACAAGTTTTTTGAGTTGTTTACCAGAACTATGGAAGGAAAAACTTCAGATTCATTCACTCCAGATAGTGTTGGTAATTCAATCGGCGAATTTGTGAACAATCCAGATGAAGGGATAAGTTTTACAGCTTATTATAGAAGATATGAAAGGATCTTCAAAAGGGATTGTTCGCATTGGAATGATGAAAAGAAAGTTTGGTTATTATTAAGGAAATTGTCCCCTGCGGAACATGAAAAATATGTGAATTATATTTTGCCGAAAAAAAAACAGAAGAGATATATTTTCATGTAACTGTTCTCATTCTATCAAATATTTTGGTGATAGGAGCTCATTATTTAATACACAATGGCAATGTCTTAACTTACTAAAGTCCGGCGATGAAGATTTTGTCACTTATGCAGGAGTCGTGAATCGAGAATGTGAGAAATTCAACTTTAATCAATTAACTCCTGATATATATAAATGCCTGATATTCGTACAGGGTTTAATTTCTAATAAGGACACAGAGATAAGATCCAGGATACTTGCTAAATTAGAAATGGATTCCAAATTAACTCTCTGTAAAATAGCGGAAAAGTGTCAATTTGAAACTCGTTACCGCAAGAATTGAGGAAAAAGACATTTCACAAGTACGTAGTGTCCGACCATCTAAGAGAAAAAAAACTACAAACGTTTTTCAACTCCTAACAGAACAGGAAAAAAAAACTATAAAACCTCTCAATACCTACTACTTGTCATGGTT
Source organism: Acanthosepion esculentum (assembly GCA_964036315.1). Classification (NCBI taxonomy): domain Eukaryota; kingdom Metazoa; phylum Mollusca; class Cephalopoda; order Sepiida; family Sepiidae; genus Acanthosepion; species Acanthosepion esculentum. The sequence goes on from OZ038481.1 coordinate 96,727,362, forward strand.
GTGGAGGTAAGCATTTTAAAAGTAATTGTTGCATCTGCGATTACAAAGTCTCTACTACAACGTGCATTACGAAAGTGACAAGGAGTATTCGTTGGCATCATAAAAGTGGCAACGAGTGTTCGTTGAGCCACAAAAGAACGCTACATATGTAATTAGCAATGCAAGCACCGAACCAAGTCAAAGGTGGTCAAGGCCGCATTTTTAAGAAATAGAAAGAAAGAATGAAAGAAATGAAAGAAAAAAAATAATTGCAGGATGGGGATTTTTATTTAATATCAGTATAGAGGGGCTCGTGTCACAGTAGCAACCTATATTCATTCCCCTCGTATTCCACTGGTGAGATGTAAGTTTCCCTCGAGCAGCTTCTGACGAACCGCTGAATTGTGGAATCGTCGCATCCGAACATGATGCTTCACCGACCACTATAATCTTAACCCGTTTAAATCTAGGGTTAACCATTATCTTTCCTATAAGCTGTCATTCTTACTCTGTAACTCGAGTGGCTCTTGGGCCTTGTGCAAGTCGCACATCTTTGTAAAACTAGGATTAACCGTTACCTTTCCTACTTATCCTAATAAACAGCACTCACCTTCAATAATTATCAGTATTTCTTCAGCGGTTCATGGGCTTTCTACTAAGTGAACAATTAGGTAACAAAACAGCCTATGTACTAAGGAAAGCGTTGCGTCTCTATGTTGTGCGTAGAAACTGAGATATGACCTCCATCAGCCATCCGGAACATCTAAGAGAACGGACACGATATCAAATTAATAATTATACGTCTAAATATTTGATACATTTTTCTTGTACAGTCTAACTTACATGGTTTACTGTTTTACAAATTTGGGATTTGATGTAATTGTGGTTTGTAATTGTGGTTTGTAAATTTGGTTTGCTATTTTCATTGTGTTTTCACCAGCAAAACTTCTTCTTTCATAATTTCCTGTCATTTGTAGCTCTTAGCAAATTTTGTCTTTCCTGCCAACTATTTACACAAACTCGTTAGTAGTGGTGAGCTTGGTCTAGAAGTAATGGTTGCTAGGAAACAATGAGTTAAAAATACATATGGAAAAAGGGTACAATTAAGTTTTTTTTGTAGAAATAAATATGTATTTCTTAGTAAGTACAATGTACATGTACTGTACATATTACTGGCACTAGGTACCAATTGTAAATAACAGTATGTTATAACTGAAGTTTTTATTTACTTTTTTTAAAATTTTTAAGTAATTGGTTAATATTTTTAAATAGTACAGTAATATTTCAAAACCACAATAGAGTATTACATGCGGTCTACTATGTGAAGAGCAATCGTTTGTTTTTAGTAGATGACTGTGCGAATCTACTGGTTCATCTAACAATTCCTTTTCAATGGATGGTGACGTGTATGATTACAATTTTTTCTTAGACATCGAATTAGTTAACCTTGTCTTTATGATCGTAACCTTTGAAAATGTCTTTTCACATTGAACTTGAGTAACTAATAGTGTGCTGGTATCATTATAATGTTCTTATTCCTTTTTTATTACTAAAAAAAATTATTCTATTTTTATTGCATTTTTAATTGATATGGGGAGCTCATTTGGTAACGTTATGCACTGTTATCCGCTGTCTCTCTTACCTCAGTATGTTCTGTGAGTGTCAAATTTTCCAAGCCGTCTGTCCAGAAACACTTGTAACACCTGGTTGATTTCGTTATCCCTAATGAGCAATTTTCATGTTGGGTTTTCCTTTTGCTGACAATTTCTTGCAATAGTTAAAACAGTTTATTCGAATACTGAGAGAAATTTCTCTCTCTTTACACCATAATAAAACTACTCGATTCTAAACAAAATGGAAAATGCAAAAACTCCTACTGAAGGTAGTGGAGAAGAGCGAGAAGAATGGACTAAACAATAATTGAAAGAAAACATAACATCCCAATATTCAAATTACAAATTGGAGATACCAAATCAAACAAGTATATTTTTAATATATGGGAAATATGTTAGCATAAGACGGTAAGTGCGATTGGGATAGCGAAAGGTGCCTTCCAAAAGCTAAACCGAGTACTATGAAACAGTAAAATTTAGTTAGAAAAAAAAAGAAGAAAGGAGTACTGAATAGTTACGTAATTTCGGTCGTCATATATTACAGTGAAATCTGGACAATCTTATCCCAGATGAAAAGGAGAGCATCAGTAATACAAATATGGATCGACATAAAAATGCTGAAAATACCGTGGACTGAACATGTGAGTAAACAGGAAGTTTTAGAGAAACTGGAAACAGAAAGGAAATTTATACTTAACATCAAGAAGTGACAGCTGAGATTTTTGAGACACATAATGAGGGCTTAGAGAATTTGATATCCGCAGGACAGATTTAAAGCAAGGGAGACAGAGGAAAGCAACGCACAACAACCTGTCTGGCGAGCTTGAATAAATGGATGGCACAAATAGGACATGGGAGAGGTTTGAACTGAGCCGTTTATTTAACGGCATATCAACATCTTTATGGGTAATTTAATGCCGAAATTTAATATTCGTGGGGGCTTCGAAATAATTAAAATATGGTATATGATATTCTGCTTTCACAATTGAATACATGGTACATGATACTCAGCTTTTGAACATATTTATGTGGACACAATTACTAGAGGCGGTGATATGTGTGTTTTAATTTGTAGTTCAGTTGAAGTTATATTTTGGGATATAGTTTGAGTTATTTGAGAAATTGTAGGATATTAGATGGATTAATGTTATTAAATTTAATTTCGCTTGTTCTGTTGTTTGGTTGGTTGATTGGTTGTGTGGTTGGTTGGGTAGTTGGTTGGCTGGTTGGTTGGTTGGTTGGTTGGTTGGTTGGTTGGTTGGTTGGTTGGTTGGTTGGGTGGTTGGTTGGGTGGTTGGTTGGTTGGTTGGTTGGTTGTATGGTTGGTTGGTTGGTTGGTTGGTTGGTTGGGTGGGTGGTTGGTTGGGTAGTTGGTTGGCTGGTTGGTTGGTTGGTTGGTTGGTTGGTTTGTTGTGTGGTTGGTTGGGTAGTTGTGTGGCTGGTTGGTTGGTTGATTGATTGGTTGTGTGGTTGGTTGGGTAGTTGGTTGGCTGGTTGGTTGGTTGGTTGTGTGGTTGGTTGGGTAGTTGTTTGTCTGGTTGGTTGGTTGGTTGGTTGTGTGGTTGGTTGGGTAGTTGTTTGTCTGGTTGGTTGGTTGGTTGGTTGTGTGGTTGGTGTGGTTGGTTGGGTAGTTGGTTGGGTAGTTGGTTGGTTGGTTGGTTGGTTGGTTGTGTGGTTGGTTGGGTAGTTGGTTGGCTGGTTGGTCGTTTAGCGGCATATCAACGTCTATGGATAATTTAAAACCGAAATCTAAATATTTTGAACACAATTTTATGGCTTCAACAACAGATAAAATATAATTCTACTATAAAAATTAATTTTACTATAAATATTCATTTTTAGTAATTTTTATAATTAAAAATTATAATTAATTATAATTAAATTAATTTTACTATAAATATTCATTGCTAGTAATTATTTTATAAATATGTATTTTTAGTAACTTGTTTATATAAGAATTTGTTGCTGGTATTTTTATTATAAAAATATTTTTTATACTTTCATGGTGTCTTGTTTTGGGGGTTCACTATTTGCTCATAGCTGGGTCAATAACAGTGAATCGGGGAACGACAGCAATTAAGAGGTGGTTCCTCGCTCCTCAAAATCTTCAATCTCCCGATATAGTAGAAATGGCAAAACAAAATTATTAAGAGCTACAACAACAACAAGTGTTTTAACTTCTGTTTTTTTTTGTTGTTGTTGTTATGGCCTCGCTTCTTCAGATCGCCAATTATTCCAGTACCTTGACAAGTTCCTTCCAGACTGTTCCAGGTACTACAATCACGATGAGTGCAACAGTCACCTTCATAATTATTTGCTTTTTTTTGTTAGTTGTCTTTATTTTATTTCTCTGTCAAGGTCCAGTTATTTTCCTAGAGTTTCATTTTCTTTCATATTCAATCTTCTGAAACAGAAACATCCACTGTCTGAGAAAACATTCCTCTGTTTACGATCATTGGATTTATTCTTCTGGTCCGGATTCACTGATCCGTTTTAAATTTAATCATTCTTGCTCTCCTTACTCACCCCAACTGTGTCGGTGTCTGAACAGTTCTTTTTGTTTTTCTCGAATTTTTTAATCCATCTAATCGTGATTCGTGTGATTTCGATACGGATTTCAGTACACTGCCTTTAATAGACACTATCAAAGTTTTGCAGTTTTCTCAATTTTATAGTAATTGTTCTTATGAACTTCCTTCTATGGTAACTAGACTTTATGAATTTAAGCGCAGTACTAGATTGCCGGTAAGGTCTCATTATTTTACAGTGGAAATTACTAAATGTAACCGTACGTTCTATGCTAACAGTGGCTTTATTGATTTACTAGATGTAAAATTAGTATAAAGAATTCGCAGATGCCCAATATTTCCCTTTTTGCGTTTTTATCCTGCGGTCCGTTCGCACAACCAATACATCGGAATTGTAAGTTCAATTATTATTATTATTATTATTATTATTATTATTATTATTATTATTATTATTCCTCTTGTTTCTGGTGTGTACTCATTTCTTTCCAGGTCCCGACCAGAGACCTAAGGTCAGAAATGGCATCATGACAGTTTCCATTGAGCAGTTTTGAAAACGATCACGCATATTTTACATAGATAAAGCCACTTGTAAGGTGTAGGCTGTACTTGTGAGTAATGTTTTTTTATTTCTTTAAAGCATGAGCTAGCAGCAATCCCTTCAATGAGTCTATTGGACTTTTTTCCCAATCAATCCGAGGGCTCCAACTAGAACTCGAATTATTGATGTCCTCATGGGCCACATTTTTAACATTTCGATTTCAAGGTACTTGCATTTTGATAGTTTTTGAAAGATACACTGCAGTCTGAAGGGGCTGACATGTCAATAAAGAGGCATGTTTTGTCTCTGCGGTCTCACGATGTCTGGGCAATTAGCTTTGATTGTTCTGTCTGTGTGTATTGTAAAGTCTTATCTCCGTAACCGGGTTTGGGTGATGTCCATACCAGTTTCTTGCAGTTTCCTTTCCGTAAATGTTGCAGCTTTTCTAGTGCAGATATTGGCCCACTTTGTCATGCCGAGTTTTATATTCAGTGGGTGCCAGTACCGCGCAACAAGATACAAGATGGTCAATATTTATCACATAATCTGTATTTTGGGTTAAAACAATTTTTCATTATGTGTGCTTGGTAATTTCTAGTTAGAAAGCATTTGGTCCTGTGCAGCAAAATAAAACCTTCTGTTTCAGCTTTTAACCCTGCACTACGTCTACTTGGTATGGTGTTTGTCTACATCAGCTTGTTTGGTACAGGCAGAGTATTAACCATGAAGAGGCTTATCTTGCCATCTTTTCTGTATCTGGTAGGTTGCATTTGCATTTGCTTTCTTTTTTAATTATTTTGCAGCTCCAGTAGCTGCATTATGCTTTACTTGCATTTCTTCACCCTCTTGAAACTTCATTTTGAACTTATTGGCTTCCTTTATTAATGAATAAGGTGTTTTATTTCTTTCGTGTTCTTTGACACAGATCGTCATCCTGTCTTCTGTAGAATCCAGGTATCATTCAAGGCCAATTGTTGTAAATTTGTAAGACAGTTCTAGTTGAAGTAATCCTCTGTCTCCGTCAGATCTGGTTACATACAGACGATCAACATCAGCCTTGGGATGATACATGCGGTAGCAGTGGAGAAGCTCTATAGTTTTGGAGTCCATTCGCTTAATGTCAGCTTTGGTCCAGTTAAAGATGTTGAAACTGTATTGCAATACAGGGACAGCAGTGAGAGAAAGACACGTCAACAAAGCGATGCTGGGTTACAAGAGCACCCAGTTTATAAGCGTATACCAAACACATGCATCGCAGCCAAATATGTGCGATAGGGTTACAACTTTTGTTAAAAGCAGCCTATAAGCTTAAAGTGAGGCCAAGATAGAAATACCTTCTAGTTTTGGAAAAGTTTATTTTGCGTCCTATTTCTTTGGACACATGGTAGAGGATGTTGATTTTCTGTTCAAATACATTCATGATCAATTAAACTATTTCAATAACCATTACCTCACGCCAAGGTGACCAAATCCTACGCGTCTTTCTGTGGCCGATATCTTTTGAACATATTTATAAATAAAAGTCTATAGAGCACATAATAAAACCTGATACAACTCCCCAATAATTTAATATCAATATTTTTTTAATAAATATATATATATATATTGATCATATAAATTTATTTTAGACATCTTGCCTTTTGGTAAATGACTATTCTTTTGTAAAAAGAAATCACTTGACATAATAACTTACCTTACTACCTTCTCTTTCCAACTGTCGCATAACACTTAGCTACAATTTTCCGACACTTAGATCGATTTTCGGCAGGTCGCGAGGTCCTGGAACCATTTGGTGTTTCGTTTTTGAGTTCCTCTTTAAATGTAATTCGCTGTGATATTTTAGGACGATCACTTGGTTTGATTTGGATCGGTTTGCTTGTTTAACGGCAAACCAATACCTTATGGGTCATCAAATTTTCTTGTGACCTATGGTGTGCCTCGGGTTTGATTTTTTTCCAAAAATGTATTGCTGGCAATTTTTGTATTCTATTTACTATGAAAATGAATTGCTGATAATTTTTTTTAATGTATTTTTATATTTTCATGTTTTGACCCCCGTTTAGAGGTTCGCTATTTGCCTATAACTGGGACCCTAACAGGTGCTACTACCTCGAGGCAGGGTAGACCTGAGAACAACAGCAATTATTAAGTCATTCCATACTCCTCAAAAACTCCTGATCAGAAGCTGCTGGATGTAGTTTATCGTCATACCCAGGACGGACGACCACTTAGTCTTTTGCAGTCCTGAGATATCCAGTTTATAGCAACTATGGCTGGTCGACTGTCAGGTCGCCTCAGAATATGGCCGATAAATTGTATCGGTCTATATGTCACAATTACACTAAGGTTTCTAGAATTTGCACGTCTTAGAACGTTTCCGATTCTATCTCACCAAGAAATTTTGAGGATTTTGCGAAGGCCTCTAAAATGAAAGACATCTAAATGTTGAATAACATTTGTGATGAACTTCCAAGTTTCGCATACAGATAACGCAGTTGAAATAGTAATAGATTTGTATCATTTGAATTTTATAATTTGCATAATAAAATCTCACATTTTCTTGTAACTGTTTGCTTTCACTCGAAATCAATATAACAGCAAGTCCTACCAAATATCTATGCACTTTTCTCAATACGGAAGTTTTTTTTTTCTTTCTCTCCGCTTTCTTTATTTCTGTTTTTCTCTCTTTTAGTGCTTGCTGTACTGTTCCAAGATTTACCGTTCTGTTGTGCGTATTTTGCAAATCTTGCTTTGTTTGTTTGGTTTGGTCACAGCCCGAGATGAGTCCTTTCCCGCCTCCCTTTCGATTTATTCTTTAGGGACATAATTGTAGTGGGTGGAGAAGTAGTGCTAAATTTTCGCTTTATCTTCTTTTTCTTTTCTTCTGATTCTTGCTTCGTTTTACTCTTCAGTATTTTTCCCGCGTGGAGCACGTTTCTTTATACCCACCAGAATTTCTCAAACACATGCAAAGAAGGTCACGTACATTTTGAATGAAACGCGAAAAACTACAGAGAAGGAAAACAAAAACAAAAAAAAAGAAAAAAAGGATCAAATAACTTTAACTGAAACTTGGCCTTAGTGTCTCATTTGAATTGCTTTCCAGTAAAAAATGGACCCAGCGTCAGATCTTATTCCTGGACGCTACGGTAGTAATATAATGTCGCCATAAGTGCCGTTTCTTCGTTGTCGATTCAACGCTTACACTATTTACACACACACACACACACACACACACACACACACACACACACACACACACACACACACACAATCACTCTCTCTTCCTTTTTCACGCTCTCTCATTCGCAAGCAAAAAGCGCGCTATCTTACGATCCCCAACACGACTAATTCATCTGCATCTGCTTACATTATACACCTTACGACCGCTTAGCTCCTGACACTAACCCTCTCAAAAGCTAGCTTTTGTCGGCAAATTTCTGGCGACGACTTGCCTCGGAGTATGTCGAATTTCAAGACTGATTGGATTTCATCGATTTTCGATCTTGCCTCCTAGCAAGAATTATCAACCTGGATATGGGTTAATTTGCTCTGAATATGCAGTGAGGCACAACACAGCTACAAAGACCCTGAATACCCGTGGCGATAGCTTATTAAAAAAGCACTGAACTGGTGACCTAAAGTATCTACTAGTAAACTAAAGTATCATGTTCGTTAACGTCCTGAAAAGACACTGAACATAAAAGATGCACAGCATTCGTTTGTTATAGTAATGATTGGTCGGTTTGTTTTTTATGGCTTATCAACCTTTTTCGGGTTATTTTAAAACCAGAATACATCTTTAGATTGTAAGACTTTTACGGAGATAATGATTTATTGATACAAGTTAATTATCGACTTATAGCTTGGAGGGGAAGAAATGAGTTAATATTTTTCTCAAGGGTATTTGCGCGTAATTGTATATAACGAACACGACTGGATTTAGAACTCTGCTCATCGATTTCCAATTGCGAGACATTATCCATTGCAGCACCCACACGTCTTACAGCACCCAATAGATATTCCCAAGCGGTCACCCATCTAGGTATTCAATATGTTCGACGTTGCTTAACTTCAGTGATCGTACGAGAACCGGTGTTTGAATATGATATTACCCTGTTTAAGTGATTCGGTGTTAAGTGACAATAAGCTAAAGCCCCCATTGTTATAATATCCAATAGGCTTTTGTTTGTGGTGTCTTCAGTGTTCAATAAACTCACTACAGTATCAGTGATCTTCAGCATTTGCTTGCTAACTAGTTGCCCATGACGAGATGAAACTTATTAAGCTTTATTAATGCTAAGGAAACTGACATATTAAAATTGTATATCAGAGTAAAATTATATTAAAATTGTATATAAGATTACAATTATATCAAAACTGCATATAAAATCAACATTATATTAAAATTGTATATAAGATTAAGATTATATCAAAAATGTATATAAGATCAAAATTATATTAAAATTGTATATAAGATTAAAATTATATCAAAATTGTAGATAAGATCAAGATGATATTAAAATTGTATACAAGATTAAAATTATATCAAAACTGTAGATAAGATCAAAATTATATTAAAATTGTATATAAGATTGAAATTATATCAAAATTGTATATGAGATCAAGATTATATTGAAATTGTATATAAGATTAAAATTATATCAAAATTGTATATAAGATCAAGATTATATTAAAATTGTATATGTTGAAACTTGACTAATGCATGGAATAATAATGCAACACAAAATGTACTTAGAACAAAATGTATTGAACCAAGAAAGTGTACACAATATTTACATATAGTCTTTTGTATATTCCTGGGAAGACCTTCCTGGAGAATGTGTTGACTAAGTCGCAATCCGGCAGAGTCTCTAGTTGAATCTCTTGATTCGCCTCTCCTGTCTTCCCAGTACCAACCATATTTATATCGTCGTTACTCCACTATGCAAATTAGGTGGATCCTACCACAACAGTATACAAGATTAAAATTATATCAAAACTGTAGATAAGATCAAAATTATATTAAAATTGTATATAAGATTAAAATTATATCAAAATTGTATATAAGATCAAGATTATATTAAAATTGTATATAAGGAAAAATGACAACCACGATGAACAAGGTTAATAATACAAATTACCTTCAAGGGTTAACTCTAAACAATAACAACAAAAATTAAAGGGAAAAATCAAATAACAAAATCTATGCTAATCGGTTTTCGATCCTTGCTCTTCGGAACCAATCTAGGACAAACATGTCATTGTGTCTACAACGTTAAAAAATAAATAAATAAGAACTGCAAGGAAAACATTTTATTCATCGGTTTTATCTCGTATCCAAGAATTTAATTTCGTCTTTGCTGATCGCTTCCTTTATGATGATGGCGTTAATAACATAAGTGGATGAGTCGGTGGCATTGAGGGCATGATGATGTTGCTGGAGGACGTGGTTGATTTTTTTCAAGCCTTTCTCTCTTGTCGTTTGACTTCTTCCCGTTCTCTTCTGGTGGCTTTGAAGTTTTTTGCTGCGATGGTGATGAAACACCGCCAGTTGGTATGGTCTTGTGCTTGTGTTTCAAACGATTTAGGCTCAAGTCATTTGGCTTTCAGAGTTCAGAGAAGTGTGAAAAGGAAATTAAAAACACTGGCAAAATATGGAGAGCAACAAAATGGCTTTAACAGTGTGGCTGGAAGAGATCTGAGATGAAATTAAAGTATAAGCAAGAAAACTGAATTGACAAACAAAAAGACATCGGAAGAAATTGAATGTTGCCAATGTAAACAAAGAGTACAGAGATAGACAATTGATTTAATATTGGTTAATATATCGATTGGAAAACGGGAGAACTGCTAGCTTTAACTAAATGTAACAAGGAGAAATCTGTAGCTGGGAGAAGTTTATGAAAACTGATATCTCAGTAGCAGTTTTTAATAATGAATATAGAGCGACATTGCTTGAATTTGATTGCTGAACTATAGGCTGGATCCTTCACTGAACTATACATCAACAGAAGACAAGAGTGAGGTGAAGTAACATTTTGGGATTATTATTCTAGGCAGTAAACTAAGAAAGCGAGTTGGCCATATTGAAACTTTTAAGATTTTATTCGGGGATACAACCTTTCCTTAGAATATCAAATAGAACAAAGATTTTAGTCACGCATTCCAATAAACGTGCAGTTTTTGTTACGGAAACGTGCGGATTTTGTTACGAGAATAAGCTGCCCGAGCAAGTGAAAACTGTAGCAGATATATGTAACTTTAAAAGAAATCTTGATATTTCCGTGAGAGCGACATGAGAAGGGAACAGTTTGAACCATATTGGGAGCTATCAGAGGAAGTTTTCGAAGTAATATAAAAATAAGAAATAGAAATATCATACTGCATTTATTTCTTCAGATATATAGGATAACTTTAAGGCGCTTTTAACTTTTTGACAAGGAAATTATGAAATAGTTTTTTGTTTTTTTTTTTAGCGGTTTCGTGTAAATACTATTTACCCGATTGTTTTGTATATGATTTTTTTTTCAACACGGTTCTAGGCATCTTATTTTTTTCAAACGATGTTTCGTATTTACATTGTTTCTTTGATTTTTTTTTAATATAAAATATGTTTTGTATTCATAGAGTGATTTTATACAACTGAAAAGATATTTGATGATTTTTTTTTACAAACGATATTCAGGTTCTGAAAGATTTTTTGAAAATGTTGAATACGTATATTTCATGATGTTCTATTAAAATGTTCACAGAGGCATAAATAAATGTGTAAACAAACAAATACATAAAAGAGTAAATTCAAGCAAGAAATAATTCTTCGCGAAAACGATTTGAAATCTAACAAATTAATGGAATTGCTTCCAGCCTCACCAGATATTAATCGAACAGAAAACTTGTGATCCATCATTAATATATATATATATAGAGAGAGAGAGAGAGAGATAGATAGATAGATAGGTAGATAGATAGATAGATAGATAGATAGATAGATAGATAGATAGATAGATAGATAGATAGATAGATAGATTGTGTGTGTATGTCTGTATAAAAGAAAACAATCTTCAATCAAAGAGGTTATCTGCAAACGCTGCAAATTACGCTAGGAAACAAGAGTTAGTTAAGATTATCAATGAATGAAAGACTTGTGAATTTTAGACAGTATGAAAGAGTCTATATCATGTAAAACACTAATTTACTTTGGCGTATGGGATATTGTGTTAATCAAATATGCGTTTCTATTACCTATACCTTTTGGGTTCATTTCTAAATAAAAAAACAAAGATTATGTTATATTTAATCTGATTGAATAATAAAAGTTATTATTACTTTTAATAAAGATTAAAAGCTGAAATGCATTGGTGGACGACTGAAAGAAATATAAATAACTCTTGGCAGTTTTGCTGAAATCGGTTGGTTAATATCAATTTTATTGTGAAAATATCATCTTATGTAATAAAATCCGAGATAAGGAAGAGTATAAGACTCTAAAAGAGCAACTCACTCACAATTAAGCTTGGCTCATAATTTTATTTATTTCTAATGAAGGTAAAATTATATTCTTTATTATACTGAAATGAAATATTAATTTTTAAATATCATTTAACATATCTTCATCATGCAAATATTAAGTTGAGTCATAAATAATTTCAGCTTTCAGGAAACAATTGGAATGTAAATATTAAAATGAAATATACATTTATAAATATCATTTAAGATATCTTCATCATACAAATATTAAGTTGAGTCATAAATAATTTCTGCTTTTAGGAGCCAATTGTAAGGACGAATGTATGAACATAACTAATTGTTCCTAAGATATATCTTAACAGGTAAGGAAAATCGTTTACATATGAAGATGTTCAGCGCAAAAGTCCCTCATTTGACAAGGAATAAATCTCCACAGCCGACTCCAAAAGCTAAACCCCATGGAAGAAAGATGTTGTGTGTATCGTGGGCTGTTATTATTCATTTAGTGTTCTTAAAACGTAATGAAACACTAAATATATATTTATATGCATAGCAGCTGCAACTTATCGGTAAAGTTTAGTTGACATGCACGCTGAGTTTTTCAATAGGAAAAAACGTTTTTCTGCATAACAACGCAACGCCGCATACAACAAGAATAACACTGTGAAAATGTTTCGAAATCGGTTTGTGATTTCTGTCCCACCCGCCATATTCACCTGTCTTTGTGAAAACGATTTATTACCTTTCCTGATTGCTGTAAAACGTTTAGAATCGGAAACATTCTTTAATGAAAACCAGATTTAAGAGATCTTCCAAAATTTGTTCGCATCAACATCTGCGGAACTTTACTCAAAATGTATTGAAGAGCTGGCCGATAAATGGCAAATAGTCAATGCTAATAATGGAGAACTTATAACTGAATAAAGGAACTTAATTTATGTAAATAAGATGATGGGTATAAATGAAAATTACTTAACTCAATCTAATAGTTTTTTTTTCTGTTGTTGGAAATTAAATGTTATTTGGGTTAAACTCATGACTTGTCATCTCGACTTCAGTCACTTTCTCACTGAGGTGACGTGGATTACTTCTGTACTTTCTACAAATATTTTCATAGAAACTGCTCTGACTTTTTTGCCCTGGTGCTCGGACTACATTAGTTTAAGCGTGCTGCTAGATTGGAACCTAGGTCCCACCCTTTTACTGTTGAAATAGTTAAATATAACCGCCACTTCTACTCCACCAGTTTCTTTTCTTACACTTCCCGTCAGTGGAACTTCCTTCCGGTTACTTGTTTCCCTGATAACTACAATCGTCAACCATTAAATGCAACATCAATCGCCATCTTTTTTCTTCTTGAACCCCACTCAGCTTTTAACCTTTCCTCGCACACCCCTATACCCAACATACGACATATTCACCAAAATCGTCCCCTTCTGACTTTCACTTGGTTCGCTCCACGCAACATCGTTTCGCAGGCCAGTGCTTCCAGCATTTTTACAGATATCGAAAAGTTCCTGAAATTGAATCAAAGCAAGAATTCTTTTATAAGGGAATATATCATTTATTTGATATGTGGCGTGAGGCCATAAACAATTCAGGGAAAATATCTTGTTGAATGAATAATGATGATATGAATTTATATAAATAAATCATGTTTTAACAAATTTAGTCCCAACAATTTTAACTCCTAGCGTCTAAATGTACGCACATAAATCCAAATAAATAATTGAACTTCACACACAGTATAAGACTGGGCCCCTATTGTGGTTGACTACGAGAGCAAAAGCATTTTACGGGAATCGGCTGGATAGATACAGCAGTTATTACATTGGTATGGAAGAATAGGATAAATTTTGGCAAGAATGAGATCAAAGAAAACTTAACTCATGCTTATCCCGACAGCATTAGTACGAAGGGAACACAACCATACTCAGTGATGTTGTTTCATTTATTTGATAAAGTTCATTGTTAGTGATGATGTATTGCCAGCTCAAGACGTTCGCAGAAGGATTGTCCTCGCTAAGACCTACCGGCTTCATTCGGTCGAAGCCAGCTTTAAATATTGCTCTTAGAATGTGGTTATATACAGCTGACAGTTGAAATATTTCTGAACGAGTTTTGGAGCCATGTGTATGATGGTCTCGATCTGACGAAGCTATTTAAGAACATGACTCGAGTTTTTATACTATTGTTTTGGTTTTGCGGCAACATGCGTTGTTATGCGAAACTACCACGAGCGCAGACTCTTCCATTTTCTCCGTTTTAGCCTCCGTTAAATTCAAGATATCATTGTTTTTTAATATTTAAAAACAAATCTTTTACGTTTTTATTGACATAAAACGACTCCAAGAGCGCAAGATTAAGGGCTCTATGGATGTAGGAATTGAAGATTATGAGGATTGACTTGAACTGGTTAAGACTGTAGTGCAAAACTTCAGCAACGGCACCAATTAAAATGGATAGCCCATACCATTGAAAGAGAAAACAATCAACATGCTGACCTTCCACACTACTTCAAACAAAATTTTAGGAAGCAATCTCCCATCAAAAACTGGAAATAACAAAAACTGGACTTGAGAAAGACTATTTCTGAAAAATTGTTTTTTAAAAGAAACATTTTAGATATTTCAATCGATGGTATCATTGGATACTGTGTTATGAATACCGAATGTTTGTTTATAAGGAATATTTATGTAATTACCAAACGCATCCAGCTGATAGCGATAACAAAAAGTTAACTATTTTGGTCACGAAACAGTTTTAAAAAGAGATTATATTTTCTTACGTCAAGATTTGACTGGTTGGTGTTGGGTATTTATGATGGCTAGGCATTAAATTGCTAACCCAGTGAATCTCAGACATTTGTGCAAATCGCATCAGAGAAAAACCTTGAATGCTATAATGTTCTATCATTATTTCGGTTTCGTTCAAAGTCTGTGAATTTGGGTTTCCAAGTTTCTAACAAGTCGAAACTACAAAATGTAGCATAATGGTTAGGAAAAGGTGCATCCAGGTAATTAAACGGGAGTTCAATTCTTTTTACTATTTTACAAAATGTTCGCCCAACACAAAGCTCAAGGTAACAATATGGTTGTTATATGACTTAGAATAGGGAAGGAGAAATTTGTTTAGACGTTGAGGATATGAACAACTGGTAATGGTTGACCTTAGGCTTAAAGATGTTGAGCGTAGAGTTCGGAAAAGCATCAACTTGTGATTCGATTCCTTCAAGCAGCGGCTTGAGGACCAGCTGTCAGAACAGAATTTTCTTTTTACGAATAGTATACAAAGCGAATGAAGATACTCCGTTACCGTGTATATGGCTAGACTAGCCTTAGCCGTAAATGTCTGAAATAGGGGAACTAGGGAGTATAGTTTGTCAGAACATTTTCCTTGGAAATTGACCTTATCTCACCTCTGATCGGGAGAATGGAGATTTTGAGGAGTGTGGAACCACCTCTTAATTGCTGTTGTTCCCTGGTTCAGCTTCTCCCTTGTTAGTGTCCCATCTATGGACAAATACTGAACTCCCAAACAAAACCCAAACACTAAGAAAGTATAAAAATACTAGTAATGCATTTTTACTGTTAAATAAAAAGTTATCAACAATACCAATTATAGTAAAATTACCAATAATAGCTTTTATAGCAAAATAACTAATAATACATTTTATCTTTGGTTGAAAGCATACAATTGCATTAAAAATATTTAGATTTCGGCATTAAATAACCCATACGGTTTGATGTGCCGCTAAACAAAATCAACCAAACAACCTAGTGAACTTAATATATTTTCAGCTTGGAATGATAAAATATATACTAATATCTATATTTTGTGTATATTTAGGCAGCAACTTCTATTTTAGGTAAGGCTGATTGAATAAATTATAAACATTATGTCTGCTTATTTTTATCATAATCCTTTCATATTCATGAATATTTTTCCGTATATCTATCTGTTTAAATGGCAAGTAGAAGAAGCAACACTCCTTTTGTTACTATTAATAGTTTCATCTTCGGTTCGTACTCTATATTTAGAGTCTTTTTCCAGATTAAACAAGTGTTATGGGTCCTTACCTATAACTACAGAATGGACTCTTCCTAACACTATGTATACTTCGCCTCTCAAGAGAGAGGGACGAATCGAGTCGAGCCGAGAGTAGTTCACTCCAAACCAGACTGACAGTCATACTAACACCTTCCACATCTTGTATTATTATTCCGTGTAATATATCTTCGTTATTTCTACTCCTGTGCTCGTTTTGTTCTTCCTTGGTCCTAACCTGGACCATAACAACAAGCCTGATAAATAACTGGTCTTTTCTGACAGAAAAATGCTAGACAATCGAGTCTTTGCAGACAATTAGCAATGTAATACGTTCGATCTTCTCCAGGTGCTCCTAAATTATGGCCTTGTACCAGAAGCAATGGTTAGCAATCGATTTTCACAAACCATTATGTGTAACCAGATTCATGAAGATCATGGCTCTCTATAACTTCCTGTCCTTTTTAGTACTAAGCAACCATCTATTTTTTACCATCATGTTTGGCCCCGCTCGGCTATCCATCCATACAACGTCAGTATGTTTGTTACTCGATCTTTTCCTTTATTAATTCTACTTTTAATATGTCATTTGAGTGTTAAATTATCCAATCCCACTTTCCTCGCCAATATGTCAACTGCCACTTTCTGATTTTAATAATAAGGGTCCTTTAAGTTTTTCTTTTACTTTAAAACGTACTCTCGGCATTTTCCAGTAAAATCACGTCTGTGTCGCTTCAAATATCTTCTTCAGTCCCTGCCATATAAATGACACAGCAGTCCAATACTCTTTGTCTGTAGACTGAGCTCATCGTTTTGCTATTAATTTTGCCTATTAACCCACGTTAGATGACAAGTGATATTCCTTATTTGACCCCCCATCATCACGGAGCACAAGCATTTTGATATCTCTATCTTTGTCAAATTTACGCCTCCAAAACAAAACTCTTTTTCATTTAGCCACCACAGATAATCTTTTCTGCCTTCTGTCAGCGTGGCTGATGCTAGACTCCAGAACAGGAACAGACTAAGTTTTTTTTTTGGCCTTACGTTTTCCACTGACATGAAGAAGAGAGATTATATCGAATCAATAACTACATTTACTGCAACGAAAGTTGCGTCACTGTGTCGTGCCAGAAGTTTTTTCTATTCAGAATCCATTTTGCACATTTACAAATCTACCATTTGTCCGTGCATTGAATACTGTTACTAACTGTTGCTATATCTGGTCTGGTGGTCCATACTGTTTATCTCGAGATTATTGATAAAATCTAAAGAAGGGTCAGTAATGTAATCGATCAGGCATGTCGACTTCAGTCACTTTCTCACCGTCTTCCTCCTGTCTTTTCCACAAATATTTCCATGGCAACTGCTATAACAAGCTTTTCTCCTTGGTGCCCTGAATACATGAATTTAAGGGTGTTACTAGATTGGCAACTATGTCCCACCGTTTGGCTGTTGAAAATACTTAAATGGAACCTCCACTTCTCCAACAGTTTATTTTCTCACCTGTAGAACTCTCATCCCTTTCCTTGCTTCCCTGATAGCTACTATTATCAAATGTTTAAATGCAATCGCCATTTTCTGTCTTCCTGAATCCCCTTAATGTTTTGTCCTTTCCACAATCCTTCCTATTATCAGTCTCCTCTTCACTCCTTCTAACCTGGTCTAGGGGAAGGACAACTCTGAATTCAAAACCTGCGGAGGATATTCTCTGTATTCCTTCCTTCAAATGTGTGGATGGTTCTGCTCAAAACTTTCACCAATATCATGTGCTGGTGTCGGGCGGTCGGTTCCTAGGAATTTATCTGTTGACCCTC
The DNA here is from genome assembly GCA_964036315.1 of Acanthosepion esculentum. Taxonomy (NCBI): domain Eukaryota; kingdom Metazoa; phylum Mollusca; class Cephalopoda; order Sepiida; family Sepiidae; genus Acanthosepion; species Acanthosepion esculentum. The sequence goes on from OZ038481.1 coordinate 96,745,354, forward strand.
ATACGTCGAATTCGAAGGTAATGTCGAGTATATATATATATATATATATATATATATATATATATATATATATATATATATATATATATATATATCGAACGATAAAAATTATTAAAATAATTAATTAAAATCTTCAGACATACTGGGTTGTAGATTAATATTCTTATGTTTTTATTATTATTTCATATATATATATATATATATATATATATATATATAGAATATATTTATATATCTATTGATATACTCAGTAGATATATATATATATATATATATATATATATATATATATATATATATATATATATATATATATATATATATATATAGTTATGGGTAAATAACAGGACAAACCAGTTTTATAGCCTTGGATGGCAACTGGTCTATCGCAGAAAGTAATGGAAACTTTCTGCGGGAAAAATATCTGCCCCGTCAGTCATGTATCGAAATATACATGTTCGTCTAAGCGTCTACCAACATGGCACCTAACTGACTGATAAACGAACTGATCTTCCCTACTTAGTAATGAGATATTCCAGAATATCTCATTAGTGAGAAGAGGAACTCAGGTTATATTATCGATGAATATATTAAACCACTATTTTATAAAACAGATTCGCTTTATAGCCGTAACATTAAAAAGTTAATTTTGGTCGTACTGACGCCAGTAAAAGTAGTTGTGGAAATGGTACTAAAAATTAATCATCATAATAAAATAAAAGTGTCCCGCAAACTATGTTTTTATGTATTATAATGCAAACATGTCATGGCTAATTGCAGTGTGCGTCAAAGTCTGTTAAAATTACCTCTGCTCATATCATTCTCATGCATATTGCTATGAGGAATCTTGTCTGTTTTGAAAGTATTACGTTCAGTGTCGGTAACTGAAAAGCCAAAGAAATCTCCGATCGATAACTACAATTTTGTATGCGGTCCTCGCTTGTCTGTTACTTAGATCGAGGAACAATCGTGAATCCTAGAATGAAGTTTTTTTTTTTTCATGTTCAAAGAAACCGGTTATTTTGAGAAATCTCAAATGTTTAATCTTTATTCATGAGGCTTGCATTAGTCTGACACAAGGCTGCTGTAGTGGGAAACGGAGTAAAAATTAAAAAAAATAACAGCCAAACAATCTGCGAAGCGATCTTCTCAATGGATGCTTAAATTGTAACTCACTACACTAGCTTAGTACTAGATTGGCAGTTAGGTCACACAATTTTACTGCTGAAATTGCTAGTTGTTATCGTATACCTAATTCTAATAATTTCTTCTCTCGCACTTATCGCATGATGAACTCTCTTCTTGCTTTCCTGTCTATTGTTCAAGAATTTAGATGCGACGTTAATTGCCTCCTTCTCTCACCTTAATTCGTGTTATTTTATCGTCCTCTCTCCTCAATCACGTCTTCTCTAATACTTTCATTCTCAAAGTAACCGATTCCGCATCTTAGTGGCTTTTCTGCCTTTCGTGAGGGTGAAATTATTTTAAAAAACAAGAACTTAGGGTTGAATCTACGATATTCGCTTCGTTTTTGAAAAATTGAGTTTAATTCAATAAAATAAAAACTGGAATGTAAGAAGCCAAAACAAACTGTATCAGTGAAAGAAAAACTCTCTGTATACGGATAAAGAAATGAGTTCATTAAGTATAAAAAATAGAAAGGAGATTAAGACAATAATGTGTGCATGTTTTTTGGGGGGGAGGGGTGTTTTTTGTTTCTTTTTCACTTTATTTATTTCACCTGTTTAGCCATCGAAGACGAGAAGACCAACTCGGAATTATTTTCAGTGGACGCACGCTACAAAAACCACACTGCCATGCTGACAGATTCAAAAGAAAGAACTATTAAACAAAGTAGTCGATGAAAGCAAAAAGAACGAACTCGTCGTTGTCAGCAAAATTAGCAGCCGAGTGTCTAAGCTACACATATCAGTGTCGTAAAAATCAAGTGCAGAAATTGAGTGAATAATAAAGAAACAGACGACGGAATGTATGCCACTGAAATCCATAAGTGTAGAGTAGGAAACGCTTTCCTGTAGCAAAGCTAGCTCGGACATTCATGTCTATCACGCCAGCCATCACAGTCCTGCGTCAAAGCCGGATGGTCATTACAGCGGGATTCTATGTCATAACATAGAAGAAGATTGCTGGGCGAACGACCCGTTTTGTGCTATGTCCAATGAAGTAGATCGCTCGTTATTTCTTTTGCTCGCCAACAATGTCCTGCAAAGCGCGTTCACGTAAGATTGTAGAAATATCAGGGATGGGGCCATTTATTTGGATGTTGCCTCCAAGAGATGTCAGGTATAGCTCTCGTGTCCTTAGAAATACATAAAGTGTCGGATATTCTAATCTTCAGTGAATGCTAGACACTTCTCATATATGAAGAAAATCTTTAAGCTACAGGGATGTTCTTCTACCAACGAATGTTTAAGAATACAGTGGACATGAAAATCGCTTAAGTTGTACAGAGAATAAAAATACAAGGAAACTGTTTCTTACAATCAGAAATAGATATGGTTCCACAAAGATTTTCATAATAATATAGACTACAGGTATGGGGTATATCTAGTTTCTGAGCAAGCAGCATAAAGGAATTAAAGAAAAGAAACTGTAGATACTAATTAAGATTTAATTTGTCTCACACATAATGGGGTTTTTTGGAGGATGTAACACGTGGATGTATATCAATTGATTTTTCCTCGGTTTCTTCTTGCATAAATATTATTATTATATTTGTTCCATAACAGTCACTTAGAAGATTGCTAGATGTGTCTCATTCTTTTACTGTTGAAATTACTAGATGTTACCGTAATTTCTATTCTAATAGTTTTTTTTCTTCTTATCTGCGGAACTCTTTTCTGGGTTGTTGCTATCTTGTCAATTACAATCTTCAAAAATTTAAATGCAACGTCAGTCGTCATCTGTCTTTTGAAAACCTGCTCTTTTATTGTCCTCTATCCTCAATAAACTTTGCTCAGTTCCTTTCACGTCCTGGGACCCCATAGCCTCATTCACTCCCTTCCCAGTTCAGCCGTAAAACAATTGCTTCCTTAAACAATTGTTTTACGACAATTGTTTCCTTAAACAATTGTTTTACGGCAGAACGGGGGTGAAATGATTATTTAAAAATAACAACTATTATGGGATAGAGATCGTACATTCTACATTCTTGACGCATTTTAACACATTAACATCGGGAATGAACGATGAATGAATTTGCATAGGCTTTTTACCATATGTATATTGAATTCGGTAATTCTTTTATGTGCAGCGTCCCTTCTGGAAGTGAGCGAAAACGTCTCTCCACATCTTCCTACTCTTTGCAGCTCTAAACTATGGTTGTCCCCGTACTATTCTTCCCAGTCCCTACCCTGCCATTAATTTACACAAGCGTTTTAAGTACGATACTCGTTGGTTCTAAGTTGACGCCAATATATCCTGTAAGTGTCAAATTTTCCAAGCCCTCATTATGTGTCCCAGAAATTTGAACCATTTCTAATTTCAACCACAAGTGTCTTTTTGTTTCCATTTTCTCTAAAACTTAGTCGTTGCTCACATATTCCGTCCATGGTATCCTCACCATCCTTCTGTAGAACCACATGCTGCCTCATGTCTATTCTTCATCTGTGAGGAGATTGTCCAGCATTCACTGTCATATAGGAAGACAGATATTACGTAACAGTTTAGTACTTTTTTCCTTTGCTTCTAACGAAATTTTCCTGTTTCTTAATACTTTGCCTAGCTTTTCGAAGGCATCTTTCGCTATCCGAATGCGCTTTCGGATTCTGGTGTCGCATTTTCTATCTTATATTAAATCATTTCCTAGATATTTAAAAAAAATGCCAGTATTTACTGCCGTATATAACGATTGATATTACATAACAGCTGAGTACTTTTATGTTTGTTTACAAAGATATCTTTCTGTAACTTATATTATTTTTTTAGTTTTTGGAGAGAATCATTCTGTAATTCAACGAGCTTTTGGATTCCTGTGTTACAACGGTTTCGATCACAGTTTAAAGCCTCCATTTAATTTCGCGGATAAGGGTAGGATTCTATGTCTCCCGTCAGTTGCTTCTAAAATATAATATATCGTTGTTTTTGATGAGCAAGCATCGAAGCGTAGGATTGTCGGAAATGCTAGCAAATATTATTTTGTACGAAATATTTCCACCAGCCTACACAGACACAACGACAGGCAGACACGCATGCGCCAAGATCTCAAGCTACAATAGCACAGACGCCTACGGTGTCTGAATCAAAGCGAAGTAAATGATTACTGAAATAAATAAAATACTAGTTTTAATATTGACTAATACTATACTTAGACACAGTGTTGCGATCATTTGAAAGTAATGATCCACAGATAAACAGCGTGTGCCTTTATATTTGCAGACAATTTAAACTAGTAGATTAAAAGACCGTGTCTTTTGAAGAATAAGAAACTGAAGTAATCGCTCTCTTTATCAAAGGCGGAGATTCTGTTTTAGAAGTATTGACAATTTTTTGTTTTTTTTAGTTCTTTTTAAAGAGAGCGAGGGGAATAGAAAAGTAATAAATAGTCAAGAATTATTTTTTTTATTGATTTATTTTAGAATTTAAAGAAATACTTTCAAATAGCTTGGCGTGATATAAATAAATAGTTTATGTATTAACTCAGGTTCTTCTTTAATCTTTTTCTCTTGTTTTAACTTCTTTTAAAAAAAATATTTTGACCTCTTTTAGTACTGGTGCCAATTTCGTTCTTTTTTGTCTTTTAATGAATTTTCTAATGAATAGGGAAAATTCTCTCCCTCGAAGGCACCAGTAAGATGAGATGAAAGAAGTTGCTAGTCAAAAACATTTGATCACACCGTCTTTTCATTTTACCGACATTTTTTTTTTTTTGTCTTGCGCTAAAGTCGGATATCAATTTCTGCACTGAATGTGAATTTTTTTCTCTCTCATTTTGTTTGTCTTTCAAATCGTTTCGTTTTTGGTTTTCGATTCTACATTTTATTGTTGTATTTTTTACTGTTTCAAACACCTAATGTTATGTAGATGCATGCGTTTTTTATAAAAGAATTTGATGAACTTTTACAAAGTAAGAAAATTAAAGACGAAAGAGAACTAATATCGGTCAGCCATGAGAAAAATGACTAAATTATTTTTTTTTCATTTTTACTACCCAGTGTCATCAGCTGTTCAGTTTTCACAATTTCTTAGTTCAACACAACACATTTTCAAAACAAGATACTACAGTTTTATGCGGGTGCTTCAGAAGTATTTCTTTTTTAAGACCCCCGTATGGTTTTGATGCTCTTTTTTTTTTTGTTTGATTTTTACAGTAAGGTTCCCCCTTTACAAGGCCCGGTAATAATAAAGGTATGTTAGGAGTAAAAATTTTACGGATAGGAAGGGAAGATAATGGTTAACCTTAACCTTGAACAAGTTATGATTGTAGTGATCGGGAAAACATCCTCTTGGGAGTCGGTTCCATAGAGCAGTGGTACGCATGAAAAAAGCTGTGAAACTTACTCCTGACCGATGGAATACGGAGGTAATGTGGGTGGTTTCTTACTATGTAAGTGGCGTTGTGTGTTCATTCCTTGAAGGTTTGAATTGCCTGGACCAGAGAATGTAGTTTGACCCAGGAATTTCCGTGGAAGTAGCGATAAAGTAGTGAGAGGCTTGCCACATCCCGCCTGTCATGGAGAGATGTTGGAGAACAATTCGTCACCCATGAGGCCTCGGAGACGCTTTTGGAAACTATCAAGACTTGAGTGTGAGATCTTGGCAGCTCCTGCCCATATATAACAATATAACTCCATCTTTGGCCTTATCTGACACTTGTAAAGGTAGAAGATAGCAGGAGGAGTCGGTTACTTACTGGAGCAACACAGGGAGCCGACCATTTTACCTGCGCTTATGTATTACCCTACCAAATAGTATGCTTATGTAATACCCTACCAAATGTTATGTTTCCATAATCCTACATCTTTCGAAAAGAGTTTGAGAACTGCTGGTAATTGGTACCTCATTTACCTTGCGTTTCTGAGTTTTATTTCAAGGGACTTTGTAATTAATCATCAAATTTTTAATTCAATTCGGCAATTTGCTTCAGTGATTTTGAGATCGAGCCTAAAATAATGGTTCAAAATTTACACAACATTGATAATTGGATCTGCCATTAAAACACCTGAAAGGTATTGTTATTAGTAAAACTTTCAGAAATTTAGAAAAGCCATTTATTTCCTAAAAATAAAGAATTCATTCAATGAATTAGTTATATACGGAAATAATTCCAAGCACAGTTTCGATATAAAAAATGTATTTAACGAAAGAGAAAATAACTTGAAAATTCCTTGAAAGTGCAATATGTATTTGCCAAAGCCTTGGAAATTTTCAAATATATCTTCTTTTTTTTAATAGCAATGCTACTTCCTCAATCCAACGCATTTATGTATGACTTTCAACATTTTAAAAAATTAAAAGAAAATGGTTGACACATGACCTCTTAAAAATAATTTAAAATAAAATAAATATATATAAAAATAAATAATAATTAGATTAAAAAACATTAATACAAAAACAGCAACAACAACATTAATTCGCTTTCGTTTAACATGGCGAAACTTACGTCACTTAGAGTCCTCAATAGTTTACCGTTTCGTTATGCCCTAAGAAGTTCGAATATTTTAGAGCGTTCCCTAATTCAAAATTTGAACGCTTAACGTTTATTTTGTTCTCCAGCCTAATTCTGTGTATAATTATACGTTACTATGGTAAATAAAATTCTTACACTTCTCTTGAAAAACTTCGTCAAGGAATGAAACGCATTAGCATAAAATATTTTCTTTTTGTCATTTATTAATACAATCTCACTCTCTCTCACGCACATGCATGTATACATATATATATATATATATATATATATATATATATATATATATATATATATATATATATATATATATATATATATATTGACACCAAGAAGATAAATAGAGAACTAGAAAGGATTATTATAAAAACAAATAGACATATATCTGTATTATTTAATGAAACATGATTGAATGAAAATATGCTGCCTAAATACATACACGCACACACACACGCACACACACAAATATATATATATATATATATATTTATATATATGTGTGTGTGTGTGTGTGCGTGCGTTTAGGCAGCAATCCTTCTTTCATGCACATTTCATTGAAAACGACAAACAAGGTGCTTTTATTTAGCATATTTGTATACAATTTCTCATGCGATCTAATTTTTATTTCTTTTCGGATGATAAGTTATATAAAAACTGACCGAATATTCTTTTTATCCGAGCGCTTTCGGCTATACATTTAGCCATTTTCAAGGATTATATTTTAACTGTTAGAATTAGAAATAGTTTGTTATATGTATGTTTTATAAAATGTTTTCATTTTTCAAAACACGGTCAAGATATTATGTCCATGTTCAAAGTTAATATTATTAAGTGTTAATTTTTTTTTTTTTTTTATTAATAAGGCTTCCATTATTTTTAGTATTTTTTGCATGTAGATGATGCTATTATATTAGTGTTGTCAACAAGTATGTTACAAATAGTGTCCGGCAGGTCTTCATGAATATTTAAATGAGTTCTAATTGAGCTATGGTCAGGAAGGTGTAGAGTGAGTCTTCGTGTCAAACATGTTGTAGTGTGGTCTATATAATTATTTACGAATATTGATTGATCAGGAATACAATTCCTTAATGGGCACTTAGCAACGATGAGAATAGAAATATAAACAATAACATTAATATTTGTTATAAAAATCAGATGAACGAAAATTATAAACAGGATGAACCAACACTTAGTAATATTAACTTTGAACATGGACATAATATCTTGACCGTGTTTTGGAAAATGAAAACATTTTGTAAAACATACATATGAAATATGTTGTGTGTGTGTGTGTGTGTGTGTGTGTGTGTGTGTGTGTGTGTGTGTGTGTGTGTGTGTGTGTGTGTGTGTGTGTGACCAGAGAGTTAATTCAATCAGATATCTTGAAACACTGGACATACTGTGAGATGCAGTTCGCTAAAAGGAACCTGGGGTTTGCTTAAAGGTTACAATTTATTGCCGACGATTTCACCCAACACGTGGCCAAACAGTAGATCCGTCCATATGATCTCGGTATGCTTTATCGCATCCACCGCATAATCTTGAATCGACTCATACAGATTGACATCTGGCTAGGCTCACAAACTAACATTTATCCAAGAAGCGGTTACATACATCCGTTCTTGTGGTAGAAAAGATTGCAAGCGTGTATCCAGGCACTTGATTCGGCGTTTTTTTTAAGGAGGACCCATAACATATTCATAATGTTGTCAAATATGCCACTCGTGAGTCATATTGACGACAGAAGGAACAGGCAAACAACGAGTTAACTTCCTAACGAATCGATGGTAGAAGACAGACATTTTAAAGTATTGTTCAGCTATACAAGGCCCATACTTTTCATATACACAAATATTTTGAGAAGGAGCAAGAGAGGAACAATGGTCAACCTCACAACCCAATAAACTGGAAACAGGACAAAAGAGAAGAAAAAAGATATCGTATTATGACGAGAGCAAAGTACAAAGTATAAAGATTGATTGGATCCTGAAAAAGTGGCATGACGGGTTTTAGCTGCAAATACTAAACTACGATTAAACTAGGGAATGTAACTCATCTGAACATTATAGATATATCGATAGAGTGGCGATAGACTTAGGAAACTGTAGGATAGAAAATAATTCATCACACGCAAGGCCGTGGAAACGCTGTTGAAGTATGTCACAGCTGGAAAGACAGGACTTGTTGGTTTGATTTGATTCTTGTAAAGATAATGATATTATAAAAGAGCATAATATTTGGAATCAGATACTTTAGCGGCTTGGATTGAGGAATCGGAAAGCCGAGTTCGAATTCCAGTCAAATCCATTACATTCACTCCCATCTATGGGTAAATAGGACAGACCGGGTTCTATAGCCTTGGATGGCAACTGATCTACCGCAGAAAGAAATGGCAACCTACTGCGGGAAAAAATCTGCCTCGTCAGTTATCTATCGAAAGATACATGATCGCCTAAGCGTGTATCACGCATGGCACATAACTGAATGATGTACTAATACCTTTGGAAAAGGTATGAATCCTCTTCTTCTCCCCTCCAGCTATGGGTAAATAGCAGGATAGACCGGGTTCTATATCCTTGGATGGCAACTGGTCTACCGCAGAAAGAAATGGCAACGGATTGCGGGAAAAAAGTCTGCCTCGTCAGTCATGTATCGAAAGATACATAATCGCTTAAGCGTGTATCATACATGGCACATAACTGACTGACGTGCTAATACCCTTGGGAAAGGTATGAATCCTCTTTCTCTACTACCCCCAGCTATGAGTAAATAGCAGGACAGCCCGGGCTCTATAGCCTTGGATGGCTGCGGGAAAAATCTGCCTCGTCAGTCATGAATCGAAAGATACATGATCGCCTAAGCGAGTATTACGCATACCACATAACTGATAAGGAGCTGATTAGGAATTGGAAAATTCGTAAACAAATTTCGTAATCTTCTCTCGTCAACAATCTCCCAGTTCCAGATCCCACTGGATTTATTTCGATCTGTCTATTCAATTTTGTTATTGTCATGAGCCAAAATAATTCTGTTTTCTCTGGGGTAAGTTCATTTTTAAGGTTAGTAGGTTTGAGATAATTTTGTTTCAGTGGCGTAACGAATTAAATAAAGCACCAAAGAAGAAATATTTCTATTTCCACCCAGTCTGGAATTATTATTTCGGCGTTGTTTGTTGCAGTAAAAAGGTCAAAGGTGCATGGAGGTTTTCGAAATTGCGACAATCAGATCCCCTAATTTATTCTGTGGTCGGATAAGATGAAATGAAATATAAAATAAAAATAAAATGGCGACATGAACGGGGGTAAAATAAAGAGAACTCACGCGTGTGTATGCGTGTCTATCCAGATCTCTATGTGTCTTTTTGTATAAGTTTGTATATACATGTATGAATGCGGGTGGGAAGTGTATGCGTGTGTGTTTTATTCTGAGGTCAGATTTTAACCCAGATCTGTGTCATTGTATCGTTGTGTACATGTATCATGTGTACATGTGTGTCTGTCTGACATATGTATGTGTATCCTTGTGTAAGCGTGTGTGTGTTTTTTTTCTGAGGTCCGATTGTGTTTAGATCTGTATGTATCTTTTTGTATCGTTGTGTATGTATGTACGTATGAGTGTGTGCTTTATTCAGAGGTCATATTATGCGTAGATGTGTGTGTATTTTTGTATCCGTGTGCATGCATAGGAATGCGTGCGTGCATGTGTGTGCGTACGCGTGTGTGCTTTCTTCTGGGGTCCGATTGTGTGATGATCTGAATGAGTCTTTTTGTATCGTTGTGTATGCATAAGCATGCATCCATGCATGCGTGCGTGCGCGCACGCACGTGTGTGTGTGTGTGTGTGTGTGTGTGCTTTATTCAGAAGCCAGATTGTGTGAAGATATGAATGTGCTTTTTTTTGTATCGTTGTGTATATATAAACATGCTTGCGTGCGTGAGTGTGTTTGCGTGTATTTGTGTGTGTACGTGTGTGTGTGTGCTTTATTCTGAAGTAAGATTGTGTCCCGATCTGAATGTGTCTTTTTATATCGTTGTGTATGTATAAAAAGAAAATGTCTGCATGAACGAGAGTAAAATAAAGAGAATGCGGGAGAGTGCATATGTGTGTGTCTATGTTTGTCCGGATATGTGTGTCTCTGTACTGGTATATTTTTGTATGTGTGTGTATACACCTGTGTGTGTGTGTGTGCGTGTGTGTGTGTGTGTGTGTGTACTTGCGTGCGCTTGTCCGTGCCTGTATCCGCTCAACAGGAAAAGAGAGGGAAAGAAAAGAGAAAAAGTGTGTGAAACATTGAAGCTTACAAATAAGGAGAAATATGAAATATTATAAGAAGCGACATTTAGGGTGGTATTGATAGAACCATGTCGAAACCAAATAGAATGAGGACATATTTGTGAGTGGGCGCGACATAGTAAGAGAAAAAAGCAAGCAAAGAATTCCAAATAGAGAAAGGAAGATGAAAAAATTCGTTCTTTCACTAAGGACCAAATTTAAAAACTTAGACCAAAGGCGAGTGTAACAGATATTGGCGGGGAAATAATAACGTTGGAAAAAAGCAGGAATATGTCTCTTGCTCCACCAGCTATGGGTTAAATAGCACGGTAGATTTGGCTCGCAGGCATTAGTTGGAAATTTATTTAAGCGAAGAAAATGTCTGATTTCCATACCGAGAAAGCAATGGGAAACCACTCCAGTATCTTTACGTAGTTTACCTCAAAATTCTCAGATGATAATAGAATTAGTAATTGTAATATTAACCGTTTCTTTATAAGGAAATATTCGGCATTCATTGACCAAACAACCAGTACTACACGAGTTACACTTTTCGTATTTACCTGGCCATCGGGCTGGAATTAAAGTGTAATATTTGGTCTTCTCTTCTCTAATGGGAACATTAGCCATTTCCTTATAAGGAAACATTCTGCATTCATTGACCGAACAGCCAGTGCTACTCGAGTTATGATTTTCTTCATTTCTTGGCCATTGGGCTGGGATCAAAGTGTAGTATCTGTTCTCCACTTTTCTAATGGTAATAATATCCGTTTATTTATACGAAACCATTCGACATTCATTGACCAGTGGTACTCGATTTTCACTCTGCCCATTAGACTAGGATCAAAGTGTAGTATCTGTTCTCCCCATCTCCTCTAATAGTACTGGGAATATTAACCGTCTCCTTATATGGAAATATTAGGCATTCATTGACTGAGCAGTCAGTGTTACTGTTGGCTGAAATTTATAAAATTTTTCTCTTAAAATAATTTTTCAGGAAAATAAGTTTTTTCAAGTCTACTCACTTTTATCACTCTCTCGAGTAATGATGGGAGTTTCCTTCCTAGCCTTTTGTTCGATGTATAATGGAACGTTAACATGTTGATTATGTTACTATTTTCTCTTATGTAACACCAGACCACGAGGTTTGAAGAAGTATTATTCTAACTAATACCTGCAGGTTTCTTTAGGTCGAAGTCATTTTTAACCATTGTGGAAGCGGTTGCACACAGCTTAAAAATACAGATATTTCTGAACGAGTTTGGCGCCATGAATGCATCCATATGAACGTCGCGATTTGATGAGACCATTTAAGAACATGACTATATAAAATAATAAAGTAACAAAAGGAATCTATGGAAGGTCATGATCACCTAAATCCTGAAGGGACATGACATTTTAAAATAAAGTAATGATATATGAAAGTAAACATTACGACAAGGCTAGGTACCTAGATATTAAATATTAATTTTTTAGACGTTTTTGCGAGTAAACCCGCAAAAGCGTTTTAAAAATTAATATTTAAATATTAAAAAAGATTAAAAAAGAACGAGAGAAAATATAAATTAAATGAAAGTACACCCGTCCAGAGTCATCTACCAGTTTGACCCACCTTCTGCAGACTGGAGACGACCGTACTCGCGGCAGACCCCGCAACCTCTGGAAGGGCGTGTTTTCCGATTACCAAATATTTATTTGTTTTTAAATTATCATAACGTTTTGACCGTTTTAACCTTCGGCCTTAATTAGGAGTCTATCAATCCGAGTAATCTTCAGCGAATTTCGAGCTGAACCCATTTTCTTTTAGTCTGCTAGAGTAGACAGGTTTCCACCCTCCAGATATCAGTATATCTCGTCTTGTTCTTATTTAGTACTGCTCAGTTATTACTATGTCTGTACTACCTGGCCCAAGGATTGAACTCACAAAATTCACATACCAAAGCCTGCATAATAACACCAAAGATGGGGACAATATACCGTGTGAAAATTTAAAGTTATATATAAATAACGATACGTACTCATTGCTGAAATTCTTGAACGATAATTCTCGCAATAGGCACAGATAATTCAAAGATGCAATTTTCCTTGTATATTATTATTATTATTTTTATTTCCTTTGATATCTGGCGTTTACACATTTCTTTCCGGGTCCCGCCCAGGGACCTAAGGTTAGAAATGGCATCATGACACTTCACACTGCAAAAAAATAAAAACAAATTAAAAAAATAAAATAAAAAATAATTACATAGATAAAGCCCTTCGTAAAGTGTGGGCTGTACTTGTCAGAACAAATTTTGTATCTCTTTGAGGCATGGACTTCCAGGGATCCCTTCAATCAGCCTACTGGAATCTTTTCCAACCAGTCCAAGGGCTCCAACTACAACAGGAATTGTTGATGTTCCCATGTGCCACATTTTTGAGATTTCGATTTCAAGGTCCTTGTATTTTGACAGTTTTTCGAATATCTTCAAAGACACATTGCAGTCTGCAGGGACTGCCATATCAATAAGGAGGCACTTATTTTGTTTGTGGTCTTTAATAACAATGTCTGGGCGGTTGGCTTTGATTGTTCTGTCAGTGTATATTGTGTAGTCCCATAGAATTGTAACAGGTCCTATCTCCGTAACCGGGTCAGGGTGGTGTTCGTACCAATTTCTTCCAGTTTCCTTCCCATAGGAGTTGCAAATTTTCCAGTGCAGATATTGGCCCACTCTGTCATGCCGGGTTTTATATTCAGTGGATGCCAATATCGTGCAACCTGATATAAGATGATCAATGGTTTCTGGATATTTGTCACAGAATCTGCATCTTGGGCTAACACAGTATTTTAGTATATGTGCTTGATAATTCCTAGTTAACAAGCATTGGTCTTGTGCAGCAATTATAAAACCCTCAGTTTCACCTTTCAACCCTGCACTACGTAGCCACTGATGAGTGCGGTTTTTGTCTACGTCTGCTTGTTTGGTACGGGCAGAGTATTGGCCATGGAGCGGTTTATTTTGCCATTGTTTCTTTATCTGGTCGGTCGCATTTCTCTTTGCATTTTTTAAAAGTTTTTTGCAGCTTCAGCCGGTGTACAGTGATATTTTTGAATTTCTGTGCCCATTTGAAGCTCTTTTTTGAATTTTTCGGCTTCCTTTACTACAGAGTAGAGACACTTACTACTTTCATGTTCCTTGACACATACCATCATCCAGTCTACTGTTTTTTCCAAGTATCTTTGGAGGCCAATTGTTGTACTTTTGTAGGATAGTTCTAGTTGAACTAGTCCTCTGCCTCCTTCGGATCTGGGCACATACAGGCGATCAATATCAGCTTTGGGATGATGCATGCGGTAGCAAGTGAGGAGCTTTCTCGTTTTGGCGTCCATTCGCTTAATTTCAGCTATGGTCCAGTTAAGTACATTAAAGCTGTATTGCACCACAGGAACAGCTAAGGTGTTTATAGCTGATATTCGGTTTTTTTAGTTTAGCTCGGTATTTAGTACCAGGCGTATACGCCTGTAGTACTCCTTCCTTACCTTCTCTTTCATTTGGGAGTGTTGTATGCCATCTCCCTCACTAATTCCTAGGTACTTATAAGCTTCACCATGCTCCAATTCTCTAATCTTCGTGGCAAAATCTAAATCTATTAAGGGTGCTTCTAAAATTCTACCTTTCTTAAATGTTACTTTAGCACATTTATCTAATCCGAAGCTCATGCATATGTCGTCACTAAAGTATTTTACAATATTAAGTAGGCCCTTCAACTCATTGTCGTCTTTGGCAAAGAGTTTGAGATCATCCATGTATAATAGGTGATTGAATATGTTGTTATTTATTTTGTAGCCATAGCTACTGTTGTTCAGTTCATGCGTAAGAGGGAGTAAGGATAAACAAAACAGAAGTGGAGACAAAGAGTCTCCTTGAAAGATTCCACGTCGGATATTTAGTCGGTTGGATATGGCAGTACCCCTGATGTGACTAAGGTATAGTTTGGTGTTCCACATTCCCATGCTGTGCTTAAGGAAATTTAATACCACAGGGGAGACTTTGTACATTTCCAAAGTCTTAAGGATCCAAGAATGTGGAACACTGTCAAAATCTTTACGATAATCAATCCACGCTGCACTGAGATTTCTACGTCTGCTCCTGCAATTTTCCAGAATCATTTTATTTATTAGTAATTGGTCTTTGCAGCCATATGAACCCCTTCTGCATCCCTTCTGTTCCAGTGGAAGAATGCTGTTTGTTTCTAAAAAGGAGTAAACACGGTTCGTCATGACAGACGTGATCAACTTATACGTTGTGGAGAGACATGTTATCGGTCGAAATTTTTCGGGTCATCTGTTTCAATTGTTTTTGGTATGAGGTATGTAATACCTTCAGTAATCCATTCCGGGATTTTATTGGGATTATTTACAAGCGTTGATAATGTTTCCGCAAGTATTTTGTGGATAGACGAGAGATGATAAAGCCAGAAATTGGGAACCTTGTCATTTCCTGGGGATTTCCATTTTTGCGATTTCGTTAGAGCTTGCCTAACATCATCTGTGGATATATTTTCCCATTCTTGCAGAGGTGTATCCAACATTCGTTCTTCTTCACGCCGGATCCATTCAGCTTTTGGGCTATATTCCTTCGGGCTGCTCCAAATATTTTCCCAAAATGTCTGTACAGTATCAATCGATGGTGGCCTTTCGACATGTATAGGTTTTTTTCCAATTTCCCTGTAAAATTTCTTAAGGTCCGTTTGGAATATTTTATTTTGGCGATAGAACCTACAACGTTTTTCGTATCGCCTTGTTCTCTGTGCTTTTAGCTGAAGTTTATTATTATTATTATTATTATTATTATTATTATTATTATTATTATTATTATTAATAATAATAATAATAATAATAATATATATTATTATTATATATTATTTTTATATATTAGTATTAATATATAATTATTATATATTATTATTATTAATATATGTATAATATATATTATTAATATATATATATATATATATATATATATATATATATATATATATATATATATTAATATATAGATAATATTAGTGGTCAATATATATATATATATATATATATATATATATATATATATATATATATATATATATATATATATAAATTCCCAAGAGGATAGAATCCAGGTAGAACTCACTGTCCAGGACAGTGTAAGAATATAATAAAAAATGCTCAAACGCTAATATTCCATGGTTATAATTTATTACATTGGAAGCGTAATCACGATCTAATTCATCAGACCTACGAATTTGAGCGTTTTATATTATATTAATATATATATATATATATATATATATATATATATATATATATATTATTATTAATATGTATATACATTATTAATATATTATTATATATTAAATATACATATATATTACATTATTATTGTATCTTAGTAATAGTATTGTATTAGAATCGTATTTTAAAATTTACTGTGATATTAATTTAATTAAAATCCCGCATAATTTCGAATCATTAATTTTAGTTTAAACTCATTATGCATATATATATATATATATATATATATATATATATATATATATATATATATATATATATATATATATATTATAAATTAACTAATTTAAAATATGTTTTTTCGCTACACAGTAATAACCATGTTTCAAAAATAGAAGCTAAAAGCTTTGAATTTAATTTTGTAATTAAATTAAAAACATTAGTTCCATTTCATCAAGCAAATTTTGGAATAACTTATTTTCAAATTTACTGAGTTTTAAATGCACGGCAAAGATTCATAATTCAGTGTTTCCAAGGATACAGAGAAATCCACTTATCCAGACAAGGGGTGGTAGCGTGTTCATTGAGATGAAAATGTTGCGATATGAGGTCAGTTATTAGTTACATTCGAAAATAGGTGTTATGTTTAGGGATGGGTAGGGGTGTATTTTTCAACGAATTCTGACATCCGCTAAATGAATGTTGTCTGGGTGAAACATGTCAATTTTTATTTTTATTCTCATTATTCACTCGACTATGCACACACATACACACACGTATATATATATATATATATATATATATATATATATATATATATATATATATATAGAGAGAGAGAGAGAGAGAGAGAGAGAGAGAGAGAGATAGATATAGGTATATCCGTAACGATTACTCAACCAAGAATACATTTATCGAAAAAAATAAACGAAATCTGATGCGTTGTTAATATTTTGGATAGTAAGAATAATCCTTTTCTTTTCATGCGAGTGAATACTGCATCAACAGTTTTTGAGAATAACTATATTTTTTCAGAAACACCTTCTGTTATTTAACCCATAGCTGGGGAGTGAGATGGATTCATACTTTTTCAAAAGATATTTACGCTTACGTGAATATAATAATCCCAAATGGCATTCGAACTCGACCCTTCGATTTATCATTCATCACCTTTATCCATTACATTAGTCGCACATCTGCCGCTTTGAGGAGTTTGTCTATAGAAAACATTCGAAGCGTGTCGGAAAAATAGGTGGAAAGAAAAGTAATTTATTTGTATTTTTATTTTAAGGGGGAAAAGGAAAGAGGTCATTACTACAGCCTGAAGATTGATTCTGACGTAGGATAAACTAAAATGGATAACTTTGTTATATTTTTTTTCTAATGTTTTTCCCTCTCCAGCTTCGACCGGCGTCTAATATCTTCAGACAATCTTCTTCGTCCCCTATCGATTTTCCTCGTCTCGAATAATACTGAGGCAAGTTCATATAGGTGATCACTCTGTTTTCTTCCTATGGCCATTACAGAGTGGATTATTGCAAAGAACAGCCTGAGTAAGAAAAGGCGTACACAATACAAAGTTATCGACATTTTTTTTTCTCTATTAGTAAATTTTCCTGCTGCTCCTGTATTTAAGTTAAACTTTTTAACCAAATACAAGTGCCGTCTGGAATAGGCATACAGGTGCAAATTTTTCAATTCCTAAAATAAGCATGCCGGTTCCAATAAACATTCAGTCGGGAATTTTTTACGTATAATAAATTGCTGCTGTTGCTAAATCTCATGTCATGAAAGCGTTGGGCCTACGAGAGTCACCTTGTCCCTCCGTATCTCACGGTCTTGGCTTAAAACGAGAAAGAGATAGATA
Organism: Acanthosepion esculentum; assembly: GCA_964036315.1. NCBI lineage: Eukaryota > Metazoa > Mollusca > Cephalopoda > Sepiida > Sepiidae > Acanthosepion > Acanthosepion esculentum. The sequence continues at coordinate 96,763,396 of OZ038481.1, forward strand.
AAGTTTCTATGGTACCGAATTAGAAGAGAAAGTTTGAAAAATATGACACACACATGACATATTAAAACCAAGAAACACAGAGGTAAACATTGATTAAACTATCTAATAGACTTGTGTAAGGGGAGAGATAAAGACAAATATTGCTAAGAGCGACACAGGATAGGATAGGATGTTGTGGAGAGTCATGATCGCTCACGTCCTGAAGAGACACGTCACGATTAACAAGAACTATACAGTTTACGATATAAAAGGAACAACTGCGTTTCATAATGAGTTAATAATTTTGTTAGTGTAGCGATAAAAATAAATGCCAAAAAGACAGAATGTATGGTTGTTAGCAAAATGGACTGCCCGACATGCAAATTACATATCGGAGATAACGAAATCAAACAATTACAATAATTTAAATATCTAACAGAGAACAGCAACACTGTAATCCGAAGGCGCATTGAGATAGTCAAAGATATCTTCCAAAAGATAAACAAAGTATTAAGAAACAGAAAAATAAACTTCGTTAGAAACAAAGAAAATTGTACTTAACTGTTACGTAATGCCAGTCCTCCTATGTGTCCTCACAGATAAAAAAAGAGACTTGAAGCAACAGAAATGTCGTTCTACAGAAGCATGCTGAGAAAACCATGGACTGAACATGTGGGCAACGTCAACGTTTTACAGAAAATGGAAACAAAAAGGAAACGTATTCCTAACATCACAAAGAGACAATTGAAATTTCTAGGGGACATAATGAGGAAAGAGGACTTGGTTTGAAGGGGACAGATTGAAGGCAAGATGGACAGAAGAAAACAACGCATGACCTAATTGGCGAGCTTGAGTGAATGGATGACGAGTTTGGGAGAGATGAAAAAAGATTATTAAGAGTTACAAAGGATAAGAAGTTGTGGAGAGCCATGATCGCCAATGTTCTGAATAAACACGGCTCATACAAGATAGTAAGGTGTAGCCATCATTTTTGTATTCTGATTTTTTTTTTCTGCAAACATGCATAAAGAAATCTAAAAAAATTATAATTTTTAACTTTCGTGGAAGAAAACCTAATCTTAATATGATGCTATGAGAAATTTAGTTCTCGTTTTATTGTCAAAATCCACAATGTAAGTTACGCATCGAAACTTATGACATATGTTTCTTCAATGCTAGATATTATTAAATGCTATTTATTTTTTTATAAGAAAATACTTTAATATCACAGACAAGTAAAGAAGAGGATATCGGCTCGGATTGAGAAATCGGAGAGCCGAGTTCGAATTCCAGTCGAATCCATTACATTATACTTAGGAAAGGAATGAATCATCTTCTTCTTCTCCGAACCCTCAGCTAAAGATAAATAGCAGGACAGGGCTGGTTCTATAGCCTTGGATGGCAACTGGTCTACTGCAGAAAGAAATGGCAATGTACTGCGGGAAAAAATCTGCCTCGTCAGTCATGTATGGAAAGATACATGATTGTCTAAGCGTGTATCACGCATGGCACATAACTGACTGATATTCACTTACACGCAAATACACATTGGAAAGGTATGAATCTTCTTCTCCCCCCACCCACCCCGGTTATGGGTAAATAGCAGGACAGGCCGGTTTCTATACCCTTGGATGACAATTTGTCTACCGCATAAAGAAATGGCAACCTACTGCGGGAAAAAAAATCTGCCTCGTTAGTCATGTATCTTTCGATACATGATCGCCTAAGCGTGTATCACGCGCATGGCATATAACTGACTGGAAAACGAAGAGTCGGTCATGCGAGATATAACTTTAAATTAAAAAGAAATCTGTCATTATTTTTGGTTTTCATAATTTTTTCTCTATTTTGTAGTTTACTGTCTACCACTTTCAGAACATTAGCAGCAAATCTAACAGAAATGAAATATATTCGTATCCAAGCATATGGTAATATTGACGTTAGATATACGGAACGCATATTGTCACTAGCAAACAAAGATCACCCCGCAGAAGGTACTTTTAGCGGAGCACTTCACTCATCAGCAGTAGCTACCTGCATATATAACACACCATAACATTTTATTTAATATTCGCAATAAATAAGCAGCTTATAAAAAACAAAATTGAGAAAAAAAAATGAAAAGCAAACAGGAAAATAAACAAAGCACGTGTAGAAAAAATGGAGTACAGTGTAACCCGGATATAAGAGAATTGTCGGGACCGGATAGACAGTCTCTTATATCAGGGTTTCTCTTATATCCGGGTTTGGTCTATTTTGTTTTATTAACGCAGGCTCTAATTTGGGACCAGCGAATATCTCTCTTATATCAGGGTTTCTCTTATATCCTGGTCTCTTATATCCGGGTTACACTGTATTAGGCATTTCAAAAAATGATAGACAAAAAACATTTATAAAAATTCCTATAAGATGAAAATAGTTGAAACCAAAAAATAATTACAAATCAATTTGTATATACAGTGTAACCCGGATATAAGAGAGTTGTCGGGACCGGAGAAGTCTCTTATATCCGGGTTTCTCTTTATCCGGGTTTGGTCTATTTTGTTTTATTAACACAGGCTCTAATTTGGGACCAGAGAAAATCTCTCTTATATCCGGGTTTCTCTTATATCCGGGTATCTTATATCCGGGTTACACTGTATTAAGTTGATAGAGAAGTTTTCACTACCAATTTTGTGACAATGTTAGGGATTTTACAAGTATCCTTGATGGTTACTGATTTTTTATTGCATGTGCAGCTATTCTACGATTTTGTTGCCAAGACTTACAAATATTTATGTTATGAAGTTCATATACCGTTCGTAGTTCTGGTTAATAATACTCTACGGAAACACTGGAGGAATAATAGTTTGAGTCAAGAACGGCTTTAATCGCATAAGACACATTGATTAATAATCTAGTAATAGAAAATACCGTACTTTAGTGACTCACTTTACGACGAACTTTCCTATGAGCAGCGGATGGACGAGTCCATGTTTAACAATTAGTGGAGAGAAGCTCGGCCGTTTTTATAACAATTTCAAATGGTAAGAAAAGAGGTCCCAAAACTTACGTTCATTTTTTTTCAAACGAGCCATCTTCATTATGGCTATATCACTGCTTAGGGATAATAACAGCTTTAAAGGAGCCTATGAGAAATCACATCATTTGATAACGACTAAAATGGATACCGAATGTAACTTGAATGGAAAATCATGGCATAATCAAGATACTGGCGTTCCACATCGATCAAAAGGTTAGGAAGGCAACCCCAATGAATACTTACAAGAAAGATAAAAGTTAGTGGACTTGAAAAAAATGTTTGCCTGAAAAACTGTTTTAATAGAAAGATTTTATTAATTTCAACCAACATTAGCAGTGGTTGATCGATCACTGAATGCCGAATGTTTCCTTATAAGGAAAAAGCTAGTATTACTATTACAATTACCCTGACTTAAAACTGAGGGAATGGAATACGCAAGAATGATTATGGTAAGGCAAGAGAGGCAATGGGAAGCAGTGAGAAACCGTTCTTTTATTCTATTTGGGTGATAGATTTCGTATTCTCTCGAGGATCTTTTTTTTGGGGGGGGGTGAGACTGGTGAAATGCTCCCCGAAAGAATCAGAAGGGGCAGACAGGCAGTAAAATCAAAGGGTGAAGCCTCACATCAGTGCATTCGATTGTAAGTATTCGTTGACGGAACTCGGCCTTCTTCCACTGTGACGCCCCAATGAATTCAGGGTAGCTTCATCCATCGTTATGGATGTGCATGTAGCGTGGCGATTACATTGTCGAGTTAAAAACTCGTTGCGCTTCCACTCACGCAAATACCCGTGGAGAGGCGTGACTCCATCTCTTCGCCTTAACCCAGCTGGGGATTAATGGCAGGATAGACTGGGTTCTGCAGCAACAACCAGCTTATTTGATCTTTCGGCCGGGTACTCTTGTGGGAGTCCTCAGGTTTAAGATACGTGCATCGTTCGCCATTGACTTCTTTTAAATTAGCTCGTTCGTACTCTCTACCCTCTTCTTCGACTTTAGCGCCATGGATGTCCCTGCAAGAAAATTAACACTTCCGACAGCATCGCTCTCGGTGTCATGTAGACACGCAATCTTCTTCACCACGACAAATTACACGACCTAAGATCGGATATAACATACTTCAGGGAAAATACAGAAAAATATATAACTCGAAATATTGTGTTAATAATAGCAAAGGCGAAGGTCGAAATATATGTGGAATAATGAAAAGGCTTTATGTCGGAACTTGCGATAATTGTATATTTTACTACTTAGGAGCGGGCAAATGAAAATCTACGATTATAAAACCAGCATCAATACGGATTTTCGCATTTCCCCTCGAGCGACACCAGATCCTGGTATCTCTCCGCATCCGAAATTGGAATCAATAAGCAGCACATGATTCAACGCATTTGCAAAGCGATGGAGCATGAGCATCACAAAAGGTAAGGATGAGCAGTAGTTGTATGGGTAGCAGGAAAAGGTATCGATATTTTATACAGAGAGGAGAATTGTGTTGCTAGCATGTATTCTGGGCGGGTATAATGCTAAGAAAGCAGTAAAATCTGCAAAATAAGCAAGAAGCTTTTTGTTTTGTTTTGTTTCTTTTTAGAGAAAAAAAAATCTATTGTCGTCCACTGAAAAATAAAAGGGAAATAAATGTATCCAATGAAAAAAAAAAAATAAAAGGAATAATTTAAGAAAAAAAAAAAATAGAAAACGGATATTGGAAGTGAGGCAAGTCCAGATTAAGATGTAATTCGTGAATGAGGAGAGTAGTGGCGGGAAATAGAGAAAGACTTAAAATTGGGAGAAGCAGAAAGGGACAGTGGCTGTGGAGGGGGAAAAAAACTGAGGCTGCGAAGCAAGAAAGCGAGAAATAAGGTTTTTGTAAAATTATGTGAATGCAAGACTATAAAGATAGCATCTAAGACTAAAGCTGAGTTTAGTCTAGTCACAAATATGAAACATCAAGTAAAATTTGAACCCTTTACACAGAAATAAACTTCTGGTAGAAGAGGCCATCAGTCATTTCTCGACCAATACACGTCCACTCACGCTTGCACACATGCAGACACACAGACACATGCACACAGGCTCACATTCATATATATATATATATATATATATATATATATATATATATATATATACATATATATATATATATATATATATGAAGAAATATACTCTTAAGGTGTGCTATATTTATGGGATAAAGAGCTTAATATCAGAGATAGAGCGTATGTGAATATAAATATAAAAGTGAACATTGAAGTCAACACTAAGAGGCGACAGGCTGTTTCATGCTAGACGATTGTGTCGAGCATGAAACAGTCTGAGTGTTGACTTCAATGTTCACTTTATATATATATATATATATATATATATATATATATATATATAAAAGTGGACATGGAAGTCAGCACTTAGAGGCGACAGTCTGTTTCATACTAGTGCAATCGTCAGCCTGACGATTGCACTAGCATGAAACAGACTGTCGCCTCTAAGTGCTGACTTCCATGTCCACTTTTACATTTACACACGCTCTATCTCTGATATTGAGCACTTTATCCCATAAATATAGCACACTTTAAGACTATATTTCTTCATATATATATATATATATATATATATATATATATATATATATATATATATATCGTATATGTATATATTTCGTATATATATATATATTTCGTATATATTATATATATACACGACCATCCCATATATACATGTATATATATATATATATATATATATATATATATATATATATAGGTGTATTTCGTTTATATATATACATACATATATATATATATATATATATATATATATATATATATATATATATTACAAAGACTTAATCATACCTTGAATCAATTAGCAATTAACTCTTTGTAATATAAAATTATATGCTGCCTATTTTATTATATATATATATATATACATATATATATATATAGTCAACCACAGACAGACTGTTTCGCTGTATCACAGCTCATCAGTGTGGCTAGACGTCCGTTTGCCTCTAGCTAGGATCGAAACCCAACAGAATTAGTGTCAGTCGGGGATTCTACCACTAAGACGTTGACGCACGGCAGGGATGAAGGAGAAATTAAGCGTATTTATTTTTAGATAAACACACAGTGACAGAGAGAACTCGATTCGGTTTACCGAAGAGTCTTGCATCATGAGCCGTAATAGTCACTGTTTACAAACCCAAACTTCCTCCCCAGAGAGCTCAACCGAAATAAAATATATATATATATATATATATATATATATATATATATATATATATATATATATATATATATATACACACGCCCCTCCCATATATACATACATATATATATATATATATATATATATATGTATATATATATATATCTATATATATGTATATATATATATATATATATATATATATATATATATATATATATATATATGGGAGGGGCGCGTGTGTGTGTGTGTGTGTGTGTGTGTGTGTGTGTGTGTGTGTGTGTGTGTGTGTGTGTGTGCATACCGCTAACAAGAATGCTGTCAGTCAGAGAAAATATGAAAGTAAAGACATTTAAGGCAAACACAAACAGTTTTTGCAAGAAAATGCTCAATACCAGTTTTAGGATGTTAATAGGATTAATAGAAATATAAATTGTGTCATTTAGATGATTCGATCTTATATTCAGCGTCTCTATTCCGGAGTTTCATAGAAGAACCTTTGTGTAATCGTTCCGTCCACCAGTCCAGAGATATCAGCAAATGTCTGCCAATTTTCTCGTTTTGGATTTTTATCTTTGTATGTGTGTATATGCCTGTACGTGTGCAGATGTGCATATGTTTAGGGTGACGTAGTTATTTCTTCTTTACATGATTTTCTCTTTACACTTTTTCGTTATCCATTCTCTTACACTTCTTTATCTTTGACCTCTAAGTGTCAAAATATAATCTAGCTAAGTTATTTCCAACGCCAGAGACGACTTAAAATTAAACGAATATTCCAGAATATTTTTCAAAATATAGGTGTATTCCGTTTATTTTTTTATTTATTTCTTCTTGCTTCAGTAATTCGTTATTTTTTTTTTAATTATTGCTTAAAAAGCAAAGAAAATATTTATTGATATAAACAAATATTACCTTTGCCATTTGAGCATTAATTAAAAAGAAAGACTAATAATAATCAATGCCAGCATCAAGCACGTACGTAAATTTAATTATTTGGAAGCTATTTCTACAGAGGACGGAAAATGCGACATCGAAATTCGGAAGGATATTCGAATAGCAAAAGGTGACATTAAAAATCTAAGTAAAGTATTAAGAAAGAGGAAAATTAATCTGATACAAAGGTAAAGGTGCTGTTAAACTGCTATATAGTCCTCCTATATGGTAGTGAATACTGGACAATTTCCACACAAACAAAGAAACATAAAACAACAGAGAAATGGTTCTACAGAACGCTCCTGGGAACAAAATACATAAGCAACACAGACATTATGAGAGACATTTTTTATTGATTCATTTATTCGTATTTTACGGCTTATCAACCCTTTGTCGGTTATTTATAGCCAAAAAATATTTTTACATTGTATGATTGTTTATGGAAATAATAAAGGTTTAGTGATACACGTTTAAGGCTGGGAGGAGGAGAGGCTAATTCATACCTTTCTAAAGGATATTTGCACGTGACTATAACAAAGCCAATAGGAATTGGTCATCGACTCTCCGATTAAATATTCTGAGGCATTATCCATAGACACATCTAAGCTGACAGCACCTGATATTTTCAAGTAGTCACCCATCTAGGTACTGATCATGCCCGATCTTGCTTAACTTCGGTCGTTGTATGGAAACCTGTGTTTCAATATCATGTGGCCGTAAGCCTTAGAAAAATATAAACAAGAGGGGAATATTTAGCTTCATAAACAGACAGCTGAAATGACTGGGATATAATAAGGAAAGTAGACTTGAAAAAATAACACTCACAGGACTAATGAAGAGAGGGGGACAGAGGAGACAACAAGTAATATAACGAGATTTGTTCAATGAATGTGAGAAGAAAGGGAATGGGAAAAATTTTCAAAAGGCAAAATGTGTTTCTCAAAATTTTCAATCGTTAAAAATAATTTCAGCGAGTTATTTTTTAATTTTACAAACGGGTCTATTCGAGAAATGTTCAACATCCGCTTTATATATATATATATATATATATATATATATATATATATATATATATATATATATATATATATATATATATATATATATATATATATATATATATAGCGATAGGCAATAATAAACTACGAAAGAACTCAAAATTGATCGCTGCATTAAAGTATTTCATTAAAATTTAAGCTTACCTTTTAAAAGTTCAACGATAATGCTTCTGTCGTTATTTAATTTAAAGACAATTTGATGTACGTAGGTCCTTACTCTCCATACAAACAATTATTATTATTTTATGCGTGACTTTCACTAGATTTCGAAATTAATTTTGATTGTTCGATATTTATTTCCAAGTTATAAAAATTGTTATCGTGCAAAAGTTTCGTCACAAAAAAAATCACGTAAAAAATCGCCGAATCAATCGGAGTAATGAAAACTTGGGAATTCAAAATTTCAGGATTGCAGGTTCGGATCTGGTCCTAAATGTTCTTAATTTAATGACGGGGTCGGCCTGATTTCAAAATGGTATAATATCTTGGCCTACGACCTCTAGGAGTAAAGTAGTTAACACGGATTTGGATTTTGAAAACTTAAGAACAGTAATTTTTTCATTTGAACAAGAACTATTGAAAATTAGAGGGTTTAGTCCCTTTATTTGTTGTTTGTTGTTTTAGTTTTGTTTTGTTGTTTTGTTTTTTTAGTAGAAGCCACATGATAAGATATGTTTGGCTACTGCCTCTAGGAGCAAAATTGAAAATGTGTGACACAGTAACACACTGACATTCGCATGTATTATTTCTATAGGTATATATATACATGTGTGTGTGTGTATAAATTTTCAGTACCCTCATGTTTATGTATATATATATATATATATATATATATATATATATATATATATATATATATATATATATATATATGTTATTATTTTTGTAACAATTATTTTTACACTATTTACATTATTCGGACTATTGTCCTCATCTTTGTCGCCATATTTAAAACAACGTTTCGGCCGTTGTACGCTCCGGCGTTATTCAGGTGGTTGGAATGTTAAACTGAACCCTTTATTTCGCTCACTGGGGTAGACTGTTCTAGTTCCACGTGCCATGTTTTTAATGGATGTCAGTTATCAGTTATCTCCTGTTAATTCTCCTCTGAAAGTTCTCCACTGCCTTAACCGGGTATTGAACTCACACTCTTTACGTCCTGTCACTGGATCTAACTAACGCCTTTATGCCATGTGTCCTTGAACATGATACGTGAAACTAGAACAGTCTACCCCAGTGAGTGAATTAAAGGTTTCAGTTCGACATTCCAACCACCTGAAGAAGGCCGGAACGTACAACGTTGTAATAAATATGGCGACAACGATGTGGAAAATAGTCCGAATAATGTAAATAGTGTACATAATACTTCATCTCAGAAATATAGAATTATTTTTAGTATGTACACGATGTTTAGTTGCTATTCTAGTTTCTTTATTTGTTTACTTTTTTTCCATGAATGTGAAATTAATAAGAACTGTCATTAATCGAGAAATTCTAGGCCGATGTAGGCCGGTTGTTTTTAATTTCACTGTTTAATAAAAAACCTAACTGGAACAGCAACCGAAACAAGTGTACTAACTAAAAATAAGCAATAATATCATATTAAAAAATCCATTTCATATCTATCTATCTATCTATCTATCTATCTCTATCTCTATCTCTCTCTCTCTCTCTCTCTCTATATATATATATATATATATATATATATATATATATATATATATATATATATATATATATATTGGGTGTATACTGATAACCTTAAAAAACACATTAGCAAACTGTTCATTGCCAACGATGCAGAAATCGGATCCATGAAGCTTGAAAAGATCACAAATGAATATAAGTCGAGATACCTTTAAGCATAAATAACAGGATTACTTTTTTTACACGTATTAATTCTCTCGAAGAGGTAAAAGCTTAGAACCTCTGTCTATAAAAAAACACGCAACTTAAAACCCTTCCTACTAAACTACAACAGTGAATGCCCACAAAGATTCAAAATAGCCATCATAAATAATCTAATAAACCACATTTAATATTCTCTATACGCAGAATATGTCTTTAACGAACTCAAAAGCTAATAGCAAATTGTTAATTCACAATAATTTCGCTAAACACATTGACCATGAACAAATTAAGCTAACCTTAGAATAAATAAAACATCCAGTAATACAATTGAAAATAATGTAAAAAATACTATTAAATTATTCTACAGAAATCAATCTCACACTGACTACAAATTTAGGAAAAACAAAAAAAAATCTAATACACGAATAGATCACTAATGACGAACATAAACAAATTACACTTATTATGTTACACTACTACCTCATTGAACAGATATCTCACGTGTCACTTATCTGATTAAAGTGTCATAAGTGTTTTGTCGAGATACCTGGTGATGGCACATAATGCAAGGAGAAGTGGATTCGAGTCTTTTCCAATCGAATTAATTAATGCTCATCGAATATATGCAGCTTAAGTCAAGATTAGAACTCGAATTCCCGATTCCCTTTTCAGTTAAAGTAACCGTTCCGCTACTTCGTATCTCTAATACCTATCTCTATATGTGTCTATGAGAGTTCATCGGAAAGTTACTAGACTATAATTTTGTAAATGCATTTGCAACTTTGTGTTGGAACGGCTCTGCAAACTTTACGGGCGTTGAAAAGTTATGCAATGTGCTTATATTGAATTTTTATGAGGTTGAGTTTCTTTAAAAGTTTCGTTATATTCTTCGAGCATATATTTTTAGTTGAACAGTTTATTGAGGGGGAACAAGCGTTTCAAGGCGGTCGAATATTGGTCCAAAGTTATGAGCGTTTGGGGTGACCAATCACCAGCGAATTATCAGAAAATGTGGGAAAGCAAACAAATTACTGAACTTGATTATCTTTAATATATAAGCGCAATGTTGTTCTTTTTTAATGCCTTTAAAATATCTCCTTGCTTTTATACGCTAAGTTTTAGTACGCGGTTAATTAATTACATTGTAATATTAAACGTAAATAGAGGTGGGGTTTATTCTGTCAACAACTGCAGTATGACTGACATAGAGATAGATAGATAGATAGATAGATAGATAGATAGATAGATAGATAGATAGATAGATAGATAGATAGATATGAACAAATTGTGTTAGATATGAACAGAGATAGATAGATAGATAGATAGATAGATAGATAGATAGATAGATAGATAGATAGATATGAACATATTGTGTTAGATATGAATATAGATAGATATGAACAAATATAGATAGATAGATAGATAGATAGATAGATAGATAGATAGATAGATATGAACAAATTGTGTTAGATATGAACAGATATAGATAGATAGATAGATAGATATGAACAAAGATTGTGTTATATATGAGCATAGATAGATAGATATAAACAGATACAGATAGATATGAACAAATTGTGTTAGATATGAACAGAGATAGATAGATAGATAGATAGATAGATATGAACATATTGTGTTAGATATGAATATAGATAGATATGAACAAATATAGATAGATAGATAGATAGATAGATAGATAGATATGAACAAATTGTGTTAGATATGAACAGATATAGATAGATAGATAGATAGATAGATAGATAGATAGATAGATAGATAGATAGATAGATAGATATGAACACAGATTGTGTTAGATATGAACATAGATAGATAGATAGATATGAACAGATACAGATAGATATGAACAAATTGTGTTATATATGAACAAAGATAGATAGATAGATAGATATGAACATATTGTGTTAGATATGAATATAGAGAGATATGAACAAATATAGATAGATAGATAGATATATAGATAGATAGATATGAACAAATTGTGTTAGATATGAACAGAGATAGATATATAGATAGATAGATAGATAGATAGATAGATATGAACACAGATTGTGTTAGATATGAACATAGATAGATAGATATGAACAGATACAGATAGATATGAACAAATTGTGTTAGATATGAACAAAGATAGATAGATAGATAGATAGATAGATAGATAGATAGATAGATAGATAGATTCATTCATTCATCCATCCATCCATCGAAATATATATTTCCTCGACTTAGCTTAATATACAATCAACCGGAACACTGTATCAAATTCACAGTAATCTCGGAAGGTTGTTATTAACTATTAGGTTGGTGCAAAAATAATGTCGTTTTTTGACGTTCAACTTCATGTGAGAAAACGACATTATTTTTGCACCAGCCTAATATTACTTCAAACTGGGAGGCTTTTTATTTACTCAGTTTAACTTCGTTTGTTCCAAATGTGTGTTACGCGGGGCGGTTCGAAACCGTAACCGTGGTAATATCCTATCAAGCTAGTTTCACGGTGAGTTAAAGAAATCGATTAAAAATGAAGGTCAGTCATGAATCTTTTAAATAATTTAATTACAAATGAATCCAGATAGTGATGTATCCAAAATTAGCACCCTCAGTTTCGTGCATGACATTCTAAAAAATTTTAATCTTTTACGAAAATAAAATGGAAGCAGTTGTTAGCGGCGGTGAACTGGCTATAAATGTTTGTTTCTCTGTCTTTTGGTTGCTTGCAACGAAGAGTAACATCCGTGAATGGTTGAGTATACGATATCATGTCAAAAATAATTAACAACTATTGTCTTCGTTACCATAATTTAAATCTGACTTTTGTGTTTCCACGCCGGGAAAATATAAAAAAAATTAGCGCGTGTGTGTGTATATGTGTGTATATGTGTGTTTGTGTGTTTGTTTGCGTGCGAAAGAGAAAATTATTCAGCTTTCACCACGAAACGGTCTCTCAGGTATAATTCAACGTTCTCTCCTTCTGCTTCCCAATTTACACCCTTCTCTGTCACACTGTTTCTTTTTCCCTTTCTCTTTCACGTTCTTTTCTTTCTTTCTAAAATTGCAAATCAGAATTGTAGGAAAATAATCAGATTCTATTCTTCTGCCAACGAAACATATGAGTATGAAATGGTGAACACAAGAAATGGGCCACGTACATTACATTATTCGTACTATTTTCCTCATCTTCGTTGCCATATTTATCACAACGTTTCGGTCGTTGTACGCTCCGGCCTTCTTCAGGTATTTGGAGTGTCGAACTTAACCCGTTATTTCGCTCGCTGGGGTAGACTGTTCTAGTTCCACGTGCCATGTCTAATAGGTGTCAGTTATCAGATATCTCCTGTTAATTCACCTCTCCAAGTTCTCCACTGTCTTAACCAGGTACTGAACTCACACTGTCACTGGATCTAACCAACGCCTTTATCCACTGTGCCACGTGTTCTTAAGATCCCCTTGATACCTTTACGTAAAATAATTTTTTTTTTAAAATTATTTAAAATAATTCTTCAAAAAAAGTTTCGTCTTTCGAACTTAAGAATTTGACAGATTGAAATTATAAATAATTAATTCAAATATTATAGACAACAATAAAATGAACAGGTCTTAAGAAATAATTTTAACAAGTTTATAACGTTTAACTATCCGTGTGTATACTGCCCCAAAGATTACGTAGTTGCATGATATTCCGAGTCGTGCTATCGACGTAAGATATTATTTATATTAACTACTATTTACTTAATAACTTTGAACACTGTTTTTATAACACCTGAGAAAAAATATATACCAATGTACGTGCAAGTATATGTGTTTTTTCTCATACCATATATATATATATACATATATATATATATATATATATATATATATATATATATATATATATATATATATATATATATATATATATTTCATTAAAAACGACTGACAAGGTGCTTTTATTTAGTTTTTTATATAATTTCTCGTGCGATCTAATAGAGTTTTTCTTTTCAGAGGATAAATTATATAAAAATTGTCCGAATGTTCTTTTCCGAGCGCTTTCGGCTATACATTTAGCCATTATCAAGGATTATATTTCAACTGTTAGAATTAGAAATTTGAACATGGACATAATATCTTGACCGTGTTTTGAAACAAAAAAAATGAATCACTTTATAAAACACACACAAACTATTTCTAATTCTAACAGTTGAAATATAATCCTTGATAATGGCTAAATGTATAGCCGAAAGCGCTCGGAAAAGAACATTCGGACAATTTTTATATAATTTATCCTCTGAAAAGAAAAACTCTATTAGATCGCACGAGAAATTATATAAAAAACTAAATAAAAGCACCTTGTCAGTCGTTTTTAATGAAATGTGCTTGAAAGAAGGATTGCTGCCTAAATACACAAATATATATATATATATATATATATATATATATATATATATATATATATATATATGCGTGTGTGTGTATTTAGGCAGCAATCCTTCTTTCATGCACATTTCATTGAAAACGACAGACAAAGTGCTTTTATTTAGTTTTTTACACAATTTCTCATGTGATCTAATAATTTTTTTTTTCTTTTCGGATGATAAATTATATAAAAACTGTCCGAATGTTCTTTTTATCCGAGCGCTTTCGGCTATGCATTTAGGCATTTTCAAGGATTATATTTTAACTGTTAAAATAAGAAATAGTTTGTTGTATGAATGTTTTATAAAATGTTTTGATTTTCCAAAATACGGTCAAGATATTGTGTCCATGTTCAAAGTTAATATTATTTAGTATTGGTTTGTTTGTTTTTATTAATAAGGCTTCCATTATTTTTAGCCTTTTTTTTTTGCATGTAGATGATGCTATTATATTAGTGTTGACAACAAGTATGTTACGAATAATGTCCGTTAGGTCTCCATGAATATTTAAATGAGATCTAATTGAGCTATTGTCAAAAAGGTCTAGAGTGAGTTTGCGTGTCAAACATGTTGTAGTGTGGCCTATATAATTATTTAGGAATTTTGATTGATCAGGAATACAATTCCGTAATGGGTATTTAAATTCGTAAATAATATTTACCCTATTTAATCTTGTTCTAGGAGGTGAATTATTATTTTTAACTATAAGGTTAGAGGTTTTAAATTTTTGTAATAAATAATTAATCTAATTTTTTTGCTATTGTCAACTGGTATATATATATATATATATATATATATATATATATATATATATATATATATATATATATATATATATATCTATAAAATATAATATGATATAATATATTATATATATATAAAAGCCCAAAGCAGATAACATTAGAAAGATTTTAGAGTTCAATGAAAATAAGTGGATACGACGTTTACATACGCTGTTTCCAGCCGGGCTAAACCATAAATTTAACAATATAGATAGTAGTAACACATAACCCTACAAATCAAAACCTACCCATATTTCACACCCATACAAAACAGACATACTTACGGAGGTGTTGAGGCCTCACACTTATACACACACCCACACGAATATACACATTTACACACATCATACTCACTGACTTTCCTAATGAGCCAAATGATAACACACACCCATAGCAATATACAAGCTAACACATATCATACTCACTCACTCCGTAAAAACTAAATAACACACACACACACACTTACCAGAGACTAAATAAGTAAATAACACACACACTAAACTAAATAACACACACACACTTACCATCCCCTCTCCAGGTACCAATAAAACTGCTGAACTGACCGAGTGAAAAACGAAACTAGCATGAATCCATCCAGCTCTTATCTCAAATAACAACTTAAAAGAGACTGTTTGACCAACACAAGGAATGTTAATAAACTCATGTTAAAAAAATTTAAAAAAAACAAATAAAAAAACAAATGAAAACTACAGACAAAAGTTCATTTTCTTCATCAAGACATTCATTTCTGTAGTTTATTGCCACCAGCAAGCAGATACATTTTTTTTTCTCCCGATGATGGCCATGTTGGTCGAAACTAGTCAAGGAAAATAAGTGAAATGAAATAATAATAATAAAAACATAAGAATATTAATCTACAACCCAGTATGTCTGAAGATTTTAATTGATTTTTTTAATATTTTTTATCGTTCAAAATATATATATATATATATATATGGAATAATATAGTGTGTATATATATATATATATATATATATATATATATATATATATATATATATATATGTGGGTATATATATATATATATATATATATATATATATATATATATATATATATATATATATATATGTAATAATATAGTGTAAATATATATATATATATGTGTGAGTGCATATATATATATATATATATGGAATAATATAGTGTGTATATATATGTGTGTGTGTGTGTGTGTGTGTGTATATATATATATATATATATATATATATATATATATATATGCAAAACAATTTCTAAAAAATAATGGATTTTTTTTATTAATACAACAGATTTTATTATTTTAACGTTATTTTTAGTGGCTATTCTTAATTAAGTAGACGCTCCGTTCATTTAGTAAACATTATATTTATTACTTTTCGTCTACAGGCTTGAATTTTTGAGATTATTTATAAGAGAAAAATGTACGCTCTCCGGCGGAATTCGAAACTATGTTCCCCTTTACAGGGGAAACTGATCTGATTTTTAACGACTCGACGTTGCTTGACTTCGGTGATCGGACGAGAATCAGTGAGAATTTTAAAATAAATTGAATGAACGTGGAACGAAATAAACGTGCCGCGGATAAAATTAAATGTTAAATTAATAAGCGTGCTGTACCAAATAACCTCCCCGTCCTCGGTATGACGATAAACTACATCCGCGTCCTGGGTAAGACGATAAACTACGTCCAACAGCAAGGCCTTTTATCAGCAGGTTTTGAGGAGCGTGGAACCACCTCTTAATTGCTGGTGTTCCCAGGTACACCTTGACCCGGGGTGGTAGCACTTGTTAGGGTCCCAGACATGGGCAAATAGTTAAAGCCCGTAAACTGGGGTCAAAACACTATAAAAGTGTAAAAATAGGTTTTAACACCAGAAATACCAGCAATAAGTTTTTGAAGAAAATATATTACCAGCTATACTTTTTTAAAAAAGATATTACCAGCTATACTTTTTTGAAAAAAGATATTACCAGCAATAAAAATCTTGTCGGCATTAAATAACCCATTGAGGTTGATATGCTGTAAAACTAACTAAACCAAACCAAATATGGTCCGTGTCGGTGAAAAGATTAATATAAATACTCTAATTGTGTTGGCAATTGTATTTGATTCATAAAATTAAGTATGCCGGGGCGAACAAAATGAATGAGCCACCTACGTAGAAAATCAATTAGCCTAATTTTTGTGACACTGTAAGAAAGAAAAAAAGGCTTAAATTAAATCGAAAATGAACACAAAGACAAAGAAGACAGTAGACATATACCGAAAATAAGAGAAAATATACTTTATCTTGTTTTCTCATTTCGTGAGTACAAAGAACGTAGTAGATAGATTGAAGGACATACCGAAAACAAGAGAAAATATACTCTTATCTCGTTTTCTCCTTTCGTGAATAAGAATGCGCTGAAATCCACTTGGGCATCTGGTTAAAGTGAAGCCCTGGGGACGAGGTGAGGGGAGTGCGATTTTGGACAGACACTACCAAGCTAGTTAGAGATAATAATTTTATGGCTACATGTGCGTGAGGAAAAGGGTAAAGAAATCATTCTATGCCACTTGTTGATAAGGAGAAGGATGCGTGTGTTGTTAAAATCCCTTTTTTGCATAAGAAAACCGACGTTAGTTGTAATAGAAACAATTGGTTCTTATTAAAATATATTATCAAGTAATATCTTATGGAATATATATCATGTCGAAAACGTTGTTGGTTGTAATGTGGATTTAAAAAAAAATATTATGCTTTATTTTCCATCAATTTGCTACACGTGTTTCCGGTCTCGCGACCGTCATCAGGCAAAGGGTGGAGATTTCCACATTTTACTAAAGGTAATTAAAATTTTTTTTAATAATATGTGGAAATTTCCATCATTTGCCTGATGACGCTCGCGAGACCGGAAACACGTGTAACAAAATTATGGAAAATAGAGCATAATATTTTTTTTTTTTAAATGCATATTACAACCAAAAACGTTTTCGGTTTGTCTCTTCTTTTTAATATACACACTTTTCTCTCGTTGGAACTACTATAACTCTTCCTTTCATACATATATATAAATATATATGAAAGGGATATATATATATATATATATATATATATATATATATATATATATATATATATATATATATATATATACAGGCAAAAATCCGTGGTAAGTAATCCAAGTGAATCCTAATAATATAAAATATTAAAACTGATTCACAGAAAAGAGTGCAATATATTTATTATAGAGTATATATGAATTACAGATATATGACAATCACTATCTATCTGTAATTCAATTTATATATTTATTTTCATCTATCTATAATTCAATATATATATATATATATATATATATATATATATATATATATATATATATATATATATATATATATATATATATATATATATATACAAGTAAAACGTATTATCACTTGATTGATGTTACCTTCGCATTCCGACTCCAGAGTTTCGTAGACGGATCCGTCCATCCACGCTTTAACGAGTATCTGCAATTGTTTATACATTTCTATTTTTCTTTCTTATATGCAATTATTCATCGATGCAGGTTTTTTTTTTCATAACGTATGGGCGCGTGTCTGCGTTCGCGCATGTCTGCCCTGATGTGCATACGTGTAGAATATCGTGATTATTTGTCCTTTTCGTCTTTTTTGTTCACTTTACACTCACTCAACTTTTTCTTTTCTTGTTTTCCTTTTCCTCTATTCTTTCGATTGTTACGTATTTGGCTTTTACCGTTCTCGACTGTTCATGACCTAGAAAAATTAAATTTTTATTTAATTTTAACATAAATAATTTTAATGCTTAAATGATAAAGACAATTCTTGGCCATTATTTCGTTTTCTTATCTAAGTTGGTGGTATTTTAAGTACTATTAGGATATTAATTGTAGGTGGTTAGGTTTAGAATTCAATTTTTTATTTATTATTGTTTGAATTTGTATGTATATGCCTATATTTATACGTCTACGAACCCGCATACGCACATACATTTATATGCATATAGATATATAGATATACACACGCACACACACATACACATGTATGTATACAAGCGCAGGCGCACAAATACAGGCACGCATGTGTGAGTATATATATATATATATATATATATATATATATATATATATATATATATATATATATATATATATATATATATATATATATATATATATATATAACCAGGTTCCAGGAACCAATAAACTGTCAAAATGACCAAGGGAATTCAGAGCCATCCA
Organism: Acanthosepion esculentum; assembly: GCA_964036315.1. Classification (NCBI taxonomy): domain Eukaryota; kingdom Metazoa; phylum Mollusca; class Cephalopoda; order Sepiida; family Sepiidae; genus Acanthosepion; species Acanthosepion esculentum. Next base: position 96,782,898 of record OZ038481.1, read on the forward strand.
TCTCAAATAACAACTTAAAAGAGACTGTTTGACCAACACAAGGACTGACCAAAATTCATTTTTAAAAAATTAAAAAAAAAACAAATGAAAACTACAGACAAAAGTTCATTTTCTCCATCAAGACATTCATTTCTGTAGGTCACTGCTGGCAGCAAGCAGAATTTTTTTTCTCCTGATGATGACCATGTTGGCCGAAACTAACCGAAGAATAAATAAAATAATAATAAAAACGAAAAAATATTAATATACAACCCGGTATGTCTGAGGAATTTAATTTTTTTATATTTTTTATTGTTCAAAATATATATATATATATATATATATATATATATAGAGAGAGAGAGAGAGAGAGAGAGAGAGAGAGAGAGAGAGAGAGAAGAGAGAGAGAGAATGAGGGAGAAAGAGAGAGAGAGGAGGATGTAACAGCAAAATAATAGCAAAATTGTCCAATTCTTAGATTAGGTAAGGATATGATATCTTACTGGAATTCTCCGTAGTTTTTATAACCCTACCGGACTCTGCTTTCAGCAATAAGAATGTATAATTACTTTCCAAGCTTAGCAGAAGAATCAACATGAAATCGATCCTAAACGAAAATGACATGTTCATCATTAATCATAACTAAGGCTAGGAAGCTCATGAAGGATTGATATAAAGTTCAAATATATATACATATATTATTCCAGGATGCTTTTCCAACTGATTCAAGGTGATATCGCCCTCTCTAACCTTCCTAATATTCTGTCCTGGAGTAACAAGGTGCCTCACACGTTTTACGTACGATTTTATTTTCAAGTCTTTTTCGCTGCTCTTCGGAATGTCATAGCTGAAATTCCTCTATCACGTGTCAAACGTCTTATAGGTTGAGTTGGATCTATTCTATTTGATCACTTTAGCTTCAAATTGAATTGATGATCGGCCTTTCTCTACTGTTCCCTCTATTTTAAACTTATTCGCCGTTCTCTTGACGGATTCTTGAATGGACTTTGAAGATGGATTTGGAAAAAAGAAACTCAATTAGTTTAGTGTTTTTTTTATATATTTTGTGCGATCCACAATTATGCAGTAACGCGATTTGGACAATTTTGATGTTACACCCGGTATATATACATGCATAGCCTTGTATTCAGGCAGTTAAACAAGACTAACAAGTTACTTTATTTACTTTTTATTATATTTTTCTTGTGTGCGTACAAGAGTTTTCTTTTTTGAACTTAATGTATGCAAAAACTATCTAATAGTTTCTTCACACCAAGCACTTTTGATTAATCTGTCAGCCATTTCAAGCATTTTTTATACTAACATAATTAATTGTTTGTGAGTATATTTGTAGTCAGTATAAAAGTTGCTCGAACTATATATATATATATATATATATATATATATATATATATATATATATATATATATATATATACACACATATATATATATGTGTGTGTGTGTGTCTGTGTATTCATATATATATATATATATATATATATATATATATATATATATATATATATATATATATATATATTACATTATATGCGCGGTACTTAGTGGAAAGTGCTCAATATCAATGATAGAACTAACATCATCAGATCGCAAAAGCATGAAACCCAGGATCACAAAACCCTATTCATAGAACTTATAGTATATATATATATATATATATATATATATATATATATATATATATATATATATATATTATAAATTAACTGATTTAAAATATGTTTTTTCTCTACATAGTAATAACCATGTAACTAATAACTGATAACTGATACAACAAAGGTTAATGAAAATAAACACGCTACCACCCGTTCTCTGAATGTTTGGATTTCTCTGTATCCTTGGAAACAGTGAATTATGAATTTTTGTGTGCGTTTAAAACTCAGCTTTCTTTTCTGGAGAAAGAGTGTGTAAAAACTGTCCAAATGTTTATAACTACATGCTTATCCAGACACCTTACGTTACACCTATCTGACCATAGCTTTATTAGAACCCATTTAAACACACACACAAACTTACCAGACTCCATTAGAAGCATACTCGTAGAAAACACAAATATACTAACTTCATCCACCTATAAAAAAGATTGAAAATAATGGAAGCTTTAATAATAATAAAAAAAAAGAAAAAGCCATGTTTTAACAGTATTAGCTATGAACAAGGCCACAATGTGCTAACTGTATTCGGAAATTAAAAACATCTCTACAACACACTAAAACATACACATAATGCACACACTCAATTAAGCTTAAAAATCGAATTATCCTTGATAATGTCTAACGGTATAGCCGAAAGCGCTCGGAACTATAAAACATTTGGACAGTTTTTACACACTCTTTGTCCAGAAAAGGAAGCACTTGTTCGAACAAAAGAAAAATTAAATAAAAAGCTTAACCGTAGTACCTTGTTTGTCGTTTTTAATGAAATATGCATAAACGAAGGATTGCTGCCTAAATATACAACTATATATATATATATATATATATATATATATATATATATATATATATATATATATATATAGTGGTACTGTTGATATAATGATTGCTGATTTATTGAAGACGTAGTGATATTAATTGTTGTTATTTCGCTTTACTAATAAATTATGATATGGTTAATGATCTTATGACGTATTCAGAACGCTTGAACAATCCTAATCTTTTCTGCTATATTTATGAAGCATTTATTATTTAAAAAAAAAACGAAAAATAAAAAACATAAATCAAATCCCCTCAGCTGTAAATTAGGATTTTTAAAGCATATTACGCAAACTTAAAAAATTGGATTTAGAGACATGGACAAAACTGAGGCACTTCATAATGCCTGATGCATTCGTGTTGATGAACTTAAATAATGGACAAAAGACAAAGAAAAAAGCTTTTGCTTTTTGGATTCCAAAGATATTGAGAGAAGAAAAGAAAATCATAGTTGAGATTACTATTTTTGTTCCTGCAAAATTCAGAAGTACGACGAAATGAATGAGTAAGGAATCGCTTATACTAATCTTCCATTAACAATAAAACCTTGTACCACACGGATCTGATCTTCCAATCCCGACTCCAACTGTTAAGCTTGGTTGTTTAGAATTTCATTCAGAGGAAGAAAATACTGCAAAAAAAAAAAAAGAAAAAAAGCCTTATGTTCAAGCAGAGAGCCGAAGTCTTTTCTCTCAGGACGAGCTTAGTAATTTACTGACAAATCTCTGTCTCCCCAAAGATGCTGCAAAGCACTTGGTCTTCGGGTTAAATGAAAAAAAAATATTACATCCAGAAATATCTTTCTCTATAATACCAAGAGAGATTAAAAAAAAAAGAAAAAAAGATTTGCCCTATATTTACCCTGTAAGTGGTTTAGTGTACAAATCTAGTTATTATCTATAGTTTTATCTCAAAGAATTCTGAAAGTGGTACATTTTCTAAAAATCTTTCCACCCCAAACAAGACAATAAAGCCACTAAGACACAGGGGGTTACTGAGTGTGAGAGAATATGAGAAAAAGAAAACATTACTGAGGAGAGAGAATGACAATGTAAATGAATATAGGTGACGATTGACATTGCATTGAAAGTTGACTGGAAGGCAACAATCTGGAAGACAGTTCCACGAGAGAGAAGTGCGAGAGAAGAAACTCCTAACATAGGACTTACGGTTACATCTAGACATTTCAACTGTAAGATGTTGGAAGCTTGCGCAAATCTAACAGTGCGCGTAAATTCATAATGTCTAGATATCAAAGAGGGAAACTCATCAGCATAATTGACATGAAAATATTTATCGGAAAGACACAGAGATGCTACTCTACAGCGGTGGCAAAATCTCCGAGATATAAGGTCAAAACCAATAGTATTACATATTCTTCTTCATAATGGCAATAAATTTGCATAAATACCTGTTGTGCATTCTGTGCCTTCAGAAGAAACATACCAAAATTTGACAAATGTTCTTAAGAATATAAATTACACAGGATACTTGGCCTGTATTTAGGGACCTAAACATTCTGTGCATGCATTTTCTGTGAATGTAGCAACACAGCCAAGGTTTTTCAAGGTGAATCCGAATTTATAAGTAGTCATCGTTTATTTAAATATATTTATGTTGTTCTCCAATTAAACTTTCTAAAGTTAGAAATTTTTGATAATTAATTTCCCTTTTACATGCGATTTAAAATAGGTATTTTGTCCCGTATATTAATGCATCAAAAGCCCGGATGAACAGCTAATATGAGTTCGAGAGTGCAGGGATATATGTGCACTTTTGCGTGTGTTTTTGTGCAAGCACATGTAGGGGTAAAAGGTGAGATATCATAATAATGCATATTAATCACTAACAGGTGTGTATAAGTTATTGATAGAAGGAAAGTAAATAGAGAATGAATGAAGAGAGACAGAGACAGAGAGAGACAAAGAGCGGTTGATAAGGAGATAAAAAAAAACATCAGATAAGTAAAATGAAGCTGCAATATATACTCTATATAAAGTAAAAAGTCAAGCGGACCAAAACCTACGTATAGATACATGTTAAATTTCTCAGAATAAATCTGTAGAGAATACAAATTGAATAAAATAGACAATTGGAAAATAGTAGTTACTTAGTAGGGTCTTTTAAAAAAAAAATTGAATTTCATATAACCACACAACATTTCCATTTACTATTTTCCGATCCTCTATCTTATTCATATATATATATATATATATATATATATATATATATATATATATGAAGAAATATAGTCTTAAAGTGAGCTATATTTATGGGATAAAGTGCTCAATATCAGAGATAGAGCGTGTGTAAATATAAAAGTGAACATAGAAGTCAACACTTAGAGGCGACAGTCTGTTTCATGCTAGATGCAATCGTCAGGTCACGAGTCGTAGCCTGACGATTGCATCTAGCATGAAACAGACTGTCGCCTCTAAGTGTTGACTTCTATGTTCACTTTTACATATATATATATATATATATATATATATATACATATAAATATATATATATATATATATATATATATATATATATATATATATATATATATACATTCATACTCTGGAGGATTTTTCTTCTGTGTGAGTTATATTTTTAATGTGTAGCATTTTTTAATCAAAATTGTGGTTGAATTTATTTCTCTGTATGACTAATGCATTAAGTTGTTTTTTGTGAGATCTCTTTTGTGCCCATAGATGCGTTTTTTGTTTTGTTTTGTTTTCTAATCTTTGCTTGTTTCTCCAATATATTGGGAGGAACAATTTTGGCAATTTATTTTATAAATGCCTGCTTCATAAATATTATTGCTATGGGTTTTTGAGAATCTGACTATAAACATTATTGTTTTGGAAGTGTTTGTCATTATTTTAAGATTATTTCGATGGGATATGTTGTTCTGGATAGTGGACGTGACGGAGTTGGTCGGTAGTATTATGCATCTGTTTTCATGTAATTTATTATTACGGATTATGTTATTATTTTTGTTTCAGGTGTATATTTTGTATGCCTTTCTTCTTGCGTTGTGAAATATATATATATATATATATATATATATATATATATATATATATATATATATATATAAGTACATATAAATTTTGCAAGACATTCGAGATAATCACTATGGCTTTCGCTTCTCGAGCTCAGCCGCCGATGTGTAATATTTTTTCAAAAAATGTATTGCCGGTATTAAAATCTATTTTTACACTTTCATAGTGTTTTGACCCCAGTTTGGGGGTTAACTATTTGCCCATAGCTGGGACCCTAACAGGTGCTACCATCCCGGGTCAGGGTGGACCTGAGAACAACAGCAATTAAGAGGTGGTTCTACGCTCTGCAAAACCTCCTGATCAGAGGCCTTGCTGCCGGATGTAGTTTATCATCTTACCTAGCAGGCGTATGTAGTTTATCATTATACCCAGGACACTAGAACTGGTGGATCTAAGAAATATAGTTCGTCTGAACATTTTCCATTGAACTATATTAGTTTTGCACTATGAAAACCATTCACCAAAAAGAGATCATAAATTCTTTTTCTGGGGGCGGGGGACTGACATGCTCCATATCTACCCTATAGTCATAGAATTGTAGTTAATATTTGTATCTATATATTTTTAGAAGAATTTAGATAAACATTTAGAGATCATCTTTTTGAATTCTTCGTATTAGATTCATGCGTTGTGGTGTTATGGGTAACGACCTTGCTATTTGAAAGCAGAGAGCCGAATTCTAATTCCAGTTGGGTTCGTTCCATTCGCTTACGCGCAAATACCCTTGGGAACGACATGAATCCATCTCTTTCCCTGCAGGACAGATTTGCTCCTGTAGTCTTGTTTGGGAACCAGTCTACCGCAGAAAGAAGAGGCAGATGACTGCGAGAGAATCTTCTGCCTCATCAGTAATGAATCAAAAGAGTCATGATCGCGCAGGTGTGTATCGCGTATGGTACTTAATTGAATATTCACTCTACCTGTTTTCTCGCTCGATATATTTAGCAAGTGAAATTAATTGACACCCAAAGTTCTACAGTATACTAAAATGCATCACACCAAATGAACTGACTTTGAAGAATTTTACAGCCAGCAGTAACGTTTTAACAGACAACAATGAACTTGTTTTCTCTGATCTCACAGAAATGTTTTGGAAACTTTGTTCTTCATCAATCGGCTAAGCACTGGAATTATCATCACAAAGCTTTTGTTTGATTGATTTGTTTTTAACGGCATATCAACTGCTTATGGGTCATTTAATGCAGAAATTTAATTTTCTGTGAAGCTTTGAATTAATAAAAAATATGGTATGTGTTATTCTGCTTTCACAATTGAATACATGGTAGATGATACTCAGCTTTTGTGCTTTTACGTGTTCGTGTGGACATTATTAATAGAGCCGCTGATATGTGTGTGGTATATGTTGTAGTTGAAGTTATATTTTAGAACATTATTTGAATAAAACATTGTAGGATATTATATGGGCTGATATCATGAAAGAATTCTATCATGTTGGTTGTATGGTTGATTAATTTAGGTTAGCAGCATATCAACACCTCTATGGGTTATTTAATGCCGAAATCTAAATATTTTTACGTAATTTTATGCTTTCAACTACAGATATTTTGTACATAATATTTTACTTTCAGGGTAAAGATATATATTTTTTTAGATATATCGTTTGTAGATCATAAAATGTATTATTGGTAATTTTACTATAAAAATGTATTTATGTGTCTGTCTATATTTCAAAGATGAGGTATTATGTACACTATTTAGATTATTCGGACTATTGTCCTCATCTTTTTCGCCATATTTATTACAACGTTTCGGCCTTTGTAAGCTCCGGC
>OZ038481.1:96795214-96815214 GCA_964036315.1 Acanthosepion esculentum
GATGATATGAGGAGTGGGACCCAGATAAAATCGAGAAACGGTCACCACTAAAATCAAAAAGACAATTGTGGCTATTTATTACATATATGCACGCTACTTATACCCCCCTCTCCTTTTACTACTTCACTCTTTCTATCTCTCTTACTCTTTCTATGTTGCTTCCTCTATGACTCTCACTCTCTTTCTCTCTCTTTTTACATATATATATATATATATATGTGTGTGTGTGTGTGTGTGTGTGCGTGTGTGTGTGTGTGCGTGTGTGTGTGTGTGTGTGTGTGTGTGTGTGCGCGCGCGTGTGTGTGTGTGTGTTTTCTTTCTCTTTCAACCGCTTTTCAAATACGCTTCATCGTTCCGGAACTGGTTTGAATTGGGGAAACTAGCCGACTGTTGAAATGAGATTTAAAAGATGCTAAATTAAAAAGGAATTAATGAAATAACATCACGAACGCCATTGGTTCGACAAACAAACGCTTGTTTGACGAATTATTGTTGTGCCTCAGCAGGCCAAGCGCCGTTTCTCGGCCCAAAGATACACTAGACTAAAAACCCGCTTCTAATTATCGAAGTTAGTGATTCATTGAATTCATTGTCTGTGTGAGAAGGAGGCGGCCAAGAATGCTCGGCCCCACAAACACGTTTCCCAGAATCTGGCCATAATGACCAAATACTAGAATTTGTTTTAGTGTCTCATTCAAACCGAGAACTTTTCAGCACTCTCTCTTCAAGCTGAATTTCTGCTCATTAAAATGTTAATAAACGATCCGCTCCATAAAATGAATTGATTAACTTCGGTAAAAAGGATTTGTAATGTCGTGCTTACAATGTTATACAATTAAGCTAGGAGTCTGGGCAAATTTTATTCTTTACAAAACCTGAGCCCAACACAAGCGGTAAAAAAATGAGTATTGGTCACTTTCATGTTAATATAAACAATAAGTGTAACATGATATTAGGGTTTTTGGAAAGTTGCGCCATATTTAGGATGCACAACTCGGAACGATAAATCATCGATATTCCAGGTCGTTAAGTTCACTTTCGCACAGATATCCTTGGGAAAGATGTGAATCTATTTCTTCTTCTTCTCTCTCCATCTATGGGTTAAATAGTAAGCTATACTGCACTTTCTAACTGTGACTCAACTGTAATTAAAGTTAGTATATTTGCTCTGTAAACCACAGTTTGGCTCTGAATGCTGAAGATTGGAAACTACACTGATTTGAAATGTGCCTCTATGTCGAATCTGCTCTGATAAATATCTGACATCTTATTCAGAAATAGTATGAAAATATCTTCTTTTCCCTCCAGCTATGGGTTAAATAGTAAATCAGACTGAATTTTCTAACTGTGACTCAACTGTAATTAAAGTTAGTATATTTGAACTATAAACCACAGTTTGGCTCTGAATGCTGAAGATTTGAAACCATACTGATTTGAAATGTGCCTCTATGTCGAATCTGCTCTGATAAATATCTGCCATCTTATTCGGAAATAGTATGAAAATCAATTTAGTTGTCTGAAATGTTTGCGTACGCTACTAGTAATAGCAGTAATAATACTGTATTATTATGAAGCACTATTAATCATTATAAATATTGACTGATATATTTCATCTTAATTTCAGTTGAATTCTATCGCAATTTCCAAAATTATATTCCACACGTATATGTAAACAAATACGGAAGCGTATCAGTGGTTTAGAAGAGAACATACCGAATATAGCGCTATGATTAAATTCAGATTACTATAATCAATAGTCTTCGTAGCTTAACCAGTAAAGCAGCTGTCACGTTAATACAATCTTCTTGACGAAAAGGGAAGCAAGTTCTTATCGCTCCAGAAGCTTATTCTTCATTTTCGATCTACGCTGCTTAATGGCAATCGTGGAATGATGATCCTGAAATTTCTGGCAATTGCTTTAAACGTAACTGAAATTAAAATGAAAGAAATACTAGATATGGATTTATAGCAACTGAATTTATTTTTTAGTACTAAACTTCTAACTTTTAGCAATGGCAAAAATCCCAACACGAAACTATTTCTATTAAAATTTCTCATATTAAAAATCTTGAACTGTAGAAGAAAACTCTTAGACTAAATGAAAGCTCCAAACTGTAAGTGCTTTGTTTCGTTTGCTTTGTTAACGGCATTTCAACAAATTATGAGTCATTTAATGCCTAAGTTTTCCTTGTAAGGTTTTGGTTCGTTTGTTTAACGGTATATCAACACTTTATGGGTCATTTAATGCGCTAAGGTTTTTTTATAAGGTTTAGTTTGTTTAACGGCATATCAATAGCTTATGGGTCTGTGGAATCTTCCATGTTTGCCAGTCACCCCTGCGCTAGGAAATGTACTCTCCCCTGTTGTAATTCTCGTGACAATCAAACATGCATACGAAGAAATCGTATGACAAGTATTCACTGGCTAATCTACTCAAAACTAGCTCGCTGATTGGTCAGTTCCGACCAATGAGATTGCCTGCACGCGGCAAATCTGTTTTCGCGCTCAATGCTTTCTGAGACAGTCACGTGTTACAACAACTTATATAAACAAGAAACGAGTGCTTCTCGCTCTATTTCTTTCTCGCGTCTCATCTCTTGCTGCCAAAATGTAACATTCAAGGACTCCCGTCTTAACCATGCGGTCAGACGTTAAAGAACGATGCAACATTCACGCAAGTACAACTCTTAACTTTCTGAACATCTTACCAACTTGTCGATTTGACAATTCCTAATATTCAACACGAACTCAATCTTCTAAACTACAGTTTAATAATTAATACAACCCTTATGAGCTCCGGTACAAATATTTCCAAATCTAAGAGACATAACTCTATCAAACCTTCAGCTTATATGCATGTACACCAAAACACTTAATAAATTCAATTGTTTGGTTTTGAATCATTATTTTCTGTCTTGTATTAATTGTTGTCGATGGAAGATTATTGAACACAGCCTATTTTAAGCCTTCTGACCAATCAAACCTTCTGATACTTTCTAACATCTTCCCACATCCCCAACAGGTCATTGAATACCTAAGGTTTCCTTAAAAGCCTTGGTTTGTTTATTTAACGGCATATCAACTCTTTATAAGTCATTTAATACCAATATTTAATTTTCTTGCCTGTTTTGATAATTTATTTATTTTTATTTTAAAAATGTATTGCTGCTAATTTCTTTTTTCCAATGAATATTTTTGCTGATATTTTTACTTTAAAAATGTATTTTTATATTTTCATAAAGTTTTAACCCTAGTTTGGGGGGTTTACTATTTGCTTATAGCGTGAACCCTCACAAGTGCTAGCACCCGGTTCTACACTCTTCAAAACCTCCCGATCGGAGGCATTGCTACCAGACGTAGTTTGTCGTCATACCCAGGACGAGTAAGATTTTTTTTTTGTGGCTAGATGATAGAATAAAGTAGGTTTCGTTTCTTACGAACTTTTAGAACAAACCATGATAATCGCAGTAAGGTTATTACTGTCTAGATATTTGTTCAAAATGACAATTGTTATCCATTAAAATAAACTCATCTCCTTTCCATTTCACTTACTTTTCTCTCAAAATGAACTTCGGACAATTTCTGACGGAATTTCTTCCTTGTCTGAGAAGAATTATTCGTAATTTGGAAAATTCGATCAGTAAAATTAATCGAAACGAAATGTCTGTTGTCTTCAATTATATATATATATATATATATATATATATATATATATAATATGGAGAAAACTTTTAAAATTAAACACAGACTTGGGAATTTTAAATCTATATAAATATTTCAATAGTTAAAAAAAAATTTTTTTTAGATATAGTTAAAAAAAAAGCCTTTTTAAACAACATCTAAAATATTATTATAGTTAGATTTACGTTAGAAATATTCAAACAAAGTTGCATTCCACATCACGTGACGTCCGCGTCTCGCGACGGACGCTACTTGTAAACAAACTTCTGAATACATTTATTTCTGATGAAAGATCGGGGCAGATCTGAAATATCAAATATATATATATATATATATATATATATATATATATATATAAAATATAAATAAATACTTTCACAAAAAAAAACATTCAATTTTTTTTGTAATTTACAATTTTTCAGTTGTTTTCTCCATATTATATACATATCAAGAAAGTATACGTGGCTTCTCATTATGATATATATATGTATATATATATATATATACATATATATATATATATATATGAAAAATTTATCAGAGTTAACCGGTAGAAAAAGACAATATTTATAAATGTAAAAGACAATAGGAAAACTGTAATAATTGCCGACGCGTTTCGTCCAATGTGGACATTCTCAAGGCAAAACGAAAAGTCACTAATAATAACAAAACAAAATGTCCTTAGCAACTGGAAAAATTTAGAGGACGCTATTTTCATACTGTTAACTGAAATTATATATATATGAATATATTGGAGAAACAAGTAGAAATTTTTTAAAAACGCATTTACGAACACAAAAGAGACCTCACAAAAAACAACTTAGCTAATACATTAGTCATACATAGAAATAAATTCAACCACAATTGTGATTTTGAAAATGCTACACTCATAAGAAAAGAAAATAACTCACTCAGAGGGAAAATCCTCGAGAGTGACGCCATTGAATATTACCCAAATATTAATCTACGCCCAGGCTTTTTTCCCTATTTCACCTTACTTAATACTCCCCGAAACACACGTACAGAACAGCATCAAGAATTCAAAAGAAAATGTGTTGTGGTAGGATCCACCTAATCTGCATAGGTGACTACCGACTATATAAATAATGGTTGGTACCGGAAGACAGGGGAGCGAATACAGAGATCCAGCTAGAGACTCTGCCCGACTGCGACTTAGTCAACACATTCTCCAGGAACGTCTTCCCAGAAATATACAGAATTACTAGATGTAAATATTGTGTACACTTTCTTGTTATAATACATTCTTGTTCTAAGTACATTTTGTGTTGCATTATTATTCCATGCATTAGTCGAGATTCAACAATGAGCCAAGACTCAACAATGGCGACGAAGTAGAACGAACCATACGCCAAGTTTCAACAATGGCGACGAAGTAGAACGAACCATACGGAAAAAAAAAAGAATTAATAGTGAGAGTTTTCAACAATTGGGACAAGTCATTGAAGAACCCAGGCTGAAAAAAAAAATATTAATTCAAAGTCCAACGTTAACGTAACGACGAAGGATTCTGAACTTCTGGATATGTAGAACTCGTTAAAAGACGACTAAGCATAAAGGAACGTTCACTCAGAAAAATTTGAAAGGTGTCGTAAACGAATAACGGTAATTTTAAATTAAAAAATTATCTACAACGAGACACCCGCTAAAAAGAAAAATTGGCCGACTACAAAAACATGCATGGATTTAAAAGGAGCACAAATACACCGTGTCGACTTTGAAAGGTAACGAACTTTAAAAAATTATTTTTTTTATTTTTTGTTCAACAATATAGTGACGAATTACCTCTGATAAGAAAATCAGACGTTGTCATTGAAATACGCGAACAGAAGTCGAAAACGAAAAAAACGTCTGACGGTCTCTGTTCACAAAAAATAAAAAAATAAAAAAAAAATACCAAAGTTGATTAGCACGGTCGGGAATGTAAAAGCAAGTCATAAAAATTAAAATTCGTACGTTGTTTCGATTTTTTTGGTCAGCTTATATGATATTCGTGGATACACAAATTAAAAGTATAGTCCTTGTTGCATGAACACTATCAGCTAAAGATGGATGAACTATCCAAAGTCATATCTGAATTATTCAAATCCCAGCAGTTGAGTCAACAACGTCAGCATGAACAGTTTGCCTTATTAATAAGGGAACAACAGATAGCACAGCAAAAATATCAAGAACAACAGATAGCACAGCAAAGATATCAAGAAAAGCAAGATGAAAAATATGAAGAAAAACAGATAGCACAGCAAAAATATCAAGAACAACAGATAGCACAGCAAAAATATCAAGAAAAAAGACAGCAAGAACAACAGATAGCGCTGCAAAAATATCAAGAACGGCAAGAGGAAAGACTTTTAGAAATTCAAAAGTTAACACTGGAGAAATTAAACAACTATCAGGCAAATGAAGGAAATTCTTCATATTCTAATAACACCATATTTAATTCGCTGGAAACTTTCAACTATGTGCCAGACGAAGAAAAAACGTTTGAAGCGTACTTTAAACGATATGAAGATATTTTCTACACAGACTGTGAAAACTGGTCGAATTCAAGAAAAGTCAGTCTATTACTAAGAAAGCTAGGTACAGCAGAACATAGCAAATTTGTAGATTTTATTCTACCGAGAAAAACAACTGAATTGGAATTCTCGGAAACAGTGAAATTGCTAAAAGAGCTGTTTGGAGCAAATATGTCGCTTTGGCATAAGCAATGGTTATACATGAATGTCTCTAAATCCGACGATCAGGATTACTTAACATATGCATCTATAGTGAATAGACATTGTGACAATTTCAGATTGGCAGAGATTACGGTTGAAGAATTCAAGTGTTTAATTTTTGCTCAAGGACTGGTATCCAGTAAGAGTGCCGAAATAAGACGTAGAGTTTTGTCTAAACTCGAATCTGAACAAGGCCTTACCCTGCAAAAGTTAGCAGAGGAGTGTCAACGGGCCGTAAGTTTAAAGAAAGAGTCGCAAAAAATCGAAGAAGCTGGCATTGCTTATATTAAAAAAATAAAAAAACAGTCAAAGTACCCATCAGCAAAAAATTGGAGTAAAAATTCGGCGTATTTTAATAATAGACAAAAAAATAAAAAGAACGAGAAACCCGCCGGCAATTATTACAGTTTTCTTATTGTCTTTACAATATATATATTGCAAGTTTAACGTAGTACAACACATAAGCACAAATATAGACAATCGATTAAAAAAATAATAGTTATGATCCGTGAAATTAACTTCCTAAACTATTGTACTAATGCCTCTATTTTAGAACTACGGATTTTTACATTAAGTTTCCCTTCTCGGCAATTTTTTAAACATTTACATTAAGTACTTACAAATTTCAAAGTGACACAAATGACAATGACTTGTGCTAGTTTGAAATTCGATCTACGGTAAAGACCAGGATTTTGAATAATCAGCAGCAGTTGCATGACCAGCAGTGGACGTTGGTCACCGAGCACCTGACTAGTTCACTTTAAAAAATATCTTAGTTGAATGCTGGAGTCACCTGGCGATATTCTCCAACTTGCGGGCTGGCTTTGGTCACGGACAAGGGGACATTGATTCCACAGGGGCATCCTCCGACCCAGCTGTTGACTTCCCTCTAGAAAGCCCTCCGCCCGGCGCTGACTTGCCATCACTGGATTGACTGCTTACATAGCTATAGAGCTCAATCTCCCCTATTCTGCTAGATGGCCTTTGGCACTACAAAAAGATTTATCCACCCTTTGAATAGTGTTAGTTTTAATCCTGCTATCCACCCACATCACCAGAAAAGCGACGTGGAGTAATCGCCGATGACCCAACCAAGCATTATTTGTATTGGGTTACATGTTACCAGTAGAAATCGTAGAATGACCTTTCATGAAGAATTTCGATTAATGTTTTTAATAAATTTATTCAGAGTAGTGTCCTTACTATTTATGGGTTAAAAAGTAAATGAATATTTTAGACTGAAGAATCCAGAAATAGAAGTTTGTCGAAATGTTTTGACTGTAAACAGTTAAGTTAAGCTCACGTGTCAAAATATATTAAATATAGGGTGACCCAAAAAAAACGGGAACTTTTTAACAATCCAATAAAACCAAGAGTGCTGGAAGAAAAATATTTAATTCATACTAATTGAAACCTTAAAACATGCCATTTAAGAAACAATGATGGAATTTTCATTTTTTTTAAATTACGTCCTGTAGATGGCGTCCTCCTGTACGAATGCATTCTTGAAATCTGCTGTTGAGATTCCTCATTGACTGCTGCAACATCTCAGCTGGGATACTGTGAGTTTCATTCTTGTTACTAAAATGGCGGAATATTTACTTGTTCAAGGTCACTGTCTCGCAGTGTTGCCACTTGCTTATGTCTGGCAATACGCACTTCAAAAATCCCCGCCTTTGGGGTCAACCTATATAACAGCGACTTTCAATGAAAGGAGGATATTTCCATTTTATTTCTACTTTTACGTTTGCTTGATAATCATTTCTTCCATAGCTTGGTAAATGGTAAATACACCTCCTTCCAGAAAAATTACGTTTGATTGATTCATTTAACTGTTCTTGGGTTATTTAATATTGAATTCGAGCTTTATAGGGTGACAATCACAATGAATTTATGGAAATGGAAAAGGCCCGACTTTACACTAGAGACGGAAATGTATATATTGATCGGTTTTATTCCCAAGCCTGCGAGTATCTGACCGGTAGAGTCCGCATTAGCTCTTAGCCGCGTGCTAAGCTCTTAGTGCTTGTTGAACTCTGCTTTCGGACAGAAAGGAACCCAGACGAGGCTATGCCGAAGAGCGGAGTCTCGTCTGGGGACTTAAACAACCCAACCCCGTTTATATGGGCCGACAGGGATTTTTGTCCGTCTCGGAATCGCCCCACGTAAAAACTGGCCTTATGCTGCATCCTACCTTGTGGGGAGGCTAGGTAAATAGGAACTTTTTAGAGCATCTAATGTTATTTTTTGGTTTGTTTTTTAGAGGCATATCAACATCTCTATGGGTTATTTAATGCTGAAATCTAAATAATCTAAACACAATTTTATGGCTTCAACTAAATGTATTTTGAACGTAATCGTATGCTTTTAAATACAGATAAAATGTCTTACTGGCTAAAAATGTATTGTTGGCTATTTTACTATAAATATCTTTTGTTGGCCCTTTTACACACACACACACACACACACACACACACACACACACACACACACACACATATATATATATATATATATATATATATATATATATATATATATATATATATATAAAATATTGTATTTTTACTAAGAAAATGCATGTTTACATTGTTTTCATAGATTTTTGTTTTCGGGTTCAGTATTTGTCCACAGCTTGAACCCTAACAGGTGTTACTACCACGGGTCAGTGTGGACCTGGGAACAACAGCAATTAAGAGGTGGTTTCACACTCCTCCAAGCCTCCATTCTCCTGATCAGAAGCCTTGCTACCAGATGTAGTTTATCGTCATACCCAGGACTTTTTACTCTTCGTATTCTAGTCACCGCCGACGGGTAAATATTTGAATGGAATTTGAAATGTCGGTTTAGCGACGTAGGCATTAGAGAAAAAACTGTTCCACGACGGAATATAAAGAAAAATTCGTTGGATTACACATTGATGGTTAATAACAATTTTCCAGATCTGATGCAATTCAAAATAGTTTTTTTTTCGCGTATTTAGAACAAATTTATGAAAATAATATTTTCATTCTTGGGTGTCTTGTGTCCCATAAATGCGGTACGTTTTATAAATAAACTAGCAGCATGGCCCGGCGTTGCTCGTGCTTGATTCAAAAATCGTACGACTCATACAGCAATCGCTATCACTTGACTTAAAATATTTTTGCCCTTCCTTGCCTTTAAAGGAGTGTCCTTTGCCGTGCTGATGTTGCTACATGCCTTACTTCTTGCCTATCTCACACTGCGAATTTTTTTCTAAGCTCTATACTAAACATTAAATCTGTTACGAAAAAACAACTAAACAAAATGAACACAAAATGATCAGCTTTAAAAAAGGACTCTTAACTGGAAAAACCGAATGAAAAAAGAATGTTAACAACAAATACTTTTTCACACCCAACCCAGTTCTGCGGAATCAGAATCAACGTTGAGTTTAAGCAAGCGAATGAGCCAATTGGAGTAAAGTGCGATGCAGATTTAAATTTTTCCCACTTGTGACGAATGCAGCTATCAATTTCTTTTGCTACTATGCTAGTTAACATCCGTGTCAGTCAACTGTTGGCTCTCACTCTGGCCAGTAGAAAATGGCCGCAAACTACATGAAAACTGCTGTAGAAGCATGAAAAAATCGATTATATCCACTATCGATGGGAGTTGGGAAATGCAATATCGGTCTTGGCCTTTTCGCTAACTTGGAGCATGGGCATGTAAATTCTGGGGCAAATCCGTCAAAAATTGCGGCCCTGCGTTCGTTACACACACACACACACACACACACACACACACACACACACACACACACACTACCTTTTATAGATAGAGATAGTTATTACTCATAGCGTTTGTATCAGACCAGACGTTTTGAAAAATTGATCTTTGTCACAATATTGAGTCAGAAAAAATTTCCGTTTCTGGTCATTAATTTTATTCTGCAAAAAATATATTACAATTATATTTTATTCAATTACATAGTCACCATTATTTGCATTGGTTATTTGTGGCTACATATAATTTTGAATTCAAAAGTTTTTCTTCAAACTCTTGAATCTGGATTTTATTAGATATGATTTTCTCTAGGAGGTAGAGCAGGCCCAAAAAGTTAGCATTTTCTTTCCTTTGTTATTATTACTGTTATTATTACTGACACATGGGGAAACCACATGTAAAATTGGTATTTCTTGGGCAAGATAGCCTGACGGAGCCTAACCCTTTCCTAGCGGGGTTTTGAATTCATACCGGTTGCCTCCCAAGGCTATGGAACACAGTTAATCCTTCTATGTAACCCATAGCTGGGGGGAGAAGATGAGGATCCATACATTTCCACAAGGGTCTCGTAATATCCGATTGGAATAAGAACTCGGCTCTCCGATTCTTCAATCCGAGCTGCCATCCACTGTAATTGCTTATATATATATATATATATATATATATATATATATATATACATGATAGAAATTGTTACGAGGATTTGATAATTATAATTAAGTAATTCATTGAGTCTGAAAGAAACCTCAACAGAATACAGAAAGCACTGGACGGCCGTTTCGTCCTATATTTGGGACTCATCAGCAGTGCGCATCCATTACCGAGAATTGAAACCTTGGTGGTTGGGGCACAGTCCTATGTTTACAGAGAATTTCAGTTGAGTTCCACCACGAGATATGTGAGCGAGCGGCGCTATATTGAGTGTGATTTGCTACCTCTTCGTCACTGAGGCCCGTTGGAACAGTTGGTATGATGTTTGCTTGATAACTTAACTGTCAGGGTTTCAATTCTCGGTAGTGGATGCGAACTGTTGATGAGTCCCAAATATAGGACGAAACGGCCGTCTAGTGCTTTCTGCATTCTGTTAAGATTTCTTTCAGACTCAATGAATTACTTAATTATATATATATATTTACATATATATATAAATTCCCAAGGTAGAACTCAATGTCCAGGAGAGAGTAAGAATATAATATAAAAGGCTCAAACACTAATATTCCATGGTTATAATTTATTACATTGGAATCGTAATCACGATCCAATTCATCAGACCTACACAGCCAAAAAATGATTACGATTCCAATGTAATAATTATAACCATGGAATATTAGTGTTTGAGCCTTATATATATATATATATATATATATATATATATATATATATATATATATATATATATATATATATATATATATATATGACTCTTCGGCAGAATTGAGTCACTGTCAGTCACTGTGTGTTTATCTAAATCTAAAAATAAACACGCTAAAATTCACCTTCATCCCTAAGTCCGAGGGCTTAGTAGTAGACGTTCCGACTGACACCAATTCAGTCGGGTTTCGATCCTAGCTAGAGGCAACCGGACGTCTAGGCACACTGATGAGCTGCGAAACAGTCTGTCTGTGGATGACAAAAATATTGGCTCCTGAAAAATTAATTTCGGTTGAGCTCTTTGGTTTGAGGTGTGAGTTTGTAAACAGTGACTATTTAAGTTAATATTGCATGACTCTTCGGCAGAATTGAGTCACTGTCAGTCACTGTGTGTTTATCTAAATCTAAAAATAAACACGCTAAAATTCACCTTCATCCCTGCCGTGAGCCGACGGCTTAGTGGTAGAAGTTTCGACTGACGCCAATTCAGTCGGGTTTCGATCCTAGCTAGAGGCAACCGGACGTCTAGCCACACTGATGAGCTATGAAACAGCGAAACAGTCTGTCTGTGGATGACAATATATATATATATATACATATATATATATATATATATATATATAGAGAGAGAGAGAGAGAGAGAGAGAGAGATGCGTCTGTTGTAGCATACCTACGGGCAATAATGATTAATTACAGTAGTACATACTGCCTCAAGGCTATGTCGAAGGGCAGAGTCTCGTCTCGGGAAATAGCTACCCGACCCGGTTTTATACAGGGTCTACGGGGAATGGCATATGTAAATCAACATTTCGAGAAATGGTCTCCTCAAGAAAAAGAAAAAAATATTAAGTTCTTTATTTCCTGGTGGATGTATTTCGAGAAAAGCGTGAAAAAAGAACAAGTTATCTTCAGAGATTAACAAACCAATTGAATCTAAATTCAGTAAAATACGAAGTTCTTTATATCCTGGTACATGTATTTCGAGAAAAATGTGTAAAAAAAACTGGTTACCTTGAGAGATTAACAAATCAATTGAATCCAAATTCTGTAAAATAAGAATTCTTTATTTCCTGATGCATGTATTTCGAGAAAAAATGTGGAAATAAAAAAGGTCATCTTGAGAGATTAACAAATAAATTGTATTTAAATTCTGTAAAATACGAAGTTCTTTGTTTTCTAGTGTATGCATTTCGTGAAAAGTGTGGAAAAAAACTTCTTAACTTGAGAGATTAAAAAATCAATTGTATCTAAATTCTGTAAATACTTAAATATCTCGAAGATTGGTCCGATTTCTTTCTTGAATTGTCTCTTAACATTCTTCTTTATTATATTTCTTTGGTTTATTTTCGGAGAGTATTGATGCTGATGTGCGATTATTTAAAAGAAACGTCTTTATCCAAGAATAGCATATATTCTCTCATGTGTAATCTGAGATGATTATGATAAAAATATATACGATATAATAAGAATGAAGATCATATAATATTTTGGTGGTACCTATTAACTGATAATATGGGATTTCAATGTTCATTACTTAACATTTTATTCGCTCCAATATTTCGTCAGGTACTCTCTGCCAGTGTGATCGTAAATCGGCCACCACAAAACCCTCAAATGAATTTTGTCCTTACATTTTTCCATCTACGGTGGGAGAGACTACACTCATCTCTTGTTTATAAAGTGTGTTCCAATAACTTGGACCGATTTTAAATGTGAATTAAGTTTAAGCGTCTAATGATTTTTTTTCTATCTTTTAGATTTGGCCGACATTTGGGCGATATTATTTTTCACACATAATTGCCATGACTTAAATAACATGATCCAATAGAGAAATAAATAAAGTTCTACCAATAACACTGATTTATTTACTGCTGACTTTGATCCGTCTTAATGAAACACCCTTATATATAATCCGTCTTAATGAAACGCCCTTTATAACCATCTGCCCAACATTCTCGTTCTCACGCTTGCAATACTGATTCAGGTGTGAATTCATGTACTTCTGCATTCGGTGACTGGCAGAATGTCTAGGTCAACCCTGTACTTGGCTTTTGTTCGCATTTGGAGGAGTGAAATTCGGGTTCAATGTCTTATCCGGCATGATACCAGAATCATTTTGTCTCTTACACACGATTTAAAATATAGTTATATATTTTATTAATCCATTTGGAAGATCGACTTTTACACGAGAAACATTCAGAATTTTATTTTTTTATTTTGGTTGTCACTCCATAATTTTCTTTGGTTTGCTTTTTCTCTTTTCCTCTTCCCATCTCCTCCTCCTCCCTCTGTTTCTCTTTTTTCCTCTTCTCCTTTGTCCTTCCTCTCTATATCTCTCTCATTCTCCGAACTCAATTTTTTAAGTCTATATATTATTCATATAACTGTTAATGTTTAAAAAGTCACACGCTGAACCACCCGGTATTTGATTTGGTTCCCAGTGTCAATAGTTAATATCTGTATACCCATTATTATATATTAACCCACTGATGTCCACCGTATGAAAAATATTGGACGGTGAGGATTAATGTTTTGTAGGTAGGAGATGATAATTAATACCAGATTTTTATCTTATTTTGTACAATAAAAGGTTTTCCGTTGGGTATTAATAGATTAAATTCAATGTAAGATATTTCGCAGTGAAAAATGCCCTTTTTTTCAATGGTTCCTTAGAAATTTGGAAAATCCATTTTTATTTGGCTTCAATGAAATTTTCCGTTTGCCAATCTTTCTGTTTAACTGTTCTCCAGTCTGTCTGTTTAACTGTTTGCCAGTCTGTTTAACTGTTTACCAGTCTGTTTAACTGTTTGCCAATCTGTCTATTTAACTGTTTGCCAGTCTGTTTAACTGTTTGCCAATCTGTCTGTTTAAGTGTTCGCCAGTCTGTCTGTTTAACTGTTTGCCAATCTGTCTTTTTAACTGTTTGCCAGTCTGTTTAACTGTTTGCCAGTCTGTTTAACTGTTTGCCAATCTGTCTTTTTAACTGTTTGCCAGTCTGTTTAACTGTTTGCCTGTCTGTTTAACTGTTTGCCAGTCTGTTTAACTGTTCGCCAGTCTGTCTGTTTAACTGTTTCTGTGTCACAGAAACAAACCCCCGCACTTTATTCACATCTAGGCTCTTTTTAAAGCTTCTTTCTGGTGATTATGTCTCTCCAGTTACCCCCTGTCCTTTGTAGTTTTCAATGTTTTGTCCATTTTCTTCTTCTCCCAGACCCTTTTCTTCTATCCTCTTGCTTACTCTTTTCTTTGTTACGAACAAAATCTTCCTATCTCGTAATACTTTGCCTAGCTTTTGGAATGCGTTTTTGGCCATCCCAATACGTCTTCGTATCTCAGCGTCCCATTTACCGTCCTCCGACAGTACATTCCCCAGAGATATTTAACTTTCCGCACATGCTTGGTTTTAGTGTCCCCAATCTGTAAATCGTATTTCGGGCTCAGCTTTTCACCGATGACCATGAATTCTGTCTTCTTGTAGTTTATGCTTAATTCCTTCTTCTCGCTCTCCTTCGCTAACCTGAAGGGACACGGAAAATAAAAGAAGAAATAAGATATGTCTTTTTTTAATCACCTCAAGCAAGGCGAGAATGCCACTAGTACGCAGGGGGTTACAGTGAGAGAAGACAATAGGTATGGTGGGGTGAGGAAAGGATAAATGATGAACGAGATTCAAGAAGATATAAGATGGCGACTGACGTTGCATTTAAATTTTTGAAGATTGTAGTTTTCAGGGAAGCAAGTAAACCAATGGGAGTTCCACAGGCGGGAAATGCGAGAAAAAACCTGTTGGAGTCGAAATCTCTTATTTACTTAGTTTAACATATTCGTGCGCAATGAGGATAGAATACGCTACATATTAGTAATGTTTCATAAGATTAGTTTGTTACGTCACGGTGAAAAAGCCAGAACAGTATTTCCTGAGCTTAGTCTAGTTTGGCACAAGGCCTCAAGAGATGTATAGCACTCAGTGACGTTCGACTTCACTGTACAGTCGTAATGGTATGTAAGCTCACTGACCACGATAAGCTGCTTGAGGCATAATCAGCAGAAATTTTATATCCAAAATTTCAACGATAATTTTTTTTCCTTTTATTTGACTTAAAATGAATGCTTATTCGTGTTCGTGACTGCTATATTTATAACAAAATCCGACAAGACACGATAGTTATCGATTTTATTCATGGTCATACAATCTATCACACAATGCCTATTTTTGTCTATCTATCTATCTGTCTTTCTCTCCCTTTCCCGCTCACGATTCACACACACACACACACACACACAGACGCACACACATATAATCATTCTCTGTCGCTGTCTCTGTGTGTAGGAGCTTGTGTCTGTTTTTCTATCTTTCTACAGTCTGTTAGATTATATTTTGTAAGTCAATGCTTTCATAAAAATGCTATTAACCAATCGATGTTGGTAAATTTTCAAGATATATTTACATAAAAAACATATCATGCTAGCTCCAACTTAAAACTCCTCTCCTTATTTAAACAAATATTGATAATAATTTGTTGGGAGATTATATTATACAAACAATAGGCAACGTAAATGTTTATTTATCATAAATACAAAAGATATAGGTCAGAGAAACACAATAACCCATATAGCTGAGCAAATGATGCTATTTGCTGATATTGCCTTCTTGACTTTCTATATCCTTCAGCAACCTTTTAACCATTTATTTTCTTAACTTTTAACTGCGCTTCCACCATTGACAGGGTTTTATTGCTATCTGTTCACTTGTATATTGTTTTCCATCTCATATACATATATTTAATAATGAAGTTTTCCATAGATTAATATCGGAACAAGCTAGCGGACAATTTCATTAATTTGACGTATTGGAAAAGGTTTTTGTAGGGTGTAAGCTGAGTGAATTATTAGAATCAGTTTTACACTGAAAGTTTGCTGAATGTGAAGGAGAATTTTGTTACATGAATGTTACCTGTAACTTAAACATTTTGTACCAAACAAAACTGACATCATCGTCAATTTGGAAGGGATGAATAATGTTATGCTAACAAAACTCGCCCAGCACATTCCTCCAATCCTTGACTGACTATTTCTGTGAATACCCCCCCCCCCAACATTTAACTCTGGTCCATCCAATGGAGCTCTAAATTCATCACTAAATGGGTTGAGAGAGATCGGTTTGTATCACTTGTTCCCCCAACACGTTTCTGCACATTTTCTTATTGCTTGCGTATCATTTCCACACAAGAACACCACACGTACGAGATGAACGCAGCCGAGACACCGGAAGCGTAAACACGAGCGGGCGAATTTCAAAATCTCTTGTGGAACGAACAGAAATCCTATGTAACACGAACAGAAATACCCTGTGACACGAACAGAAATCCCATGTGACACGAACAGAAATCCCCTGTGGTACGAACAGAAATCCCTTGTGGTACGAACAGAAATCCTTTGTGACTCGAACAGAAATCCCCTGTGACTCGAACAGAAATCCCCTGTGACTCGAACAGAAATCCCCTGTGACACGAACAGAAATCCCTTGTGGCACGAACAGAAATACCCTGTGGCCCGAACAGAAATCCCTTATGACACGAACTGAAATCCTTTGTGACACGAACAGAAATCCCCTGTGACACGAACAGAAATCCCTTGTGGCACGAACAGAAATTCCCTGTGACACGAACAGAAATCCCTTGTGGCACGAACAGAAATCCTTTGTGGCACGAACAGAAATCCCCTGTGACACGAACAGAAATCCCTTGTGGCACGAAGAGAAATCCCCTGGGACACGAACAGAAATCCCTTGTGACACGAACTGAAATCCTTTGTGACACGAACAGAAATCCCCTGTGACACGAACAGAAATCCCTTGTGGCACGAAGAGAAATCCCTTGTGGCACGAACAGAAATCCCTGTGACACGAACAGAAATCCCTTGTGACACGAACATGAATCCTTTGTGACACGAACTTTGACACATAAATATTACCTGTAGCTTAAACATTTTGTACCAAACAAAACTGACAACATCATCAATTTGGAAAGGATAAATAATTCTATGCTGATAAAACTAGCCCAGCACATTCCTCCAATCCTCCAATCCTTGACTGACTATTGACTATGAATACCCACAACATTTAACTCTGGTTCATCCAATGTAGCTCTAAATTCATCACTAAATGGGTTGAGAGAGAGATCGGTTTTTATGTACTTCTTCGCTCAGCTAACACATTTCTGTAGATCTTCTTACTGCTTGGGTCTCTGCCAACGAAGATGGATGGAAAAAAATCAGCAGCACCAGAAGAAAACACTATATTACGACAGTCAGCACACGAACAAAATTTCCACACAAGAACACCACGCGTACGAGATGAACGCAGCCGAGACAACGGAAGCGTAAACACGGGCGGACGAATTTCAAACGACGGTAGGTGACACGAACCGAAATCTCTTGTGAAAGGAACAGAATACCCTTGTACCACGAACAGAAATCCTTTGTGACACGAACAGAAATCCTCTGTAACACGAACAGAAATCCCCTGTGACACGGCAAACTAGCAAACACTTCAGAAAACGTGCCTGTTTTTATGAAACCGAAAACTTTGCCGGTTAGCTAAAAAAGGAATCACTTGCATAGCTTGCACACTATACTAGATACAATATGTAGTAAAAATCTGAATAGCCCTTTTCACTACAGGATTAATAATTATCGGATCCAGATTAAGTCGGTTCCCCACGAAAGATTATTACCTGTAGAAAAGCATTTCGTCCTAGAAAAAACATGATTTTATTAGACATGAAAAATTCACTATTATTCAAAGAACAGAAAGTGACATAAAAGATAAACTCAGAAGAACATGAAGAAAAATGGATTTTGCGCCTCAAAACACTTTGTACGGTTTGACTTATCAACGCACTAAACAGCACAGATAGAATTAATATATAATCCCATAGATCAACTACAATAGACAGAAATGCGTGCAAAAGTGTTGATGTCTCCCACATACACACACTCACACAAATATATACTCATACAAAAATCACACATGCCACCAAAAAACTAAAAGAAATAACATACACATAACACACACACACACACATCCCCTTCCCAGCAACCAAAGATGTCAGAATGAGTAAGGAGATAAATCTGAGACTCATGAGTCTCCCAGCCTCTTCTTAGAATAAGGACAATAAAAGAACAGGATCCAGGAAAACAGAACATTGACGTCGCATTTATTTTTTGAAGACTGTATGTAGCAGGTAAACAAGAAAGTGGAAGAGTGTTCCACGGATGAGAAAAAGATTCTATTCGAATAGAACTTACATTTGACTGAACCGTTTAATTAATCTACGGTTATAGATTATTTTCGTTTCCGCTAAATATGTCTAGAGGTATATTGCCTAGTTATTATTTAGTGCTGCCCAAGCATCTCTTGTTTAGTTGATTAAAGCAATTCTACATTATTTCTCTCCGTAATTTCTATTTTCCATCTTGAAAAATATTATTTAACTGCATCCATGAACAACTACAGGAAAATGTACAGATTTCGCTATTGCAGGTATATTTTACGTATATTTTACGTATATTTTACGTATATTTTACGTATATTTTACGTATATTTTACTCTCAGATGTTTGAACTCTGGTGATTGACACTTTTTTGCTTAATCCTTTCACTCCAAGCAAGGCGTTAATGCTACTAAGACACAAGGATTTACTGGGAGTGGAAGAGAATGAGAAGATTATATTGAGGAGAAATATCAATAAAAGAAAAGGATTCAAGAATACGAAAGATGCTTAGAAAACAAAATATTAGGTAACAACTTACAGTAAACTCTAGCTATTTTAACGGTAGAACGATGAAACCCAATAGACAATCTAGTTGTAAGCTTAAATTTATGCGGTTAAGATACCAACGACGAGAGCTCATTAAAACAAATGCCATGACAATAATTATAGAAAAGACAGGGTGAAGCAACGTCACGGCTGTAAGAAAGTAGCTGAAGTCGAGGTGAGGTGAGAATCGATAACATTACAGACCCTACTTTGGTTTGGTTTGGTTTGGTTTGGTTTGTTTTACGGCATATCAACCTCAATGGGTTATTTAATGCCGACAAAATTTTTATTGTTGGCAATATATATATTTTTTTCAAAAATGTATTGCTGGTAATGTTTTTCTTCAAAAATCTATTTCTGGGAATATTTTTTCTTCAAAAATCTATTTCTGAGAATATTTATCCTTGAAGAAATCTATAGCTGGTAATATTATTTTTTTCAAAAAATGTATAGCTGTTTGTATTGCTGGTATTTTTTTTAAAGGATTACTGATAATAATTTTTCCTCCAAAAATTATTGCAGGTAATAATTGTTTTTACAAAGTATTTCTGACATTAAAACCTATTTTTACACAAGCTTGGGTGTTAACTATTTGCCGATAGCTGGGACCCTAACAGGTGCTACCACCCCGTGTAAGAGTGGATCT
>OZ038481.1:96820214-96872714 GCA_964036315.1 Acanthosepion esculentum
TACAGTCACTTATACAGGTACACGTGTACTGATATACATGGGTAATTTCATATATCTTCTTAGATGTTTCCGTATACTCACATATATGTGTATATATATCTATATAGGGGTGCAACTAGAATTTCCTAAAGAAACTTCTCTACGAAAGAAATTGGGTGATGACTTTAGTATTTAATCATCAAAAATCCAAATATTTTATCATTAATAATGATTATTAAAACGTAATTCATTTAAGAAAACAATATTGTAAGTGGGGTAAAAATCAATAAACACTTGTAAGTCTTTTTTCTTTTAAACATTTTTACATACGTCCAACACATATACACACATATATATGCACACATAGGCACATATTTACACACACACACACACACATCCCCTCATACACATATACACACACCTATACATCTATCTATCCATATATATATATATATATATATATATATATATATATATATATATATATATATACATATACACCTATATATCCTATCTATATACCTACCCGTATCTATACATACATATCAATCTTCATATTGGCCAAACACAAATATATTTTTTCACAATACACAACTATACAGATGTATTCCTATTTTTCCATATAAACAAATATACACATACATGTAAAAAACGTATGACTGTTTCAGTCCAAAAAACATATTTCGGCATGCATACAGTTATGTGTTCATATTCACACATGAATAACAATATTTGAAGAGCAAAAATAAAGATCAGGTAATATATTTTGTTAGGTTTAGATTGTTCTTATGCCGACATTTAAAAATTAGTTCACTATGACTGTTCAGTAATAGATCCGGATCTTTATGCCTTATAATGAAGATCTTTTCTTTTAGACACAGATCGCATCTGTCTCTGAAATTTATTGGAGTTCTGGCTCTCGAGATGAACTTCCACGTTATTTGTGGGGTTAAGCCACTCTCCAACAAATTCCAATAATGTTTTGACAGTGCCGTTTGGTTCTTCTTATGTCTATTTTTGAAGGACTGGCGGTGGTTATAGAATCGGTTCTTCCAACTTCGTGAGTTTCCTTATTGTTGCCCGTCATAAATGTGTAAATATATTTTCATTTTTTCATTTCAACTTTGGAAATAAATCTGATGATCCACTGTCCTTTGGAAGGGCTGTGGTGAAATAATTTATTATATGGAACCTTAAAGTGGTCTGTTTTTATTTAAAATATATATATATATATATATATATATATATATATATATATATATATAGTAATGGCAGGTCGCTCGTATCCAAGTATGCCTGTCCGCTAGGGCGGCTAACCAATCCCTATTGTAGACGCCTGATCGAGCACATCTACGTTTGTTCAATTTTCACACCGCCCAACTATGTTGTATATTGCAACTATGCTGAGCGAACATTAGTTACAGTTTCTGCGAAATATCGCATTATTAATATAGTCAGCAAAAGGGCAGTACACTCAAACCCTCGGCCATGATGATATGCCACTTCAAACTAAATTAGCTATCGACGGCTCCCAATTAGTTCCGTTTACATAATTTTACTCACAAGATTTGGCTCAACCCGTGGTATGGTTTTCAGGCTGTTTCCAAAGGACGAAACACCTCACACGAAATAGTTTTCTACTTTTTCATATATTTTTTCCCAATACTGTTCTTGATATATAAAAATTTATATATCGTTGTCTCATATTTACACACACATACACACTCACGTATATATATATATATATATATATATATATATATATATATATATATATATATATATATATATATATATATATATATATATTTTAAACATGTAGTATTGAATGTTAAAGACAACATAGTCTTGCATATTTTCTTTTGAATTTTCTCATATTCTCTAATGAGACTTTTAATTTGAAAATGATTTCGAAATATGTATTGTCCATACGATGACCTAGCGCTTTCGAATATCATTGTTCATCTTCAGGGTCAATATTTTTAGTCAATTTTTTTTTTTAAACAAACATTTGCCATATTGAAATATCAGAAATGTAGATTTTGTTCTATACTGCGTTAGCTTAAAACATTGCGTCCAGCGGAAATCAAAAAGTACATTATTACTATTTAACAATACTATTCTCATCATAACAACAAAATAAAATCCGATATAATTATCGGATTCTAATTAGCAGGCCTCAGTCGTTACATGAAAAGGAAAAATATATTGAAAACTCTTTCAAGCTTCTTCAGTACACTATTTCATATTCAATGCAAAACAAAAGGCTCATAAAATATTCCAAAATATAAACACTCTACCTCCTGAAAAACCGAATGACTTAAAAAATATATTGTCCTACCAATTAATTTTATCACAACTAAAATTGAAAAGAATTTATCTAAACTGAACATAAAATTTCTGGCTGCTACATAAAACAATAAAAGAATTAGTCAATATTAAACAAAACTACGCTAAAAGCTGATTGAGGAACTGACTCGTTCGCCTGTAGTAATTGTCAAAAAATACACGAGAGGAATCTAAATAAAAGTTTATATGAATACAACAGGACATTTTATAAAACAATACATCAAATGCGTTGGTTCCTAACTAATATGAAACTGACAAGTTTGACATAAAAAATACTACTCTAATCAAAGTAGAAAAACAATTCACTACGACCCAAATGTCTAGTAAGTGCCTTGATCGCAAGATATCACAGCTCCTCAGTGTGACTAGACTTTTGAATGCCTCAAGCCAGGATTGAAACACAATTAATTTGGTGTCAGACAGAGCTATCTTCACTCGGTAGAGTTACAAAACTAAATCTAGCATATTGTTTTTACAAATGTAAACAAATGCCATCAGCCAAAGTGCTCCATTCATTTTACTGAAGAGCTTTGCATTAGTGTAGGTTTACTCTCCTGTCTCTATACCGTCCAAAAGCTTCTCCGAGTCCTTGTGGAAAACAAATTATTTTCCACCCTCCAAATTCTCTCTCTCTCTCTCTCTCTCTCTCGCTCTCTCTCAGGCGAAAAGTGCTTTGGATGAACTACATTCCTTTGTTCCGACAAGTCGAACCTTCACGGCTAGGACTCGCTAAGACCCTTACATTGTGGCAAACCACCCACATTCCATCCGTATTCCATCGGTGAGTAGTAAATTCCACTCAAACAGCTTGTTTCCGCGAACCATTGCTTTGTGGAACCGACTCCCAAGATAATGTCTCCGCGGTCACTACAATCTTGACATTTCTAGTCTCGAGTTAACAGTTATCTTCCCCTTCTATCTATATGATATCCCTTTATTTAACCCTCTACCTCGAGTGCCCCCGGGCCTTGTACAGACTTTAACTTACAGTAAAAAAAAGAAATAATGATGAAAATATTCAATTGGGTAATGTCTGGGCGTTTAAGGTGGGACCCCAGAGGCATGTGAGTAGAGACGCGTCTCACCAGTGTGAGATACTTAT
Source organism: Acanthosepion esculentum (assembly GCA_964036315.1). NCBI lineage: Eukaryota > Metazoa > Mollusca > Cephalopoda > Sepiida > Sepiidae > Acanthosepion > Acanthosepion esculentum. The sequence continues at coordinate 96,823,645 of OZ038481.1, forward strand.
CATATTACTGTTAATGTGGAGGTGCTGCCCGGGGTTAGATTATCCACAGATCGCCCAGGTCTAACATAAGAAAACTGGAGCGGCTGGCGATCAGATCCCTACAGAGGAACGAAAACATCATCATACTACCGGCTGACAAAGGCAATGCGACTGTAGTGACGGATAAATCAGATTATACAAGAAAGCTGGAAGACCTCATTAGCAATGGTAGCTACATCAAAGTAAAAAAGGATCTTACAGTGAAAACAGAACGCAAACTGTCACAGATACTAGTCAAGAACAAGGATCACTTCGCACCTAAGACGTATAGGCAGTTATAGCAGCGTTACATCAAACTACCTCACATATACGGTCTCCTTAAGATTCACAAAGACGGTATTCTGCTCAGGCCGATTGTTAGTTGCCAAGGCTCTGTGTGCCACCCTCTGAGTCGCTTCCTTGTAGATATAATTGACCCATTGATCGGAAAGTTTCCTTCATATATCCAAAACTCCGCCCACTTCGTGGAAATAATCAAAGATGCTCCCGTATCCAATCAGATGGTGAGCTTGGACGTGGTGAGTTTGTTCACCAAGGTAACCACGGAGGGGGCACTCTCAGTAGTCAGAAACAGATTGGCCTCTGACTCATCCCTAGAAGAACGGACCAGTATTCCAATAGATAATCTGATGGAGATGTTGACTTTCTGTACACAAACAACACATTTCGGAAGTGGATCACACATATATCGACAGGATGAGGGCTTAGCAATGGGCTCGCCATTATCACCAGCAATGGCGAATATATACATGGAATAGTTTGAGGAAATGGCATTAGATTAAATATCTCTAAAGCCAACAATATGGTTAAGATGAAGATGTTCACGTTCTACTGGACTATGTGAACTCAATAAGACCTTTGATACAGTTCACAATGTAGAAAGAGAGTAACTACACACTCCCATTACTGGATGTTCTAATATCTCGAACAAAGCATGGGTTCAAGATATCCGTATACCGTAAACCGACATTCACTGGACAGTACCTCAATTTCAACTCCCACCATCCACACAGCATAAAGAAAGGCATCATCCTCTGCTTACAACACCGAGCAAAGGTCCTAAGTGACGACCCAGAGACATTAGATAAAGAATAGGTCAGTATAAGTAGTACCCTACAACGTAACAACTACCCTAGGTACATGGCCGCAGTCCCCAAAAACTGGGATAGACGGGTACAATAGGAGGACAACAACACTCAGAAAAGTTTGCCCATATAACAACAGGATAACCTTCAAAAGCTTGACGACACTTCACTGATATCTCTCCCGACTAAGACCCCCTCCCATAGAGGAGAACATGACTAAAGACTGTGTGTACACTATCTCGTGCAGTTGCGGAAAGAAATATAAAGGGTAGACAGGCCGCCCCCTTAAGGTAAGGCTTTAAGAACACCAGAAAGCTGTAACACGAGGGGAAGTGGAAAAATCAGGCGTGGCTGACCACACATGGAGAGATAAGGGAGATCACCGCCCTCTGTGGGATCAGGTTGAGATCATAGACAAAGAACACCACTGGAGAATTCGTAAACTTAAGGAATCAGCACATATTCTAGGCCACAAAAATTTACTGAGCCGACCAAGCATAGAAATGAGTACAATATGGGAACCAGTAATAAGGAGTACCAGAGAAAAGCGATAATAACAGAAAAATTGCAATATGAGCTCTGGTAAAAACATGCAATGATAACAGCAAAAATTGCAATATGAGCACTGGAAAAAGAATTGGTTGCTGTAGACATTAGGTTTATAATACCCAGAAATTCATACACAGATGTCCTCAAGGACATATGGTACAGTGGATAAAGGCGTTTGACAGGACCCAACGAATCTGAGTCCAGTACCCGGTTAAGGCAGTGGAGAACTTTCAGAGTGAAATTAACAGGAGATAACTGATAACTGACATCCATTAAACATGGCACGTGGAACTAGAACAGTCTACCCCAGTGAGCGAAATAAAGGATTCAGTTCGACATTCCAACCACCTGAAGAAGGCCGGGGCGTACAACGGCCGAAACGTTGTAATAAATATGGCGACAAGGATGGGGACAATAGTCCGAATAATGTAAATAATGTATAAAAAAAGAAATCAATTTCGATCTTGTCCAATGTCCAGTCAGTCTTGTCCAGTCGAGTAGTTGCTTTCCGCGAACCACTACTCTGTGGAACAGACTCCTAAGAGGATGTTTCCACGATCAACACAATCTTAACCTATTCAAGTCAAGGGTTAACCGTTATCTTTGCCTCCTAACGTAATCCCTACCTCGAGTGGCTCTCGGGCTTTGTATAGAGTAAACCTTACTGTAAGAAAAATTCTATCCGAAATTTTACACACATATATATAAGTTAAAAATAAGTTATAAGTCATAAATGTTACTTGTTAAAAATTATTTATTTGACTTTTCGGTGATCAAAATTGTTTTCTCGGTTTCAGATTAATATTTGAAAATATCGCTTATTGTTAACCATTAGCAAAGGCTCTTTTTCTTAGTTATGTTTCGTGAACATACAAAACGCAATATCTGAAAATAAAACGAAGAACATGATAAAAACAACAGTTTTTGATAAATAGTCGAAAATAATCAAACATTAGAAAATATATTTTCAAATATGAACCTGAAACCAAGAAAATTATCCGGAACACCGAAGAAAGCAATCCAAAGATAATTAAGCATATTCCGCTGGTATTCAACCAAATCTTTTTTCTGCCTCAAATCGAACCTACTCTACTCATGGAGACCCAACTTTGCTTTACATCAGCCAAAGCTGATACTAACCGCCATGGAAGCAACGCATTGCGCCTTCTTGCCCTCACATTTTATATCGAATGAATTTGCTGTGAAGAAGTTTGGTTTACTGCGTCGTGACAGATAATTTTTCTCGTCAGAACCTATTTTGCATATTTATAAATATACCATTCGTCCGTGCACTGAATATTGCTGTCATGTCTGGTCTGGTAATACAAACTATATATATAGAGAGAGAGATTCTTGACAAAATTCAAAGAAGTGTCTGTAATGTTATCGTCCTGACCTGGCATCTCGACTCCAGTTTCTTTCCCACCCACCGTCAGGTGGCTTCCCTGTGTCTTTTCTATAAATATTTTCATGGCAGTTTTACGAGTGAGAGTCTCGTTCTTAAGAACGTAAGTCTATTACTAGATTGGTTATTTGGTCTCATTGTTTTCTGTTGGGTTAGCAAAATGTAATCGTAAGTTATATTCTAATAGTTTCTTTTCTCGGACTTCTCATCTGTAGAATTCTGTCTTGATTTCTTGCTTTCCCGCTACCTGCAAAATTCAAAAATTTACATGCAACGTTAATCGCCATCTGCTGTTCTCCTGAACTCTGTTCTTTTATTGTCCTTTATCCTCACTAAAGTCTTTTCATTCTCTTCCACTCCTTGCGTCTTAGTGACATTATCGCCTTGCTTGAGGTGAAATGATTTAAAAAATTCAAATTTTTGTGTATATATATATACGCGCGCGTATGTATGTGTCTGGTTCTACTTAATAATAGATAAAGGTCTATATTATACAAGAGATTATCAGTATAAATCTATCGTATAAGAACTATCATGCATTATATATATATATATATAATTATCGTTTGTTACTTAAAGAGAATAATTCATGCACACACAGAGGTATATAAGTATATGTACGTTATTCTAAGAATACATAGTATATATATATTAAGACATTTTTATGTTTAACATTCTTTTTATAGATACAAGTATTTAAGTAAATGCTGTATTTGTAATAAACAGTATTAAACAACATTTACCAGCCTGAATGTCCGAGAAATTTTCATAGAAAATATTCGTCCTCCGACAGGATTCGAACCTGTATCCTATACGGAACCGTCATATAGCCTGACGTGCCTTTTAACCGATTCGGCCACTGAGGATCGTTCGGTTGGCAAGGTCTAATTTACTGCTTATAAACTTCAATCTTACATGAATCTCTCACGTACATTCATAACTGCTCATGGCGTATCAAATGGAAACAAATGACGTCACACATTATGAAATGGACAAAGTCCGACAATTATTTAAAGACATTTTTATGTTTAACATTCTTTTTATAGATACAAGTATTTAAGTAAAGGCTCTGTTTATAATAAACAGTATTAAACAACATTTACCGGGTAAAAGTCACGTCATGCTATATGACGGTTCCGTATAGGATACAGGTTCGAATCTTGTCGGAGGACGAATATTTTCTAAGGAAAGTTCTCGGACATTCAGGCTGGTAAATGTTATTTAATACTGTTTATTATAAACAGAGCATTTACTTAAATATTTGTATCTATAAAAAGAATGTTAAACCTAAAAATGTCTGACTTTGTCCATTTCATAATATATATATATATGTGTGTGTGTGTGTGTGTGTGTGTGTGTGTGTGTGTGTGTGTGATGTTGGATAAAAAGAAAGTATGTACATTTCATTTAATCCACCACCCATGCATTTCCAGTGCACTAGCTTCCCCTCCTTCTCCTCTTCGCCTTCTACCACCCCTCACGTCGTGTGCTTATTCCTTCATTTGTTTTTTATTTCTTAAATATAGTGTTCATGATTTTTTTTTTTTTTTTTTTTTAATAAAACGTTAGGAAATCAATTGATCGAAATCGCCTGTAAGGTTGAAACTAAGGTAGCGGAATCGGATGATGCCCTAATTTACACACACACACACATATATATATATATATATATATATATATATATATATATATATATATATATATATATATATATATATATATATATATATATGCTTATAATCATGTCTGTATGTTTCTGTAGCTATTCCTTGAGAGAATAACTCCTCCCACACAAACACATACACACACAATCATATATATATGTGTGTGTGTGTGTGTGTGTGTGTTTATACATATATATATCTATAATGATACGAGTGTCTGTATGTTTGTGCGTGCATGTGTATGCATGTGTGCTATTTTTTCTAAGTATTTATCAATACTTTATCAATCAGATGAATTAACGGCTTGTCAGCCTATCGGTGCAAGTTTTTTTTAACGTTTGCCAATCAACTACTCAATCATAGTCAATCCGAAGTCTCCCCCTTTACTTGTTTTTTCTCTATCCCTAGGAATTTTCGCCGAAGCATCTGAAAATCTCAACGTGTTTCCATTGATTTTCCACATAGAATGTCGGACCGTGACGATGCTGTGCTGCATTCACACATTCACACTGATAACAATGTCTTCCGATACGCAAGTGAAGAAAAATGAATACGCTTTTTAAAATCAGATAAAACTGAATCTATTTGCACTGTGTTTCTGTGTTGTATTTTTCATTGAAATTTATATTGTATTTATTCGTTAATCACCGAGTGTGTATATAGTGAACAAGACCAAACACTAAAAAGAACTATAACACAAACACACACACACAAACACACACATATATATATATATATATATATATATATATATATATATATATATATAAATACTACATATACTACATATAATAAAGGTAATCCATCCGTTGGTATAAAATCCGGGTGGATTCAAGTAATATTAATTAGAGCTTAGAGGCTGATGATAGCCGCGCACAGAACGGCTTGAAATAGATTATCTCTGTGTTGAGGTAATTTTTGCTTTTTTGCTGTAATATATATATATATATATATATATATATATATATATATATATATATATATATATATATATATATATTCCCAAGTGTATAGAATCAAGGTAGAACTCAATGTTCAGAACAGAGTAAGAGTCTTTTTGAATTTGTAGGTCTGATGAATTGGATTGTGTATATATATATATATATACAATTCCGGCCAAAATGTTCAGAACGGCATTATTTCCGTCAGAAAAGTAGATATAAGTTTTTATCAAAGTCGTTTTATATTCTATAATTTTCACAGACAATGAATACGATATTAATTGTTATTGTCAGAGATTTTGGTGTAATTTGAGAGGATAATACAAAAGTTATGGATGATTTAGTGATTTACTGCAAAACCCATGGCGGCCAAAATGATCAGAACGGTTACTTTTTCATAAAAAATGAAAATTTTTCAAGATTCGCCTTCGTAACGACTTCGGTATTACCACTCTCTCCTTATACAATAATATGTAGTCACAGATTGGGAAGCTGTCTGCTAAATTCCTTTCCTTCTCTTCTATTTTTTCTTGGTATTCTGAATAAATTCATCCTTTTCCGCTTCTCTTCTTATCTCTAACAAAGTCACAGGTAGTTCCTTTATTGTATTGTATAACACTTTACTGATTTCATCTTCAGCTTGTAATGCCGCTATTACCAAGTCTTCCAACGGTTCGCTTTTCGACGGTATTAATCGCGATAGTCCATCAGCGTGCCCAATTTTCTTTGATGGTAAGAACTCAAGTTTGAAATTGTAGTTTAGTAACACAGTTCCCCATCTTAAAATTCTGTTCGCTGTATAGACTGGTAGACCTTTTTTTGAACCGAAAATCGTAAGAAGCGCTTTGTGGTCCGTTTGGAGCGTGAACTCTCTCCCATAAATATATCTGTAAAAACGAGTTATTGCAAATATTATTCCTAATGTCTCCTTTTCGATCTGTGAATAGTTTCTCTCTGCCGTTAATAATGATCTAGATGCGTGCGCAACGGGTTTCTTTCTACCGTCTCGCATCTTGTGTAGAATACACACACCTATCCCATGTGAGCTCGCGTCACTTGCAATAATGATTTCTAATTCGGGATCGAAATGTGTCAGTGCTAGCTCCGAAGTTAATTTTTGTATTATTTCCTTAAACGCTTTTTTACAGTCTTCTGTCCAATTCCAATTATTCTCCTTTTTTAGTCACTCATTTAGTGGGGCCCTCAATTTATGCATATTATCAATAAATTCGCCATAGTAGTTAGCTAAGCCCAGGAAACTTTGTAATTCTGCAACGTTTTTTGGTTCGGGCATGTTTTTAATTGCCGATGCCCTCTCTGGGTCTGGTTTCCTGCCACTTTCATTAATTATATGGCCTAAGTATTTAATTTCATTTAGGAAAAACTCACACTTTTTTCCTTTTACTTTAAACCAAAAGTGCTGAAGTCTTCTGAAAACTTCCTTTATGTGCGATGTGTGCTCTTCAATATTGTCGCTCTTAATTAGAATGTCATCCAGATAAGCGGTCGCAAAATTCTGGCCCGTGAGCATTGTGTCCATCGTCTGCTGAAAAATTGCTGGTGCAGCTTTTACCCCGAACGGTAGTCTGTTGAATTTATACAACCCTTCGTGCGTATTAATACATAGAATTTTCGTACTCTCTTCTTGTACTGGGATTTGCAGATAAGCCTCACTTAGATCTATTTTGGAAAATATCTTACCGCCGTTGAGCTTTGTAAATTTTTCCTCCGGGCTCGGTAATGGGTAATGATGGTCTTTTATAGCCTTATTTAGCCCCGTCGAAAAATCTGCGCATACACGGATTTCTCCTGATTTCTTTTTTACATCCGGTGCTGCCCATTCACTAAACTCTATTTTTGAAAGGATCCCAGTTTGTTCAAGTCTCTCTAATTCTTTGTTGATTTTTTCTATAGTAGCAAACGGTACGTTTCGCTTCTTTCTAAATACTGGTTGGACGTTTTCTTTTAATTCAATTCTAGCTGTAAATTTGTTGCATCGTCCCAACCCGCTCGCAAATACCTCGGGAAATTGATTATGTAATTCTTCTTTAACTTTGTCGCCTCTGATGGTTCACCGTCTAACTTTTTGCAAAATGAGCTGATAGGTAGATCCCAAACGTCGAATTTTTGCATCCAGTCTGTCCCCACTAGATTTTCTGTATCTTTCATTACGTATATCTTGAGTATTTTTTTTGTTATCCCGTGAAATTTAACATTTACGATTATTTCTGCTTCGAATTTTATACGCTTTCCTGTCACTGACTTAGCAATTTTTTGTGTATGTAACATGGTTGGTCTGTTAAGATTTTTCCATGTCTGTAGGTTAATTATCGTTAGATCAGAACCCGAGTCAAGATTTCAAGTTTCACATATTTCCTTATGTTGGTATTGTCTTCGTCATTCATCCTAGTAGCTCTAATCCTACTAGTAGCTTTTCTATTCCTACATTGGGATGCCTTGTGCCCCATTTTCCACACACAAGACAGTTTTTATATTTAAAACGGAATCCTTATTCCAGTGTAGTCCTCCACATCGATAACATGCAGATGGAGGGGAGCTTATATTTGCTACAATTTTCGTCATAATTTGTCCTATATGTTGTACTTTTTACCTTATTATAGAATTTTTGTTTTCTTTCCGGGGAGGGTGAAGAAAGTAAACTTTTGTTTAACTTACGTATATGAGATACTCCTGACTCCTCAATGTTCTTCGAGTCTTTCTTTATACTCAGGCATATTTGGCAATCTTCTGATAGTTGTAGTGTTAGTCCAGGTTCATTTTGTAGTTTTGAAAGCATTCTTTTGCGCATTTCATTATCTTTTCCTGAGACTAACACTTGAAAAAAGATGAGACACTGGAAATTGTCCGGTGTTAATTCTGCCAACTTGAAGTCGTCGCAATGTTTATTCACGATTGCTGCAATCGTGGAATAGTCCTCATTTTCGCCCTTTACCAGGTTAAGATATTCCCACCTCTTGTAAAAGGGTGACGTTTTTGGACGAAAAAGCTCTGTAAGACAGAAAATATATACACAGAAAAATATACAGAAAAAATAAACACAGGAAAACATACACTGAAAAATATACAGAAAAAATAGACACAGAAAAATATACACTGAAGAATATACATAAAAAACATACACAGAAAAATATACTCAGAAAAATATACAGAATAATATACTCAGAAATATATACAGAAAAAATCTACACAATAAAAATATGCAGAAAAAATATACACAGAAAGATATTCACAGAAAAATATACACAGAAAGATATTCACAGAAAAATATACAGAAAAATATACACAGATAAATATACAGAAAAAATATACATAGAAAAATATACACTGAAAAATATACAGAAAAAATATATACAAAAAAATATACACGGAAAAATACGCAGAAAAACTATATACAGAAAAATATACACAGAAAAATACTCAAAAATATATACACAGAAAAATATACACTCAAAGATATACAGAAAAAATATTCACTGAAAAATATGCACAAAAATATGCGGTAATGGTTTACGTTACATGAGTATCTTATGTATAGGGATGCTGAAAAAAAGGTCATTAAGTTAAATAGTCTTTTTTTCTCAAAAACTGATTTTATTATTATACAAATACAACTTAATTTAGTGTTGCGGCATTTGGCTCAAATAATTGCCTCAATCCGATGTGGTCTAGATTTTGTCATCGTTTTTTTTCTTTCTCTTGGCAGCAATCCCAGCTCTCTTGGAGATAGCGTGGTTTTCGTTATATTAGTAGTTTCTTTGGCTCCCATCACAATATTTCAATTATATTGAAATCAGAACATAGTCATGTCCACTCTTCCAAATGTTGGATACTCCATCCAGAAGATACCTTTTTCTTTCACGTGACGTGTTGCAAAGAGCATCGTAATACTGAAAATGTTAACACATCATCGTTGTCTGGCAGATTATTAAACCGTATTAAACTAATATAGTTTTCGTTAGTTTTTCTATCATTTTCTTTTTCCCATCGCTATTTATCCAACGCCATACCATTACGTGTCCACCACAAAATTCTTCCACCTTTTTAGTGTATAATTTAGTGTTAATTTTCCCACTAGTCTATTTTGCATTCGTCACTAAAATTACTTGTTACCACTTTCAGCATCCCTTGTTAAATGTTCTTTTGCCCACTTCAGTTTTCTATTCCGATGCTTTTAGTTAATGATGTTATTTTCTGCTACAAGTTGTTCTTTTTTGTTTTGTTTTTTGTTTTTTTATTGCATTTTTATACTCTGCGTACTGTACCATTTGAAACTCCATTGTTATGACTACATTCACTACTCACTTGTCTGGCTTTTAATTTTGGATTGCTTACTGAAACACTTTCTTTCATCTTTCTTGTCTACCTTTTGCGGTCTTCCACTTTTCTTTGCGCGTCAAATACTTCCAGTAGCAACAAACGACTTTTACATAGTTTGAGTTTTGTTTCTGGAAATTCCCAGCAGCATTCCTATCTCTTGTTGATTGATGTTCCTCTTCAAAGTCACAACCTTCATCTTTGTTTCAGCAGAATTTTTTTGTCATGATTTTAGTGTAAAAAAAAAAAACACGTTAAAGTAAAATCCAAACATAGTGCTGAACAATCTTAACTTCTTAAAACAAAATATTTTCTGTATTTGACCCAAAACAGTTGCACGGAAGTCAAGTGAATATACTGTCATAAAATTATATATATATATATATATATATATATATATATATATATATATATATATATATATATATATATATATGTGGGGGGGAAGAAGTATGACAATCTGGAAAAACTTTGGGTGACGTGTTTCGACGTTTAAGACTTCATCGGACTAGATTTATGTTTACACATGCACACGAACGAAAGACGCTGGGAATTTGAAATGAAAAACTTTTTAATGTGTGTTACCTGTGATAATCGATGATCATATATATATATATATATATATATATATATATATACTCTTAGCCGACGCTTTTCGTCCTTAGAGGGACTGTTTGATTTGCCTGATAAAATCCTTCAAAGAACAAAACACAACGGCTTAAAATAGTTTTTCTCTTGTCTTTTTATTCATGTATGTATATATATATATATATATATATATATATATATATATATCAGACCTACAAATCTGATGATTTGGATCGTGATTACGATTCTAATGTAATAAATTATAACCATGGAATATTAGTTATTGAACCTTTTATATAAAATTCTTACTCTGTCCTGGACATTGAGTTATTTCTGAGTTCTATCTTCTTGGGAATTTATGTGTGTATATATATATATATATATATATATATATATATATATATATATATATATCAATAAAGCCCAAAGAAAAAACTTATCTTAGACAACGTGTTTCGTCCTCTGAATGACTTCATGAAGAACATATCTGGCCTAGTAGATTAATGTGTTTTTATGAATCTGATGACAGTAATTCTACGTTCAATGACTGAGGCAAGCAGTGCATAGTTAGACTCAGTGTAAAAAGGGCGTGCAACAACAGAGCAGCACTAAACAACAACATGCCGAAACATCGAAATAAAAACATTCTACCATCGTAGATTAAATGAAGAGTTCAGTCCAAAATTCCTTAAAAATTATGTGAATCGACAAATAACTGAAGAATGCCTGAGCATACAACTACCGAAACGTTGTAATATTAACATCAAAGATGGGGACAATCGTCCGAGTGTAAATAATGTAAATAATGATAATTTTCCTATAAGACATTTAAACGGGGAATAGGTTGTCAAAAATTAATTATGATTATAACTAACTTATATCAAACGTTTGGTGACTACTTATGTAATATACAATCGAAAAACTAGTTTATCATAGTTGTTACTAGTAAATAATTGCTACTTTGTGGAATAATGTCTCACTTGACGACACCCCTGAACACAAGAACCCTCACCTCATAGTCAATTATCGTTATCTATCCTCCTTATCCTCATATATTTCACTTCTTAGCACGGTTTCTTTCATTCACATCACTCACCTAATTCATCATTAACGTTTAAACAGTAACTCTCTAAATTCAAATGCTTTCGAGACTTGGGAATTTATTGAACTCTAGTATAAAAACTATTTTAAACCAAGACAAATTTCAGCTATTTAGTATTTGTTGAAAATAAATGTTTTCAGTTTATCTTTGCGTATCCATCTATAGTCTATATAGCTCGTGTAAGTCGAAGAGAAAACAGTGACATAATCAAGATGTTGAAGTTCCACACTACTTCATACAAAAGGTTAGGAAGGAAACCCCACATCAGTACTGGAAAGAGTGATAACAGTTAGTGGGCTTCAGAAACTGTTGAGATGTTGAGTGTTTCCACGTGAGTATATGGTAATAACGAACAAACACAGTCGTAGGGAAAATACTGGTATATTCAGAGAGGTATTTACATCAGAGAGATTAGTAGTAGAACGAACGTAGGTTAGTAGTAACAATAAGTAATAGTAATAAAGTCCAACGGTATCTTCCGGTCGAGAAACGGAAGTTGTAACTGATCACTACAGAAGTCTCACTCTGCACTGCACTACACTGTGACACTACTCTCAGTCTCTAGAACTACTGTTTTATTTATAATAGGATCAGTCTATTGTCGTTGTGAAGGTGGGTGCGCCCCAACACCCCACCTAAAATTGTTTTTTCGATGTGAAAAAAAAAAAATTTTCTTCAATATTTTTTTCTTTTCGGATCCATAATGAATTGTTTAGTCGCTTTTCGCTTTCTCCCAGTTTTTGTTCTGTCTGTGGTACTTGTAGGTCAAACGTATCATATAGTTCGAATAATTCTTCTTCTACTTGTGGAGTTTCTTCCGATTCTTCGGTACTCCTTTTCTTTAGTTGGTTAATGTGCCTTTTATGGGTACATTTCTTACCTTTTACTATATATATCATATTCCCAATCCGCTTTTGAATGACTCCTGGTTACCACGATGTTGAATTATTTTTATAGTTCTTAAAAAAACCTTTTCATTTATACGAAATTTTCTCTTAGGAACCATTGCGACTGGTGTGTGTATTTTATTTTTTGGTATCAATTTATCGAATGCAGATCTGATTTTCCTTGCAAACATTAGCTCCGCAGGTGATAGACTTGATGGGGCAGATTTATTTGGGGTAATGCGGTAAACTTGCAAGAATAACTGTAATGCCTTTCTAGTCGGTGTACCCGTTGCTTTCCTTAGAGCCCTTTTTAGGGTATCGACAAACCTTTCGGCTAGTCCGTTGCTGCGTGGATACGGACGAATCCTCACGTGATCCACCTGGAAATTCTGGCAGAATTCTGTGAATTCATTGCTTGTGAATTGGGTACCATTGTCACTAACTATAGTATCTACCAAAACTTGCAAATAATTCATGTAATTTATTTATTTTATTTTAGATGATGGCCTCTTCATTTGAAAAACTTCGGGCCATTTACTGTAGCTGTCAACTACGACCAAATAATGCCATCCGTCAATTGGACCCGCAAAATCAATATGAATCCTTGACCATGGTCTGTCGGTTTTTGGCCATGGCTTCTGTAGAATTTGTGGTGATTTTGAAGCCAAAATGCAGCCTTTACATCTGCTGACCATAGACGCGATGTCGTTGTCCATACCTGGCCAGTAGACGTATGCTCTCATGAGGCTCTCCATTCTATTTATGCCCAGGTGACCTGCATGAAAGTCTTTCAGTATCCTTTTTTGGTGTGTACTAGGGATTACTACCCTTTCACTGTATATTAGAACATTATCACACAGAGAGAATGTTTCTTGAATTTTTACGTCTTTTTTGGCTAGTTTGTCTTTTATTTCAATGATGTATTTATCATTTACTGCCTTTTTTGATGTCCTTAAGCGATACTGGTAACTCTCGAATTGTGTTTGCCAAATTTTCTTTAACTTCGTCCTCTGCTCTGAGGGATGCAATTACCGTATCCTCTAAAGGTTCTGTTGCTTTCGGAATGAGTCTTGATAGACCATCAGCGTGACCAATTTTGTGCGTGGACAAATATTCTATATTAAAATTATAGTTTAACAAAATTGTCGCCCACCTAAGCAATCTATTTGCGGTGTATGTTGGCAGGCCCTTCTTAGAACCGAATAACGTTACCAGGGGCTTGTGGTCTGTCTGCAGCGTAAAATATCGTCCATGTATGTAACGATGCAACTTTGTTACGGCGAAAATAATTGCCAATGCCTCCTTTTCAATTTGAGAATAATTCCGTTCAGCAGGTAGTACCGATCTGCTTGCTACACTGTGACACTACTCTCAATCTCTAGAACTACTGTTTTATTTATAATAATAGGATCAGTCTATTGTGGTTGTGAAGGTGGGTGCGCCACAACAGAAACATTTCCTGAAAAGTTGTCTTAACTCTTTGAGCCCTGACCACCGCTTTACCGGTGGTAGAGAAAAATAACGTAATGCTCAGCCACCGGTTGAACAGTGGTAGAGAAAATGACTTAAAGCTCAGCTACCGGATGAACGGTGGGTAAACACTTATAACTATTTTTATATCTACCGTGAAACGTTGCACACCAATTATTTGCGAATTTTGACTCAGGAGCTCAGGCAGAAGGGTTAAAATTGTCCAGGAACGCAGGGCTCAAAGGATTAAGAGAAAGATTTCATAAATTTCAAACGACAGCAATATTAGCTGCGCGGCCAATGGATACCAAATGTTTCATTCTAGGTTCCCAAATAGGCATCTATGCGGACGACACTACTATTTACTCCTGCCTTAAAAACAAATCTAGTATTGCCGACAAAACTAACCTGGCCATTTGTCTCAAAAATGACCTCCAATCGGTTGTGGACTGGGGCAGGAATTGGCTAGTTAACTTTAATGCCTCAAAAACAAAACTGTTCTCTATTACTCACCAGAGAGAACCATCCCTGCCTCCCATTAGAATGTCTGACGCTCAACTCCACGAGAGCAGCTCTTTGCGACTGTTCGGTCTCATATTGTCTGCTGACCTGAGATGGAACTAATACATTGAGTCAATAGCTTCATCCAACGCAAGGAAATTCGACTGTGCCGCGCCAGGAAATTTTTCTCGCCGGAGTCAATCCTTCAAATCTACAAATCAACCATTCGCCCTTGCATGGAGTATTGCTGCCATATATGGTCTGGAGCCACTTCTGCTTGTCTCAAGGTCCTTGATAAAATCCAAACACGGATATGCAATGTAATTGACCCTGATCTGGCATCTCATCTGCGGTCGCTCTCTCACAGACGCGCCGTTGCCTCCCTCTGTCCTTTTACAAATACTTTCACGGTGACTGCTCCGATGAGCTGCTGTCGCTGGTTCCCAGATGCATCTCGCTCTCACCTTTTCACTGTCGAAACTGTTAAATGTAGCTGTCTCTTCTACTCCAATAGCTTCATGTCTCGCACTTCTCGCCTGTGGAACTCCCTGCCCATTTCTTGTTTTCCTGATAGCAATAATCTCCATCTATTCAAATGTTATGTCAATCGACGTCTCCAGATGCCCTGATTTATCCCCTAACATTCTCTTCATCCTTTCCTCTATCACTCCTCTTTGCTCTCGCTTCAACTCTCAGTAACCCCTTGCGTGATAGTGGCTTCCCGCCTTGCTTGTGGTGGAATGCTTAAAAAAAGTGTTGTGAAGGAGAATATTTCCCTACAAGTTTGGACTCAGCCGTTGGACGAAAGACTTAAAAATACTCCTACATCAAGAGGCGTAGCAGGAGGAGGAGTAGCAGCAGTAGATTTTCCTAAAACAGTCATTGACAGCTAAGCATTCTCTTCCCTATTTTCTGTTCTACATTGAGTTTCCTTGTACCAAAAGGTAATAAACTTGTTGTTAAACCAATTTCGGTTTTCTACTGCTGTTTTTGATAACTCAGTTACAACACTAAGGAAATGGCTAATAATACCATTACAATTTACGTCACACGCTATATTCTATTAAAATTAAACAGCGTGAATAATGGAGAAACTGTACAATGGAGAGTCTTTTGCATCATGTTTCTAGGTGAGATGTTCATGTATTGCATACTTTCTCCAGAGCTCGCACACTTACCACTTGGAATAGATAAATTTACTTCGAACATGTAGGAGGTAATTTTGTTTATAATTTGAAGAACCGTGTTATCAAGTTTTTTATTTATCTATTTATTTATATATATATATATATATATATATATATATATACATATATATATATATATATATATATATATATATATATATATATATGTATATTTTAAATAGTTCTTGCCAAACACTCCAGAGGACGCATGCGCGTGATTTCTTGCTTAATGATCGAAATATAACAGTACATCGGAGATTTTCGGAGCCACCTCGCCAGAAAGCACGAATAAATGTTATCGTCAGGGTACACATTGAGAACAATCATTGTACACCCAAAAGCGCCGGTGGCTGGGCTTCTCTGTCAAATTGCAATAGAAAATATAGGTTATGGTGTTCCTGTAATAAAACTAAATACTTACCAATATATTTATTTCCACTTCTCCATCTTTCTTTCTCTTTATCTTGCTTTCTTTCCCTTTCTCTCTCCATATATATATATATATATATATATATATATATATATATATATATATGTATGTATGTATATATATATATATATATATATATATATATATATATATATATATATATATATATATATATATATATATATATGCGTATATATATATATATAAATATATATATATATATATATATATTTATATATATATATTTATATTTATATATATATATATATACAGCTTTAAGGTATGTTATATTTATGGACGAAAGTACTCAATATCGGAGATAGAGTGTATGTAGATATAAAAGTGAACATTGAAATCAACACTCAGAGGCGACAGACTGTTTCATCATCAGGTGGCCTGATGATTGCGTTTAGCATAAACAGTCTGTCGCTTCTGAGTGTTGATTTCAATGTTCACTTATATATATATGTGTGTGTGTGTGTGTGTGTGTGTGTGTGTGTGTGTGTGTGTGAACTCTCCGTCGTTTTCGAAGTATGAGGATACAGTAACCCAATGCTTACAACCGAACAAGATTACTTGCACATATGATTATATGATTTCATTATTGTGTTGAAGGCGTGTGTAGAAACAACCATACTTTTGAAAAGAACCGAATACCGCGAACTGGTCTGGAAATGTCCTCACTCAGATTTTGAATTCAGAGTTATCCTTCTCCTAGACTTGTTACCAGCCAAGGCTTTAAGAACCAGTCTGCCCTGCTATTTGCGCAGAAGAGATGGATTTATAACATTCCCAAAGATATTAACACCAGATTCAATGTAAGGAGCGCAAATGAAATTTGAGATCAGCTATTCGATTCCCAATCCGAACCGCTATCCACCACTACATATATATATATATATATATATATATATATATATATATATATATATATATATATATATATATATATATATATATATATATATATATAACCTAGCGTTGTATAGGTTAAGTTACTTTCTTTTTCTAAATTGCTCTAAGAAGTCGTTTTGAATCTAAGAAATTGACATTTTTTTACAAACCCAAGAGCCACTCGAGGTAGAAGGTTACAAAGTAAGAGGCACTGTTGATGGGGATATGTGAGGACGATAACAGTTAACCCTAGATTGAACCGGTTAAGATTTCAGTGATTGAGGAAGCATCCTCTTTCGAGTTAGTTTCACAAAACAGCGGTTCGTAGGTAGAAGCTGTTCGAGTGGAACTTGCATCTCACCAATGGAATACGACGAGAATGAGGGCGATTCGCTAAAATGTACATAGCATGGCGGGTGTCAGCCATGAAAGTTAGAACTATACCGTAAAATGATCATAGAGACCGAGCATTAATTCAAGCAGATCTATTAGTGCAAACATTTTTTTACTTATAAATTATCCTTTATAAAATATATATACTACATTAATATACTATTAAAATATTTTAAAGTTGTTTGTTTGTTTTTTTTTTCATTATATATCCCTTACTTCCCTTTTGTTCCTGAACTATGTTCTAAATGCTAAATGTGGTTACCAGATTCAGGACAAAAAAAGCCTCTATTTGAATAACTAATAAATTTATTGATATGAAATGTAATTATCGTTATTAAGTAAAAACAGTTCCGATGAGTAATGTATATATTACACAAAATGATATATACAAAAACGCATATATTTGAGTTACAATTTTACGTAATATTTGCATAGAAACTGTTGAGTCTTGACTCATTGTTGAATCTCGCCTAATGTATGGAATAATAATGCAACACAAAATGTACTTAGAAACAAGAATGTATTATAACAAGAAAGTGTACACAATAAGTACATATAGTATTTCTGTATATTTCTGGGAAGACGTTCCTGGAGAATGTGTTGACTAGTCGCAGTCGATCAGAGTCTCTAGTAGGATCTCGTGATTCCCCCTCGTCGTCTTCCTGTACCAACCATTATTTATATAGTTGGTAGTCACCTATGCAGATTAGGTGGATCCTACACAACAGAAACAAACACACACACACACACACACACATCGAGAGTTATCAAAATTTATATGATTCATTTTCATATATATATATATATATATATATATATATATATATATATATATATAAAGATAGTGAGAGAGACATTTGTATTCATATCAATGTATTTAACTATATAGAAACTCCCTATATAATGTCTATATATTTTTCTCAATTTACACCAAGCGACTTTAGCAAGGAGAAAGGACAATAAAAAAACAGGTTTATGGAAGACAGAAGATGGCAATTGACGTTGCATTTAATTTTTTTAAGATCGTAGGTGACAGAGAAGTAAGAAACCGAAAGAGGGTTTCGCAAACGAGAAGTGTGAGAGGAGAAACTCTTAGCATAAAACTTACGGTTACATCTAGTTATTTCAACCCTAAAACGATGAGACCTAGTTGTCAATCTAGTAGAACTATTAGATTCATGCAGTCGAAGTACCAAGAAGAATTCATTAGAACAATTGCAATTAAAATATTGGGCGGTGGGTACGTGACTAAAGTCGAGATGTCAGGTCAAGGCTCAAAATATTACAGACTCTTCTTTGGATTTTGTCGAGAATCTTGAGTATATAATTATACCTACCTACCTAGCTTGATAGATAGATAGATAGATAGATAGATATGAACAGAATGAGATAGATAGATAGATAGATTTTGTCGAGAATCTTGAGTATATAATTATATCTACCTAGCTTGCTTGATAGATAGATAGATAGATAGATAGATAGATAGATAGATAGATATGAACAGAATGAGATAGATAGATAGATATGAACAGAATGAAATAGATAGATAGATAGATAGATAGATAGATAGATAGATAGATAGATCGATAGATAGATATGTTAGTGCAAGATGAAACCACACGTTCTTCAAAAGATTAATATATCAGTAAATATAAAAATAAGTATGTGTGTACGTGGTATAGAGATGCGTAGAGAGAAAGAAAGGGGGCACACGTGAAAGAAAGAAAGAAAGAAAGAAAGAAAGAGAGAGAAAGGAAGGAAGAGAAGAAAATATAGCACATGAGAATGCGCGTGCATCGCTTGCATCGGGAACCTGACGTTCACCTAATAATTTGCTCTCATAATATTACACTTAAAACCATCATAAATAATTCATATCGAAAGTTATGTGTTTAAAACTCGTGTTCCTCGCTGTGCAAAAGATCTTTATTCGACCCCTCGATCCCGCTCGTCGAACGCTCAATTTCTGCCTCACCCTGACGTCGTAACCTATTGTTACCGATCTGAATAAATCCAGTATTCCCAGCCTGCCATAAACTCGATCTTGAAAATGTTCCCTAATTCTAAGCCGCCGCGTTTCAAGCAACTCTGTCAGTGATTAAATCGTTTCAGCCATCCAGACGACGGAATTAATAAAATACTGAGGAGAGTTCTGGTGTAGAGACCATTGCCTTTTTTGTTATACTAAGATTCAAACTATTACAAGGCTCGTAAGCCACTCAAAGTAAATGGCTACTGCAAAAAGGGCAATTATAAATGAGGTGTATGATATGATAGAAAAAGATACTAGGGGGATAAGGAGGATAGATAACAACTGAATGTTGACCCATTTTAGTATTCAGGGAAGTACCTACACGCGAATTTGCACCAACAACGTGGCAGTTCTTGGACAATAAATGAGTTGAACGTTCTTTTTACCTTTGGAATACGGGGAAAATTAGTGTGTTTCGACTCTGTGTAAGTAGCATGTGTCGTGCCCGAGTTGCAAAGGTCTGAACGGGTAGAACTAAGGAACAGAGCACATTTAAACATTTTCGATGGAAATAGCGACTGAGTAGCGACAAGCTTGCAACTTTACATCTATGGAACTTTGTTAAAAAAAAATAGCCTGCTTTTACTGGTGCGCCAAAAAACACTCAGTGAACTCTTGGTCAAGATATAAAAAAAAATCAAATTACTTAATGTCACCTCAGTCAAGAAAGGAATGAAACAGACAACGATAACGGAATAAATATATTCACGTAATTAGCTCACCTGAGTGGGTGGGAATGATATTCATCTTGGAATTAGGCAAAAAATTGGAATGTTGATGATACAAAGCAATAGTAAAAGCATGAAAACGAATCGCTCCGAGAGAGAAAAAATTAAGTTCCATTTGATTTAGAAATTTAAACGAATCACCATATCCAGAAGATGATAGCCAAGCTGTCATATATATATCGTTGTTCCTGAAGACCCCAAATTGAACCTTAAAGCGAAAAACTATCTCGACCTTGCTAGAGAGCTAAAAGTTTGAGAAATGTAAAAGAGAAAGTTATATTCATCATTACCTGTACGCTTGGTACAATTTTGAATTAGCTTGGAAGTAAAAAAAAAAAAAAGCAAAGAAAAAAAACAGAACTGGTTATCTAAAGAAGAACTGCAACCAGCACTTGTACATGTTACAATGTTCGTCCAGGTTATGTTGAACCGGCTCCGTCAAACGAATTTGCCGCATCTCGAAGGAAAGCTCAGCAGCCTCGGCGGGAGGATGCAGTTGAGTCAGTAAGAGCTAACCAATCCCGATTCTAACGGCGAGTGCTGAACACGTGTGGACCCAAAAACGGTTATAGGATGGAATTTTATTTTGGATAGGCAAATTCATGGTAGGAGATTCAATGGGAATTTAGATACACAAGCGATCTCCAGGCGAATGTATACCGCAGTTTAGGATAGGGTAATCCGAGCAGGGATTCGGTCCTTATTTTCCATGTACCGTGTGCCATCAGGACGGAGGCGATTATGGCTTTCTTCAACTTCCTGTCCCTTGTAGCTCTTAATAAATTTCGTCTGTTATTTCTCTTAAACCGTGTTCCGCCATCCATTTACTCAAGCTCACTAAGTATGTCATGCATTGTTTCCATCTGTCCTGTGTGTATTAAGTTTTCCAAGCCTTCCTTCCTCATTGTACGCTATAAACCACAACTGTCCCTTCCTGATGTTAAGTCTAAGCTACCTTTTTGTTTCCCTTTTTTCAAAAACTTCGTCGTTGCTCGCATGTTCGGTTCATGGTATTCTCAGCATCCTTCTGTAGAATCACATTTCTGTTTCTTCAAGTCTTTTCTTCAATCTGTATTAAGTATTAAATTTTCATGTAAGCAGAACCCTCAAAATTACAGGGAAAAACGGACTTAATTAAATGGCTAGACAATTTGCAGAAGTGTACCGTTTCATCCAGGTACAGAACGAAAGCTGACCAAGCCCTGGGGTCGGATGCAATTGAGTCCGCAAGGGTTAAGCAATTCTGGTTGTAACGGCAAGACCCAAGAGCGGTTCGGCGGCCTCTTTGACTGTCCTAAGCCATGTTTTTAGCTGTTCACCTCGCTGGTTCCGCCTACATTTTTGGGAGAGGGGTCCGGAGCTATCACCTCACATATGAATTCGAGCGGTTGTCGACGAAAAGCGTGGCCAAACCACCGAAGTCTCCTTGAGCAGAGCTTGTTGTAGAGAGTCAATTTTGCAACGCATGCAGACGGGTTTTTTTTTAGAAGAACTGTTGCCAGCTGACGCGGAGAATTCGGCGCGGACAGAAGTCTCCAGTTGTCACTGGCCACGTCACACGGCTGTAGAAAAGGATCGTCCTGGTAGATACGAACATTCGTGTTGATTATGATATTAGATCTACATCACAGCTGAGACCTAATTCAGATCGGAATACTGTCAGCATCAATGCGAGCATCGATGCTGCCCCTGTTGTGTTCAATTGCCACTTGACAACAACCTTACTAAAATCCGTTCAAATACTGATGTTATTGCTGGAATATTGAAGCGACTTTTTGGCACTTGATTTCCAATAGTAATAGATATTACTGGCAGTAAAATTCGTATTTTTGTTACTAATTATTCACCCAATATAAGGATCAAATGCTACTCAACGTCGATGGGTTCTGAAAGTTGTAAGAACGTACGACTTCTTGCTTTTCTGTCAAATGCTATCTTCAAAATTTAAATGTAATGTCAATCATCATCTTCTGTCTCCTTGAACCTTGTTCTTTTACTATCCTATTATCAACAATATCGATTCCTTAAACTCTGTCACACTCAGTTACCCTTTCTGTCGTAGTATCTTTTATCGTCTTGCTTTGGGGTGAAATGATTTTTAAACCGTTTACCTATTTTTTCAGGTACGGGCGTAGATCTTTTGTGAGTTTTTGCATGCGAATATTTAAATGTTTGCGTGTGTTTTCAAGTTACTCATTTACTTCCGCCTAATTTCCGATCCCCCGTTTAGGGACATACATGGAAATTGTCAAGGCATTCTGGGAAATTATCAGACGTTCTGAACACGTTTCTTCCGTTTGACTGCAACGAGCGTTCATACAACCAAGGAAACTTTAGCTGTCAACCAATATATCACTTCTTCTGCTTGAAGAAATTTGATGAGTGGGAAGTTGGGGTATTTCAGTTTCGGCTAAAAATTTCTTCTTATAATTCTGCTTGCCCCTCTCGTAGTTAGCACGACGCTTAGGCTTTGCCAATACCTCATAAATAATGAACAGTTCCATGCAAAAATGGAAAAGACATACCAAAGACTCTACTTGGTTTCAGTAAAAGGAAGAAAGAAGGGAAGACCGCAGTGTTTAATATATCATAAATAATAGATTATTCCGTTTAGATTGCGTGGAAATACTGAAAAGTCATATCAAATACGCTACTTGGTTTCAGCAAAAGCAAGAAAGAAAGGAAAACAGAAGTGTTTAATATCTCATAAATAATAGATTATTCCGTTTAGATTGCGTGGAAAGACTGCAAAGACATGTCATAGGCGCTACTTGGTTTCAGTGTGAAAAAGAAAAAAGAAGATATAAGTATTTAACATTTGTTTCAGTGAAATAGAAGAAGCAGTCAATTTCAAATCTTTTCATTTGTACTCCCTTACATCTTGAAATAACGACAATCATTCGTATATATGGTTGCTATTGCAATATTTTGTTAAATTTGTTAAGCTCACGTATTTAACGATTTTATAGCGGAATTTCTACAGATATTTTATTTGAGCAGAACTCGCCATGAGCCTATTCAATCATTAACTTAAGAATTAAGATTCATCAGAAATTTAAAATAGGGAAACCGTGAAATTTTCACGGGTTAAAACTAGTAATACATAGTCCGCATCAGGTGACATGTTGATGTATCAATATAAAGATGGCAATGCAGCACATATTCTGTTTGAGGCTACAATTCAACTCTATAACGATTAGAGAGTTAAAATGTGAATTTATCTTTTCGTTGTTATAGGTTAGACTTTATCCTGTATATTGTAACATATTTGTGTCTAGAAAAATACATTGACAACTAGGAAAAATATTATTAATTAAATAATACAAATTTTATTGATGTATTCGTTTATTTTGTTTTACGGTATATCAACCTCAATGTGTAATTTAATGCCAAGATTTTTAGGATAGGTTCGTATGAATAGAATATGGGTTCTTTGTAAGAAATCAGTTTGTAGATCAGGTATCATTAGCGTATTTTGCTAAAGAAGTCTTTTTGTCGAGAGTCAAATATATTGCTGGTAATATTTTTGTTTTTTTAAATATATTGCTCGTAATTTTTTTTTTTCACCTTTCTTATGATATTATCATAAAAATGCATTACAATTTATTTTTATAATAATTTTATTGCAAATTACTTTTATTATAAATTCCGTTTTAATTTATTTTATTCTAAAATACATTTAAAATGAAGCAGAAGGGGGTTACAATTAGTCCGGAATTACGACAAGTTTTACCGTTAGAATAATGTTTCGTGTGTGATTTCACTGTTAAAACAGTGAAACTTCGCAAATGATTTTCCGTTGTAAATTATTTTATTATAGGAATACTTTGGAAATCATCCGATCATCTTGTCAGTGACCCGGAACTAACGCAAGGGTTATTGAAAGGATAGAGTAATGACCCTTGTGTAAAGTCTAACACATTTTATTGACTAATTAATTGCATTGAAGGAAACAGATTAAGAAGACGAGAGATGACGACAATCAAAAGAACTTAGATTTAACATTTTCTCAGAGAAACAACATGACGCATAGTCGACGCAATTTAGTTGTATTCACAGCCGACAGCTTCGGTCAATACGGCGCATTTTCAGAATTGTAAATTTAATGCTTACTGCGAAGGGAATATATATATATATATATATATATATATATATATATATATATATATATATATATATATATATAATATCGAGAAAGAGATATATGTATATATTGTGGTGGGTATGCATGATTGGGAATGAACAGATTATATACACACACACGTAAATACATACACACACACACACATACACACAGACACACATATATTATCGATGTATATATGCATATAAGTATAGTAATTAAATAATAGAATGGAACAAAACCTCCTACGTCACGCGTCTCGTCCCTGGAAAGGATGTTTTCAAACTAAAGGTTTTATTGATAGAACCATATATATATATACTGGGTTGAACAGCAAAATTGTCCACACCGTGTAGCAGCATGGGATAATTGTCCATCCTACAAAATGTTTAATATCTAAAAACAAATACTAAGCTAATTGAGTTTCTTTTCTCCGGGTTTTCAGATAAGAGGTTTAGCCATCTTGACACCATTTGTCGTAAGAATCACTGGAAAAACCTTTGAGTTATTCAGCTAGAAAAAGAACAGGTTAAAATCATTTTCTGTCAGCACCACTATGTCTTACAAACTGACCAAAAATGAGAGAGAAATGATCATTCAGGCCTTCAGTAATGGTACCATCATTCACACTCTAGCTTCCACCTTCACAGTCCATTCAAGAACCATCAAGAGAACGGTGAATAAGTTTTTAAAAAAGGGAACAGTAGAGAGGAAAACTGGATCAGGAGGTCACAACAGGAAGATGGATCATCATTTCGACTTAGAGCTAAATACATTCTTATTGTTCAAAATAGAGTTCAATATTGTTATAAAAACCCCGGAGAATTCCAGTAAGATATCTTTAATCAATTCTAAGATGCAACGGTTGATAGCTTAATCTAAAAATTGTACCATTTTACTGTAACAACTGGTAAATATATTACTAGTTTCATACACTTGCACGCAATCTTCAAACAGTCAGCGGAATATATATATATATATATATATATATATATATATATATATATATATATATATATATATATATATATATATATATATATATATATATATAATACTAATAAACTTATAAATATAAGCAGGTATACTCGTCCGGCAAAACCTTAGGTGTTTTAGCTCGTAAATGAACAAACCAATTCCCAAGGGGAAAAAGGGGGAAAAGGGTGAAGCCTAGGTAGTTTTGTCTGGCTCTTTAAGGTTTACTATATATATATATATATATATATATATATATATAAAGCTCCATGTTGTCATTCAAGTATGATGGAATAATTTAATCATATTATGCCTATTTATTTTTTATTTTAATCCATTCAGATTCACGTAACAATTAATTATGGGTATAGCAACAATATTTTATAATGTCTATAACTGCAATGTTTTAAAATACTTAACTGCAATTCTTTTCAAACAAATTACAAGTATAGTTACCTCCATTGATTACGTTGATTTTTTAAACAACAGGGCGCATTTCATGCGCCTTTACAAAATATCATGACTATTACAATATTTTTTGTCTTAGCAATTCACAGCTGAAGGTGATCTTAGATGAGATTGAAAGTACTTGTGAAAATAAAAGGAATGAGAAAAACTACGGTGTCTTCCTTAATGTGTTTACTGGCAGCATTAAGAAATCGATCCGTGAATTTGAAAGGACTAACATAAAATAGACATATGTCTATATTATTTAACTTAACACACACAGACGCGCGCACACGCACACATACACAAATACATACACACACAGACATATATATATATATATATATATATATATATATATATATATATATATTATATTCCTGATCAAACGAAATTAGTAAATAATTATATAGGCCACACTACAACATGTTTGACACGCAGACTCACTCTACACCTTTCTGGCCATAGCTCAATTAGATCTCATTTAAATATGCATGGAGACATACCAGAGAGTAGTTTTAACATACTTGTTGAAAACACTGACATAATAGCATCATCTGCATGCAAAAAAAGGCTAAAAAAATGTAAGCCTTATTAATAAAAAGAAAAAAACAACACTTAATAATATTAACTTTTATTTATAAAACATACATGCAAAAAAAACTATTTCATATTTAAAGTTAAAATATTTAATCCTTGAAAATGACTAAATGTATAGCCGAAAGCGCTAGGATAAAAAGAACATTCGGAAAGTTTTTATATAATTGATCATCCGAAAAGAAAAACATTATTAGATGGCATGAGAAATTATATAAAAAAATAATAAAAGCATCTTCAATGAAAGAAGAATTGCCGCCTAAATACACACACACACATACACACACACAACATACACACACACACACACACACACACATATATATATATATATATATATATATATATATATATATATATATATATATATATATATAAGTATAATAACCTCACCCACATGTAAAAAAGATTAAAAAATAATCTAAGTCTTAATAATAAAAAAGAAAAAGCCAATACTCAAAAATATTTACTACAACCACGGCCACAATGTATTGTGTTCGGAAATATATATATATATAAGTATAATAACCTCATCCACATGTAAAAAAGATTAAAAAATAATCTAAGCCTTAATAATAAAAAAGAAAAAGCCAATACTCAAAAATATTTACTACAACCACGGCCACAATGTATTGTGTTCGGAAAATAAAACATCTCTATAACTCTAGAAACATACACACAACGCATGCTTCCAGTTAAATAGTAAAAATAAAATCATCCT
This sequence comes from Acanthosepion esculentum, assembly GCA_964036315.1. NCBI lineage: Eukaryota > Metazoa > Mollusca > Cephalopoda > Sepiida > Sepiidae > Acanthosepion > Acanthosepion esculentum. Next base: position 96,850,738 of record OZ038481.1, read on the forward strand.
TGATAATGGCTAAAACTATAGCCGAAAGCGATAGGAATTACAAAACATTTGATCAGTTTTTACACACACTGTGTCCAGAAAGGAAAACACTTGTTCGAACAAGAGAAACATTAAATAAAAAGCTTAATCGCAGTACCTGGTATGTCGCCTTTAATGAAACATGTATAAATGAGGGATTGCTGCCTAATTACACAATATAATGCAAGACTCTTCGGTAAAGCAAATCGTGTTCTCTCAGACATTGTGTGTTTATCTAAAAAATAAATACGCTTAAATTTGCCTTCATCCCTGCTGTATGGCAACAGCTTATGGGTAGAATCTCCTACTAACGCCAATTCAGCCGGGTTTAAATCCTAGCTAGAAGCAACAAGACGTCTAGCCACACTAATTTCGCTGTGATACAACGAAGCAGTCAGTCTGTGGATGACAATATATATATATATATATATATATATATATATATATATATATATATATATATATATATGCAAGTTTTTGAGGCTTTGTAAAGGGTAAGTACACATAGCGCAGCCCGTCTCTCTCCAGGTCAAATCACAACCGTCATCCTCCATTTTGAAGTCTCTCCTTGTTCACGCTCATATCTCTGTAGAGTCCCTGACGAATTCCCACCACATATTTGGTTTTAAAGCCGGAGCGGAATTCATACATTCATGCATAGTGTGTCTAAGGTAAGTAGACACAGCGGAGCTCATCTCTAGTCAGGTGAAATCACAGCCGACATCCTCCATTTTGAAGGCTAGCCTTCTTCCCGGTCAGATCGACGTAGAGTCCCTGACGAATTCCCACAGCATATTTAGTTTTAAAGCCGGAGAGGCATTCATATATTCTTGCATAGTGTGCCTGTGGAAAGTACATATAGCGGGGTGCATCTCTCTCCAGGTCAAATCACAGCCGACATAACCCATTTTGAATTCTCGCCTTGTTCGCGGTCATATCGCCGTAAAGACCCTGCCAAATTCCCACAGCATAATTGTTTCTAAAGGCGGAAAGGCAGTCATACATTCAAACATAATGTGCCCGGTGTAAGTAGACATAGCGGAGCCCATCTCTCCCCAGGTCAAATGACAGCCGACATCCTATAATTTGAAGACTCGCCTTGTACGCGGACATATCGCCGTAGAGTCTCTAACGGATTTCCATCTTTGGATGTAAAACCGGAGTTGCATTCATACATTCGTGCATAATGTTCCTGGGGTAAATAGACATAGCGAAGCGGAGGTTATCTCTCTCCAGGTCAAATCAAAACAGACATCTTCCATTTTAAAGGCTCGCCTTGTTCACGGTCAGAATCCCTGACGAATTCCCACCGCATATTTGGTTTCAAAGCCGGAGAGGCGTTCATACATTTATGCATAATGTCCTTGGGGTTAATAGACCTAGCGGAGCAAATCTTTCTCCAGGTCAAATCACAGCTGGCTTCCTACTCTTTGAAGGCCCACTTGTTCACGGTCATATCGCCGTAGAGTACTTGACGAATTGCCACCACATACTTGGTTATATAGCAGGAGAGGCATTCATACATTCAGGCATAATGTGCCTGGAGTAAATAGACATAGCGCAGAGCATCTCTCTACAGGCAAAGTCACAGCCGACATCCTCCATTTTGAAGGCTCGTCTTGTTCATGGTCATATCGCCGTAGATCTCCTGACGAATTCCCACCACATATTTTGTTTTAAAGCCAGAGATACTTTATTCATGCGTAATGTGCCTGGGGTAAATAGACATATCGGAGGCCCATCTGTCTCCAGGTCAAATCACAGCCGACATACTTCATTTTGAAGGCTCACTTTGTTCACGGTCATATCGCCGTAGAATCCCTGAAGAATTCCTGCCTGATATTTGATTCTAAAGCCGGAGAGACATTCATACATTCATGCATAATGTTCATTGGGTGAGTAGACATAGCGGAGTCCATCTCTCTCCAGGTCAAATCACAGCCGACATCCTCGATTTTGAAGGCTCGCCTTTTTCACCGTCATATCGCCGTAGAGACCCTGACGAATTCCCACCATATATTTGGTTTTAAAGACGGAGTTGCATTCATACATTCATGCATAATGTGCCTGGAGTAAATAGACATAGCGAACGCCCATCTCTCTCCAGGTCAAATCACAAACGACATCCTCCATTTTTAATGCCGGCCTTGTTCACGGTCATATCGGCATAGAGTCAGTGACGAATTCCCACCATATATTTGTTTTTTAAGCCGAAGAGGCATTCATACATTCATGCATAATGTGTCTGGAGTAAATAGACATAGCGGATGCCATCTCTCTCCAGGCCAAGTCACAGCCGACATCCTCCCTTTTGTAGGTTCGCCTTGTTCACGGTCATATCGCCGTAGAGACCCTGACGCGAATTCCCACCACGTATTTGGTTTTAAAGCCGAAGAGGCATTCCTACATTCAGGCATAATGTGCCTGGTGTAATTAGATTTAGCGGAGCGCATCTCTCTCCATGTCAAATCACAGCCGACATCCTCCATTTTGAAGGCTCACCTCGTTAACGGTCACATTGCCGTAGAATGCCTGAAGTATTCCTACCACATATTTTGTTTTAAAGCCAGAGATACTTTATTCATGCGTAATGTGCCTAGGGTACATAGACATATCGGAGGCCCATCCCTATCAAGGCCAAATCACAGCCGACATCCTTCATTTTGTAGGCTCGCTTTGTTCACGGTCATATTGCCGTAGATCCCCTGACGAATTTCCACCAGATATTTGATTTTATAGCCGAAGAAGCACTCATACATTTAGGGATAATGTGCCTGGTGTAGTTAGACTTAGCGGAGCACATCTCTATCGAAGTCAAATCACAGCCGACATCCTCCATTTTGAAGGCTCGCTTCGTTAACGGTCACATTGACGTAGAATCCCTGAGGAATTCCCAACACATATTTTGTTTTAAAGCCAGAGATACTTTATTCATGCGTAATGTGCCTGGGGTAAATAGACATATCGGAGGTTCATCTCTCTCCAGGTCAAATCACAGCCGACATACTTCATTTTGAGGGATCCATTTATTCACGGTCATATCGCCGTAGAATCCTGAAGAATTCCTGCCTGATATTTGGTTTTAAAGCCGGAGAGACATTCATGCATAATGTTCATTGGGTGAGTAGACATAGCGGAGCCCATCTCTCTCCAGGTCAAATCACAGCCGACATCCTCCATTTTGAAGGCTCGCCTTGTTCACGCTCATATCGCCGTAGGTCACCTGACGAATTCGAACCACATATTTCATTTTGAAGCCGAAGAGGCATTGATACATTCAGGCATAATGTTCCTGGTGTAAGTAGACATAGCGGATCCTATCTGTCTCCAGACCAAATCACATCCGACATCCTCCATTTTGAAGGCTCGCATTGTTCACGGTCAGATCGCCGTAGAGTACTTGATGAATTCTCACCACTTATTTGGTTTTAATGCCGGAGAGGCATTCATACATTCATGCATAATGTGCCTGTGTAAATAGTCATAGCGGAGCCCATCGTTCCCCAGGTCAAATCACAGCCGACATCCTCTATTTTGAAGGCTTGCATTGTTCACGGTTATATCGCCGTAGAGTCACTGACGAATTCCCATCACATATTTGTTTTTTAATCACGAGAGGCATTCATATATTCATGCATAATGTGCTTTGGGTAAGTAGACATAACGGGGCTCATCTCTCTCCAGGTCAAATCACGTCCGATGTCCTCCATTTTGAAGGCTCGCCTTGTTCCCGGTCATATCTCCGTAGAGTCCCTGACGAATTCCTACCACATATTGGCTTTTAAAGCCGGAGAGGCATTCATACATTCATGCATAATGTTCATGGGGTAAGTAGATATAGTGGAGTCCATCTCTCTCCAGGTCAAATCACAACCGACATCCTCCATTTTGAAGGCTCTCCTTGTTCACGCTCATATCACTGTTGATTTCATGTGGTGAACCATCTGACCTGTCTGTTGACTTAAGTAATAAGCCCCTCCGCACAGTGATGTTGTGTTATTACCGCACTGGATGCATACATAACTAGAAAGCCCAACACATTGTATTCGACAACACTTGAGCTTACAGGAATATTTTTCAGCTTTTTCGCTGACCTTTTTTTTTTAAAAATCTGCCGTAAAGCGAGCCAACATCCTTCCCAGAAAAAGCCTGGGAAACTGTGGTGGAGGCGTCTTAGACACAGATGACCAAACCATGTGCCAGGTAGTAATGGGTTTAATGATGCCAGTTGCACTCGTAGCGTGAATGATTGACTTGTTCCTGTTTTTTTTTTCTTTTTTTATAGTTTATCTACCCTTTATTGTTTATTTAAAACCGAAACTTATTTTAGATTATAAGAATAATTCTTTATATTTAAGTGAATATTGCATCACCATGTTTTTTAGATTAACAGCGAGTTTTAAGGATACAAGTCCTACTATTTAACTCATAACTGGGGAGGGGATAGAGATTCATATATTTACCAATGTTATTTGAACGTAAGTGAATATAACGTACCCCAATGTAATTCGAACTTGACTCTCCGATTATTCAATCCGAACCGCTACCCTCAATCGTAGAATAAGCTAACATAAAATTACATATATTTATACACCTATAATTAATAATACGGTTTTATAAACGTATAATTAGTGCTTAGTATTTTAGGAACATTTAATTAATACCAGATTTTTATTTTTATTTCTATAATTGATAACAGACGGGTGGCATAAATGGATTAAAAATGCTCTCGTCTCTGCTTAAAAAAACCCTCGGATACATGGCTTTCGGTAAAACACTCGCACACACTCTGAAAACAATCATAAATCTACTGTCACTAATTTGACCTTTTGTTTTAAAAATTAAGGTCACAGTATATTTCCGCGTATAAAGCAACCATTAAACTTTTTAAATTATCCTCCCAAATGGGGGGGGAGGTCATCTAATAAAACAGTTATAAAAATCTAACCTTAAATCCTATTGTGTATCGACATTGCTAAGTAAGCTAGTATGCTTGCGCCATGGATCGTGGGGCTAACTACTGCCTCGGTATAGCAACTACTGATGTAAATATTTCTAGTTGAAACAATTCACATTATAATGCTGTTCTACAGCTATAAATGTAATAAAACTACTCTTACTTCTTGATTTCACATTAAAATCCAATATACAAGAGACGATTAAACATTTTGCAAAAGTTCTGCTAAGCAACACTTATAAGTAACATGAACAAATCTTTCGTTCTTGATTTCTAGATCTATAGGTGCGTTCACACCAAACATTATTTCTCATAATTTTAAATAACAACATTTAGGATAATATACGATCTATATTTCTAATGAAAAAGTCATTATCATTGTGGTGTTAAATAACAACATTTTGTATAACATTCAAGGTTTATTTTTTCAATAGCATACATTATACGGTTAAGAAACGAAACATTTAATATGCCATAAAATCTGTATTTCTCATTACAGAATAAAAAACATAGGACAACTATATACATAAGTAAAACCCTTCAAAATGACTATGATCATCACCATCTTGAGCAAATGTACGTAATAAAGAGCAAATGTACGTAAGAGCTTGTGTAGAAGACCAGCTTGTCAAACCCTGTCAAACAACTCCGTGATATCTAGAGTCACAGCTCGAGCTTCGCCGTTATTGTCAAGAGCTTAATATACATATTCAGTGATGGCCGTTAACACATCAGCTGTAGAACTTGTCAGTATATATATATATATATATATATATATATATATATATATATATATATATATATATATATATATATATATATATCGTATATTTCGGCGCGTAATCGACTATTATATCTTAAACATTATCCACCAAAATATGACGTCATCTAATACAACAGTTACAAAAAGTTAACATCAGTATATATATATATATATATATATATATATATATATATATATATATATATATATATATAGATATATATATATATATATACTGACAAGTTCTACAGCTGATGTGTTAACGGCCATCACTGAATATGTATATTAAGCTCTTGACGATAACGGCGAAGCTCGAGCTGCGACTCTAGATATCACGGAGTCGTTTGACAGGGTTTGACAAGCTGGTCTTCTACACAAGCTCTTACGTACATATATATATATATATATATATATATACATATATATATATATATATATATATATATATATATATATATATATATATATATATATATATATATATATATATATATATATATATATATATATATATATCGTATATTTCGGCGAATAATCGACTATTATATCTTAAACATTATCCACCAAAATATGGCGTCATCCAATACAACAGTTACAAAAAGTTAACATAAATCCTGTGGTGCATCGTCACTGGTAAATAGGATAGTAGTTTTGCAACATGGATTCCGGCAGACTAACAAATACTTCAGTATGGTAACTAATGATGTAATTATTTCTAGTTGAAACAATTCACATTATAATACTGTACTACAGTTATAAATCTTATAAAACTACTTTTACTTTTTGATTTCAGATTAAAATGTAATGTGGGACATTAACATCTTGATTATGGCGTCATTTTCTTTTCGAGTTACATGTAATAACAATTTTTTCAAGAAAACATTACACAGCAATTTGCAGAATTTCCACAATGCACACAAGCAACAAGTAACTTAAACAAATCTGTTGTTCTTGATTTGTAGAGCTATGTCTGTATCGCACCATCATTATTTCTCAGAGTAGTGTTAAATAACAACATTAAGGGTATCATACAATTAAAACACTTTATCATTTTGGTGTTAAATACAATACCGTATAATGTAGGTTACTGTAAAATAAAGTTTGTATGTTATACTAATAATATGTAAATAGCATATATTATACGGTATTTTTATTACATAACGTAGCAAAACATTTACGATACCTTAAAATATTTATTTATCCTAACAATGTTTTTCTTTATTTCTCATTACAGAGTTTTCGGTAGTCTTATACTACGGATATAAAATAAAATCACGAATATTTACCAAGATTTTCGATCTCGTCTCATCAATACGTGGAAATATACAATATTTATATTTTTTGTTTCTTTTATTTATATAATTTATCTATTCTCTTATCATTGCTTAAAAACCAGCGGAACCATGGGTTTATTTATAGCCAGACTCATTTGCATACAGGGGGTGCTGAAAATCTCCGATCCAACCAACTTCCCAAATATTTGATCATTATCATTCTGATTTTGCTAAGCGGATTTGTCCGAAAACTTTTCAGCACCTTCTCGTCTCACAAATGCATAAATTAACTATTTGTGTTCTTTTTTAAATAATGAATACGAAACATTACGATGTCGTGGAATTTTCATATTTTTCCTATAAAATTAATAAAAATTCATTACAGTAGTTCATGAAAAGATAATATGGATGCAATTAATTATTAACGGCAAACGGGTGTGTGGCTTCGAATATGTGTACTTCCTAAAGAAATGGCCGCCGACAGCAGAAACTCATTGTCAAATGGATGTCGAGAAAGAGAATAGAAAGAACCAGAGACGTACACAAGGAATACAATCATGCAATTATGAATGAAATAGCCATATGCTGTCACTAACACTTGATTTCATTCTTGATTATGGATAATCCTTTTTCACTTATTTTCTTTCATTTTTAATCTAATAATCATAAAATGTTTATTTCTATCGTACAATAACTTCGAAGAATTCTATATTTAATCAATAACAAAGCATTTAATTTACATATTTTTTTCAGAATCGCTTAGCTTAATTCATTACATTTTTTCTCTGATTTGAATGCATTTCCAAAGCAAAATTAGGTATAATAGTTACCTCCTATCTATATATAATTTAAGAAATGAATATACTATTATTATTAATTATTATTGCTGTAAATGCTATTAAGTTATTAAAATTTAGTATATTTATTGGTTAAGAATTGAGTGCATACAACTATAAAAGTGGACATTGAGATCAACACCAAACGGTCTGCTTCATGCATAAACTCAATCTTCAGATAATATATATATATATATATATATATATATGTGTGTGTGTGTGTGTGTGTGTGTGTGTGTGTGTGTGTGTGTGTGTGTGTGTGTGTGTGTGTGTGCGTGTTTTCTGTGTGTGTGTGTGCATCAAAGACATGCTGCCTACGTATGCTGGGTAGGCAGTGCCTACCCGGAATTAAATAGATCAGCAGCTACATTTACCTTCTACGGCAAAATATGCACCTAATCCATGAAAATTATGAAGGTTACTCTGATTATTATGCCTAAAATGCAAAATATTTTTTGTAGATTTACTACATAAACGTCTCAAGCTGCCTATCCTGAGTAATTACTGACGACAAGTGCATGATATATATATATATATATTTAAGATATAATAGTCGATTATTCGCGGAAATATATATATGTCCTATTTCTTATATAGACAGTCTTACACCATAAATATACCAAATTTTATTATATATATATATATATATATATATATATATATATATATATATATATATATATATATATATATATATATATATATATATATATATATATATATATATAGTCATCCACATATCTCCATTATGGTTAAACGTCCGATTGCTTCAAGCCGGGATCGAAACTCGACTGATTTGGCATCAGTTAGACATCCTACCTCGATCGACGCACGACGGAGAGAAAGGTAAATTTTTGCGCTTTATTCTACACGTAATACGTCAGTGTTATCACAGAATCCCTTGCAGTCATCAGTTGTGTTAATTCCCCTCTCTAAGTTCTCCACTGCCTTAAGCGGGTATTGAACTCACACTCTTTGAGTCCTGTCACTGGAACAAAGCAACGCCTTTATCCACTGTGCCATGTGTTATGAGTTCAAAACCAGGCAGTGGAGAACTTGGAGAGAGGAATTAACAGAAGTAACTGACAATTGACATCCATTAAACATGGCACGTGGAACTACAACAGTCTACCCCAGTGAGCGAAATAAAGGGTTCAGTTCGACATTCCAACCATCTGAAGAAATATAGACAGATGCTGAAAGGCCGAAACGTTGTGATAAATATGGCAACAAAGATGAGGACAATTGTCCGAATAATGTAGATAGTGTACATAATACCTCATCTCAGAAATATAGACAGATACTGAAAGGCCGAAATGTTGTAACAAATATGGCAACAAAGATGAGGACAATAGTCCGAATAATGTAAATAGTGAAATCCATTAAAACTGGAAAGAGAGATAATAGTTTGTATACTTGAGAAACCTATATTCCTGAAAATTATATAATTACTTTATAAATTTCAAACGAAATTAGCACTGGCTTCTCTGCCAGTGAATACCGAATGTTTCTTTATAAGGAAACGCCTAATGTTACTGTTAACACTGCTATACGTGTGACATTGTAACAAAAATATTAAGTTAATTTTATAAATAACAAAAGAAGTTATAACTGTTTTATTTTTCCCTTCCTACCACCAGAAATTTCTGTGCCGTTATTTATGGAATCATCAGTGTCGATGAAAATACTCATGTACTTGCTCAATAAATCCTAACTTTTATGTCAAAATTTACATTAACAACTTTTATTAGAAGAATTTGCAATGCATTTATATGTCAAAATCGTTTACAATGCATTATTTTTATAAGCCCTTTTACCCCAAGCAAGGCAGGAGTGCCACTAGTGCACAAGGGGTTACAGAAAGTGTAACTAAGAGAAAAGACTTGGTATGGGGGGGGGGTGAGGAAAGGATAGAAATAAAGAACAGGGGTCAAGGCATCAGAAGATGTCGATTTACATTACATTTAAATTGTTGAAGATTATAGTTATCAGGGAAGCAAGTAAGAGGAAGAGAGTTCCACTGTTGGGAAGTGCGAGAGAAGCTGTTGGAGTAGAAGAGGCGGGTACATTTAACTGCTTCGACAGTAAAAGAGTGGGGGCCACGATTCCAACCTAGTAGAAGCTTACATTCATGGAGTCGCGGCAGCAGTGAAAATAGCTGCTCAGATAAGATGCCTTGAAAATATTTGTAGAAAAGACAGAGGGAAGCCTCTTTACGTCTGTGAGAACGTGACTCTGTGTCGAGAACCAAATTCAGGCCCGAGCATATTGCATATCCGTCTTTGGATTCTGTCAAAAACCTCCAGATAAACATCGGGGAACACCAGACCATATATGGCAACAATGTTCAATGCAAGGACGAATGATAGATTTCTAGATGTGAATGATGGACTGAGACGAGAAAAACCTTCTGGCACGACACAGAGAACAAAATTTCCTTGCATTACGACAAAAAAAAAACAATTTTCAGTACATTTCTCTAGCAAAATTGATCTCAGTGCATTTCTCTAGTAAAAATGATTTTAAATTAATTTCTATATATGCTTTTAACATACGTTTAATTGGATGCAAGTGATTTTTTTTAATCAATACTATTACTAAAATTCATAGAAGACAAATACGGCCTCACAAGTAGAAAGATTAATAGAAATCAGGGGAAATAACCGATCATTAAAAATAAAATAATAAAAAAATGTTTCATTTAAGAAATTTAGAAAGAAAAATTATTAATTCTGCTTTTTTTTTTCAGAAAGTAGTTTTTGTGGGTACAATTAAATTTTAACATGATAAATAAAAAGAGGAATGTTGATAAATTTATTCTGAAAGTATTTAATTCAATAAAAATGTTTGAAAATTAGTTAAATAAAATAAGATGAATAAACAATAATTTTACGTATGAAAGATTTTGATTCGTGATTTTTGTTAGTCTGTACAACGGTAATCTTCCATTTTATTGAAACGTGCCAATTACTTCAATTACTATACGATTAAATGTCTATCTGTTCAAAGTTTACAATCATGCAGTTAACTTATAAGAGCATAAGAGTGAAAACGTCTAATTACTGCAGGAGAGAACAAATTAAAGAAACATAAAGCTAATTACTACTTTCTGTTATTTTCTGGGTTTTGGTGGAATCCAGTCGAGAAGAGACTATGAGCTTGTTTCAGAAATTCTGCACCAGAACTATCAAAAAGACAGTCGTTAAATAATTGGCATACGATTGAATCTTGTTCTTACCTCTCAGGGTACTTTAAAACTTTCTGTGTTCAATCTTCTCATAAATTAACCAACTGGAGGTGGATTCATAAATGATTGATTATACGAGATGTGAGAATCTCTGCCAATGTTAATTTACTGGCAAATAAAACGCCAAGCCAAAAGATTTACCATTATTGGAATAGTGTTGCTGTAATACAGTAACAACTTTAATTAGAAGCATATGAAGCTGCATTTGACTCGCTATTTACCTGTGCTCCTAGCAGAGAAATGCACTCAGATCAATATTGCTAGAGAAATGTACTGATAATTATTTTCTTTTTTGTCGTAATGCAACGAAAGTTGATTCTCTGTGTCGCGCCAGAAGGTTTTTCTCGTCTGAGTCCGTACTTCATATCTACAAATCTACCATTCGTCCTTGCATTGAATACTGTTGCCATATATATAGTCTGTTGCCACCGCAGTTCATCTCGAGGTTCTTGACAAAATCCAAAGACGCATATGCAATGTGATCGGTCCTGACTTGGGGTCTCGACTCTAGTCACTTTCTCACAGACGTGATGTGGCTTCTCTCTGCCTTTTCTGAAAATATTTCAAGGCATCTGATCTGAGGTGGCACAAAACCGGTTTAACGTGTTTTTTTCTGAGCCCATAGGTTCGGTCAAAAATTCCCCGTAGACTCAGCTTTGTCTACCTCTACAGACGAGATTCCCTTCAGCATAGCCTCGTCTGAGTTCCTCCTAGCCCAAAGACAGAGAGATCGATAAGCAGTGTATTCCCAACCCAGAGGTTTGGCACATTCTAAAAACGATTTTTAAATGTAGCTGTGGCACAAGGCTGAATGTTTGAAGCACTCAGTGAGAATCGATCTCAGTTCTTAGTCGTAATTGATTTAGGGAGATAAACTTGTTAACCATAACACCACACCGAAGTACCCTCAGCTGTATTTAACTGCATTAGTGCTGAAAAATGTTGATATTATTTTGATGGGTGGTTACAAGCGACAGGGAAGATAGGATGTGCTTATTTTATTACTGCAGTGGCCAAAATCAATATTTAGCTACTCAAGGTGATTTTTTCACATTAGACATTTCAAAATGCAAGACTTAAAGTAAAGTATCTGAACAGGGAAAATATCAAAACAGAACGTTCATATCTTTACATGACGTCTTTCGAAAAGTTCTTGGAAAAAATGTTCTTCCAATATGCGTTCTTTGGGATCTTCAGTTCGCTCTCTGATAAATGTCAAGATTGATTCTAAACCAAAGCATCCTCTGATCTCCCCATTTCAAGGGACAATCTTTCTATGCTCAAAAGCTGAGTGGGATAGCTTTAGATCTAACATTGCAGAGGCTCCCCTCTTGGCATTCTTCAAAAATAGAGCACCCCTCACCCCACCATCAGACCAGGCCTCTTCTTTTCAGAATGAATTCTTTCTGTCGATGAGAGTTTTATATCGTACAAAATGCATCAGCAAAGATCGCTTAGAACTACAGGTTGATCATCCCACGTCTTGGATATTTCAAATTGACAGAATCAAAGTAATCCATGTGAGCAGAGATAATAGAAGAGATAATAGCCAAATATAACGTTCATATTTTTACATATCGTCTTTCGAAAGGTTCTTGAAAGAAACAGAATATTGATATTTCTCAAACACACGTTAAAACTACTTTCAAAAATATAAACCTTCTTTATTACATTATTTAAGATGTGAAGAATTTAGTATTTTAGTTTGAAACTGAAAAGCTATCCAATATAATTTTCCGAAATACTGCTTTTAGATCGGCTTGGATAACTCTCACTGCTTTAAAGCATAAAATACACAACTTTATCACTCACATGGCAACCAGATCCCTTTTCTTTAATATCCCTGAGATGGCATTGGGGAAGAGTGTATGTGGGTTTACCTTTTCCACATATGTGAGTTCAGAGTTGGCCTTCTTGACTGGGTTCCATCTAAGTTTAGAAAACCCAATCTACCTTTCTATTTAAGACATAGCTGGGGTAGAAGAGACTGATTCATGCCTTTCCCTGGGGTATTAGTGCAAAAATGAACGCAATAGACAAGACCAGAATTTGAACTTAGATCGCTAATTCCATATTCTACGCCAGTACCTTTTACGCTACCCACACATGCCTTTTTTTTAAATGGTGTGTTCCTACAGGACATAGGCTCTCAAAGAAAAGAAATCTGTAAAGAAGGCATGAAAATTTCCAAATGATAGAAAGATCATTTGGAATTTTCATGCCTTCTTTTGAAATCTAGCAAAGTGGTTTCATCTAGTTGTGTCCACGGGTTTTAATTCAGAGTCCTCGTTTTCCTAGAATGGCTGAGACTTTAGTCTACCCTGCTATTTAACCCATAGCTGTGGAGGAGAAAATAAGGAGTTCTGCCTTTAACATCAGTGCGAAAGTTAACACATCAGAATTTGAGTCTATTATCTACAAGTATGTAGTTGATCACTTCAATAAAAAAAAATCCTGAACGACGAATAGTACGGGTTTCTTCTTCTGGTGGTTAGAACGTCGAACTGAACCCTTTATTTCAATCACTGGGGTAGACTGTTCTAGTTCCACATGCCATGTCTAATGGATCTCACTAATGGATCTCAGTTATCTCCTGTTAATTCCACTCTCAATGTTCCCCACCGCCTTAACTAGGTATTGAACCCACACTCTTTGGTTCCTATCATTGGAGTTAACTAACTCCTTTATCCACTGTGCCATGTGTCCTTGAGGATGCATGCCGCAGTGGATAAACATAGCGACAAAGATGAGAACAATAGTCAGAATAATGTAAATAGTGGACTAATTTTCCATACTGTAACTTCTTCCCCACAACACGCTATTCTCACAGAGTCGAAACACTTTCAAAACCACCGAGTTCCGAATGTAGGACAAACGTTCCACTCAGCTTTTTTTTCCGAGAACTCTCACGTTATGGAAAAAACTTCTGCGTAGATGTTTCCCTGAGTTCTACAATCTTAACCACTTCAAGTCAAGGAACAATATATCTTTTCCCCGTAAAGTTTACATCCTACCATCTCATGGCTTACAGACCCATCACGTTTTAAGCAAGAATCATTCACCAAAGAGTTAAAAACATTCACTTGCTTCCAGTGCATATGTACAACAAATGCTTCGTCTAGTAAATAAACAAAAATGAATATGGAGTGCCAGGTGGATTTGAACCTTTTATACTTAGGCAGGATTTTGCCTTTTCTCATTGCTGCCCACTCACTATACCACTACTCCAACACTCAACAGCTAAATCTATTTTGACGATAGTGTAAAAAAAATCTTAAATATTGAATTTTGGCAATTGTTGCCCGAAAGTTCAATTTTCTCCGAGTTGCGCACTGAAAATGAAAAAGAAATGTTCGGTACTTAATGCAAGCTTGTCTTTCTTTCTTTTTATGTGCCATGTCATTTCAGGACGTAGGCGATCATGGCTCTCCACCTCTTTCTATCCTTTGCAGCTCTAAACAAGTTCTCTGCTTCCTCCACGTTCTGTCATCCACTTGCTTAAGCCTGCCAGGTATGTCACGCGTTGTTTTCCCTTGTCTCTCTTTCCCTCTATTCGACCCTTGAGCATCAGATTCACCCTAGGACCTCCTTCCTCATTATGTGTCCCAGAAATTTCAGCTGCCTCTTCCTGATGATAAGTATAAGCCTCCTCGTTGTTTGCATCCTCTGTAAGACCTCATTTTTGCTCACACGCTCAGTGCACGATGTCCTTAGCGTCTTTCTGTAGAATCACATCTCTATCGCCCAGTCTCTCTTCATCTTTGAGGAAATCGTCCAAAATTCGCCGCCGTAAAGAAGGACAGATGTCACGTAAACAGCTCAGTATTCTTTTCTTTGTTAACAAAGAAATTCTTCTGTGTCGGAATACTCTGTCCAGCTTTTGGAATGTGTACTTAGACTAAAAAAGAAAGTGTTGAAATTTCTGAGGCATATAATGAAGAAAGAGGGTTTGGAGAATTTGCCACTCACTGTACGTAGTGAAGGTAAGAAAAATAGAGTAAACTGAGTTTGAATAGTTGGTAGAACAAAGACAAAAATGGATGGTAAAATACTGAATTTATTGAGTGCAGCAAAGGACAATAATTTAGAGAGAGAAGTGGTCGACTATGTCCTGAAGGGAACATAAAATAATGCGCACCAAAAGTTTATGCACAGGCCTCTTAAGTCATCTCTAACGGAGCAAAACCCATCCTTTAAATCGGACATTTTGCGACAATTGATCTGCCATGTGTCATATTGCCATGCTTGATTTTTACATGGCATCTGCGTCGTTTTACGTCTTGTCGATGAAATGAGGCAGATATATTTAGCGTCTGACACGTTCATGCATGCGGTATTTATTCTGTCCTCCCACTAGGACGAGATGTGACACAAGGTCTATTTTTAGGTGGGGACCCGAGCACGTACGCCCGGGACAGGAACAAAACTTCCTCTCAGACTCCGCAACCGTCTGTTGCGCTGGCCTTAGTGCGAGCACCGATCCCTCCTTCTGGTGCAATGGGAGGGCTTGGCCTCGGGCAGCTGTTCCCCAGGGTTGGTCACCTCTCAGTATTATTTCCCTCAGTTGCCCCTCTGTCCTTTGACAGAGAAGCCTCTGAGCGGTCTCTGTCCAAAGACAGAGACGCAACTGAGAGATGATAAGTAGACGTGAAATTACTCAAAGAGAGTAAGTTACACGTTCATGCATGTCTTACTTATCAATAGTGTTTTGGCAACTGGTCTACCGCAGGAAGAAATAGCAACGAACTGGTAGAAAAAATCAGTCTCGTCAGTCATTTATCGAAAGATACATGATCACCTAAGCGTGTGTTGATCATGATGACGGCAGTCTTTGAGTATAGAATCCAAAGGTTGGCAGTGAATATGTCGAAGACAGTAGGGAAGCGTAGTTCAGGTTAGCAGTGGATATCTCGATAAAGTAGCAGAGCGTAGTTCTTCCTTCTGTTCTCTGGTTTCTGGTCATCTTTGGAGAGAGTAATCAAAATGGCCGCCTTTACACAAGACGGATTGAATATTTTACGCCTCCTGATTGGGTAACCTTCTTTTGGGGAACTATAAAGTGAGTCAAGTCATTTGGGTTTTCTCACTAGTATATAATAATGTACTCAAAATAACTTAACAGCGTGTATCACGCATGGCACATAACTGACCATTGTGTTTATTTGCATGTACAAAAGTCTAGTATCTGCCCAATCTCTGACCCTTCTGAGCTGGAATTACTTACACCTTTGGCTATGAAACTTTCATAAAATTATACGGGAATTAATTGTGAAAACACAAGAGATAAGGGAGATACAGGGTATGAGATAGAAGCGGTAAGAGGTAGGAAAGCGACAGAAAGATGTAAGAGTACTTGGATTGCAAAAGAAAATATTCGCCGATTACTTCCACAACGAAGAGAACAAATCACTGTAAGTTCAGACTCGAAGATCAGAGGCAAAATCTCGATTTGCAGGTATTATGTCACAAATCACAATCCACGTAATCAGTCAGAAAAATAAATCACTCACCGCCGCGGTCTCTAAATACACGAATTTTGTCTTTTTTTTCCCTCCCCGATTCGAGAACACCGACTGCTTTTATCGACCGAGCATTTTTCTTTCATTCGTCGACAACTGGGAGAGGACGCACAATATTAGCTTATTAAAATACTTTTATGGCGACTCATGCGACTAACTTGTTTCTAATTTGAATATTCCGTCTTCAGTATATCATGCAGAATACGTGGCCTTTTTTTCGGCAAGTAACTTTCTTTTTCGCCACGGTTTCCGTCGTAGGATACACGCGACACGCTGTCGCTTGATTTGACGAGGTAATTCACCGTTTCCTTCGCTATAAAAGACAAAAGGAAAACACGTCCAAAGAAAACACACACGCAATTTCAATATGTTGAAAAATCAAAAGAAAACGGTTAAATCCATCACTTCATACCTTTGAAGATGTACAGCACATACGTCCATCTCATATCATAACAGTCAAATCACAATCTAAACAATATTCATTGATAAAAAATTGAATATTATACGCTCACTTTACTTTTTGGCAGACTATGAATAATGAAACTTTCTGTCGTCCACATACTTTGACTGAGCTTTCAACCACGTGATGAACATTCATGAACGTTCTCAAATTTAAAAGCCTTGCTAAACCAATAACATCCTCGCCTTTGTATATAAATGTGTAACAAAATAAATTCTTACATTACCTTACAAGTCCCCAGATGATGAAACGTGTCGGTTAAGAATAGTTTTTCCTCTTGTCTCTTTGTATTCATTTTGTCTCCTCTATCCCAGAAGATTTGCACGCACGCACGCACACACACACACACACACATATATATATATATATATATATATATGTATGCGAGTATGTGTGGGTGTGTGGCTGATGTGTGCGTGCGGGGTATGAAAATATACTTTAAAGTTATGCTAAATTAACGGGTAAAAGTAGTCAATATCAGAGCTAGAAAATATTTAAATATAAGAGTGGACATTCAGGTCAACACCAAGCAACGACAGTCTCTTTCAGGCTTCAAGGCCATATGATGAAGGTTGACTGAAGATTGCGTTGAAGCAAAAAGTGTTGATGGTGTTGATCTCAGTGTCCATATATATATATATATATATATATATATATGATTCGGTCGAGCACTGTGGAGAGAAAAGCGAGAATTTGTAAACAGTCACTATTGCTGCTGATAATGCAAGACTCTCCAAGCTGTATTGATTAATCTAGGTTACTAGAGTGTTTATGAAAAAATAAATACGCAAAAATTCGCCTTTCGCCGCGCACGGCGTCGATAGTGTAGCGGTTAGAATCTCCGACTGATGCCAAATCGGTCGAGTTTCGGTCCCGGCTTGAAGCGATCCGATGTCTACTCACACTGATGAGCTGTGAAACAGTGAAACAGTCTGTCTGTGGATGAATATATATATATATATATATATATATATATATATATATATATATACAGAGAGAGAGAGAGAGAGAGAGAACGCGACTGCGATAGACAAAGAGAAACAAAATGAAAAAAACGGAAGATTGGGGAAAGACATCAAGAGATAGGTCCATTGACAGAATATCAAAAGTGTGAAAAACTGAAAGCTTTGTAGAGAGGAAAAGGTATAAACACAGCGATATATTAAAATTCATTATAAGGAGATAGAGAAAAAGAAAACAGATTACATTGTGCACACTATTTACATTATTCGGATTATTGTCCCCATATTTATTACATATGGCGACAAAGATGAGGACAATAGTCCGAATAATGTAAATACTGTACATAATACCTCATCGCAGAAATATAAACAGATACTGAAAGGCCGAAACGTTGTGATAAATATGGCAACAAAGATGAGGACAATAGTCCGAATAATGTAAATAGTGTACATAATACCTCATCTCAGAAATATAGACAGATACCAGTGTACATTGTGTATTCCTTATGGGCTATATCCATATCATCTACAGCTATCTCTTGAAAGGAAATGGAACACCAAAGACACATGGAATGTGAAGAACGATATACAGGGCAACACATGCTACAGAAATGCATTGATTTTTGCTCGGTACAAAGAGCATCAGACCAACAGCATGAGGAAACATTTCAACAAAACCGAGACGCAAAAAATAACATATTTTCTAATCCAATCGTTAATTTCATAAGAGTTAATACGCCGACTCACAAAAGAGCGCCCAATGTTTATTTTCATATATATATATATATATATATATATATATATATATATATATATCCGATGCGATGAGAACGAAAGTAATATATAAATTCCAACGTTCGCAGTGTTAATTCAAAAAAGAGCTCGATACAGATAGTAGAGCGATAATTATTTAAGATAACCATTTCCGACCCTCACCCGTAAATGTGCAGTTGAAATGCACTGAAACCAAGTTGCATCTTTGTTGTGAGTAAAATGGTTTTGTCTATATGATAAAATTATAATAAATAAATAAAATATATCTATATATATATATATCGGTCGTGTTTCGATCTCGGCCTGAAGCAGTCCGCAGTCATATATATATATATATATATATATATATATATATATATATATATATATATATATATATATATGTGTGTGTGTGAGAATATGAAGACAAAAGGAAAATTTTGCAAAACAACATACTAAAAGCATTAGTTGGTCATTGTAATGAGTCTGACTATAATTTTAATTTTAAAAATCTACTTTAATTAAAAGAGAAACCATCTAAGATGGAAATATATAGAAAGTGCTTTAATAGCGAGATCATCCACATCGAATTTACATTCAGATTCTTTTAGCATATCGCTTTTCTTGACAGACCTTCTCTCATCACAATGTGGGATATTCAATGAGAAAAGTGATGGAAACATGAACAAAAGAAAAAGAAACTAAATGAAATCGGCTTGACTATATACCCAAAACAAACACACACACACACACACACACACACACACACACATATATATATATACATATATATATATATATATATATATATATATATATATATGGTTCACAAGCATTTTCAGATTTTCATACCGCGGGTTGACCTATGCTTTGCGAGTGAAATTGGGTAGACTGAACAATTGAGGCTGTCGATAGCTGTGCTTGCACGAAGTCACAAGTCATCGTGAACGAGGGTTTGGATGTGCTATTGTTCAGATTGTTGATCACACTAGATAACACGGTCTCTCCCAGAAACTGTAACAAAGGTATGCTCAGCATTATTGCAGTATAATGCTTTTTAATATATATATATATATATATATATATATATATATATATATATATATATATATGGATTAAATTTAATTTCTCAGCCTCTCTTCTCCTTCCCGCGTATGTGTAGTCGCATCAATGTAAAAATGACTTTAGCCCACTGAAGTCCTAAATGACGAAACGCATCAGACGAAACCTTTTTAGACTTTGTTACAGTTCTCCCTTAAAATTGTTCCTGAGATGTAAATATTTTTATATCGTTTTCCCATTATATATATATATATGTGTGTGTGTGTGTGTGTGTGTTTGTGTGTGTTTGTCTGTGTGTGTTTGTCTGTGTGTGTCCGTGTGCATAAAACAGTACAGGCTGGTACCGGTATTATAGATTCTTAATATTAAAAACATAGAACAGAAAAAAAAAGAAAAAATGAAGAAGTAATGGAAATTTTCTAACAAATCGACAAAAACAAACGTAAACAAAACGTAGATTTTTCGCAGATGTCACCTTCAACCAACAAATGGCCCATACCAGCGAGTGAGGAAGCCGAGAGACGACTCGCTTTACAGACACGCTTCTTTCAACCGTCCACCTATCATAATCAAGCAAATCCTACAATCCATCAAACACAAATTATCCGACAACTCGTCTGGGGAAAGGATTTCCCGCGAAGCCAAAAATGATTATGAAGCAGCGCTAGAAGAATCACGGCTTTTCAGCGAAACTAGCATTCACACCGAATAAACTAAAAATACACCATAAAGAGAAAACTCGTGAGGCTTAACACATCATACAATAAAAATATAAAAAACGGAATTCAGATATTTATCAAAGTCATCGACCAACAAAAGACACCTAAAAAAGAAAACGGCACAAAATATTCAAGAGAAACATTTTAAACCTCAGCTAATGCTGCACTAAAAATACACGACAGCTATAAGAAAAGACTGTAAAAGAAAATTACCAGGTCACTGAAAACACCCATCTGTAACCGTAGAACAAAAGACAAATGTCTACCGAGCAGCAGCGTTGGACAACCAAATTATTATAGAATCCAGTGGGCACCTAAAGGCGGTGTAATTGTAAGCAAGCTTGTCTTGCTAGAAAAATTACGACTTACTAGTGAGTTTGATCCTCACTGGGTCTCCCATACTTTCGGCCTTGTGTCACATCTAAGCTACGCTTGGGAAATCTAGGGCACCTCGGCGTGGTGTAATGGTTAGCAAGCTTGTCTCGCTAGAACAATTACGACTGAATAGTGAGTTAGATCCTCACTGGGTGTCCCATACTTTCGACCTTGCAGGATCCAATAGAACCACACAGAAATGTACATCCAAGAATAACAGAAGATCCCTGGAAATCTAGAAACTATTCACACAAATCATTATTTATACAAGAATATTCACATAGCACAACACTCTCAGAACACATATGAAACCTTAAAATCCAGAAGCACAACGCACCAGAAATAACAGGAAAAATAAGAAAATCGGCACCAGCTTGCAGTAACATCACAAGAAGAAAATATAATCTTCTCTATAGATGAATATAAACTCCGAAAGCTTATGCCCAAATTCAAACACGAAAAGATTTCTTTACGATATCTAAAACCATCTTACGACTTGAAACACTAAACAGATAATAAAACTTAACCTACAATTAATACGTTTTATTTAATAGCAAATATATTTTTAAAAGAAATAAAGTAAACAATAATCATAAAAAATCAAATAAAATAAAACAAAATAAAATTTCAAAAATAAAAAAATGAATAAGTTAAAATAGAATATAATAAAATCTTATAGAAATAAATCAAAATCAAGTTTATGATTATAAATAATCTAATAAGCATTAACCGGAAATTAAAAAAAATTCATCTTACTCACTTTTCATAAGTCTTTAGTGATTACCATATAAGAAGACAGCAGAAAGAGCGGTACAAGATGGCGTGCTGATCGCTTAACGCCTACAACTGCCAGTAACAATGTAGTGATGAATTTTATGCCCATATAATACAATCTCTGATCGATATTAATCACCACTTGCTCCCACTAACACACACACACACATATATATATATATACACTCACTCTCTCTCTCTCTCACTCTCTCTCTCTCTCACACACACACACACACACATACATACATATATATATAT
>OZ038481.1:96877714-96952714 GCA_964036315.1 Acanthosepion esculentum
ATACTAAAATACTGTGTTAGCCCAAGATGCAGATTCTGTGACAAATATCCAGAAACCATTGATCATCTTATATCAGGTTGCACGATATTGGCACCCACTGAATATAAAACCCGGCATGACAGAGGGGGGGATATCTACACTGGAAAATTTGAAACTCCTATGGGAAGGAAACTGGAAGAAACTGGTACGAACACCACCCTGGCCCGCTTACGGAGATAGGACCTGCTACAATCCTATGGGACTACACAATACACACTGATAGAACAATCAAAGCCAACCGCCCAGACATTGTTATTAAAGACCACAAACAAAATAAGTGTCTCCTTATTGATATGGTAGTCCCTGCAGACTGCAATGTATCTTTGAAGATATTCGAAAAACTATCAAAATACAAGGACCTTGAAATAGAAATCTCAAAAATGTGGCACATGGGAACATCAACAATTCCTGTTGTAGTTGGAGCCCTTGGACTGGTTGGAAAAGATTCCAGTAGGTTGATTAAAGGGATCCCTGGAAGTCCATGCCTCAAAGAGATACAAAAAATTGTTCTGACAAGTACAGCCCACACTTTACGAAGGGCTTTATCTATGTAATTAATTTTTTTATTTATTTATTTATTTTTTTTTTTGCAGTGGAAAGTGTCATGATGCCATTTCTAACCTTAGGTCCCTGGGCGGGATCCGGAAAGAAATGTGTAAACGCAGATATCAAAGGAAATAATAATAATAATAATAATAATAATAATAATAATAATAATAATAATAATAATAATAATTCGAATGATTCCTATGTTTCTAAAAAGAAATTTAAAAAACTGTCAAATTATAAAAACCTGCAAATCGAAGTAACAAAAATGTGGAAACTTAAAACTACAATTATCCCTGTTGTGATTAGGGGCGATGGGTATGATAATGAAGGATACCGAAGAAAATGTGGGTAAGGTTCCTGGGCACATCAGAATGTCAGAGCTACAAGAGATTAACTTGTGCGGAACTGCGCAAATCATCCGCTAAACTCTCTCCATCTACACGAAACATTCCAAATGTGCATAGATTACTCTCCCACTGTTCCCTTTTTATTCATGAATCCCAGGTGAACTTGATAATTAGGCACTTTAAATTATTCTCTGACAAGATAAGACCACATGACGAAACAACAACAACAACAATAATAATAATTATTATTATTATTTTTATTTCCTTTGATATCTGGCGTGTACACATTTCTTTCCGGGTCCCGCCCAGAGATCTAAGCTCAGAAATGGCATCATGACACTTTCCACTGACAAAAAAAAAATTACATAGACAAAGCCCTTCGTAAGGTGTGGGCTGTACTCGTGAGAACTATTTTTTGTATTTCTTTAAGGCGTAGGCTTCCATGGATCCCTTTAATTTATTCTACAGGAATATTTTCCAACCAATCCGAAGGCTCCAACTACAATGGAGATTGTTGATGTTCCCATGCGCCACATTTTTAAGATTCCGATTTCAAGGTCCTTGTATTTTGATAGCTTTTTGAATATCTTCAAAGATACATTGCAGTCTGCAGGGACTGCCATAGCAATAAAGAGGCACATTTTTTGTATGCAATGTCTAATGACAATGTCTGGGCGGTTGGCTTTGATTGTTCTGTTAGCGTGTATTGTGTTTTTATTATTATTATTATTATTATTATTATTATTATTATTATTATTATTATTATTATTATACATTCTAAAAGTCAAAATTAAAAAATAAAACCTTTTTAAAAAGCAGGTGACAAAATTTGCAACCTGACACGTTCATAAATAATCATAAGCAAATTGACGTGACTGTTGAAATCATTAATGTATCTCACGGGTTTATGTTTTTTTTTCGTTTTTTTTGTTTTTGTTTTTGTTTTTGGTTTGTTAGTTTGTTTTTTATTTTTCATAAATTTAATTTCTATCCATTTTGACGTCAAACAGTTTAAAATACTGGCACAATTTGGAATTTTCGTACATTTTTTCTGCAAGCCAGCCGAATATGCCTAAGACAAGACATTTTGAAAGATTCCTTAGATCGAAAGCGAGAATAGAAATAATAGAAAAAAATAGCAGATGATTTGTCAACAACAGACATTTTTTTCCCAGATTTCAAAACGGAGACGAGATTCAGCCAAACTTCGATTATTTTCTCCAACAGAACAGAAAAAAGATTTCAGCAAGGAACGAATTGTTTATGCTGAAGAATACATTTTTGCTTCATTGAAAACCTAATTCAAGAATGTCAAAAAATTAGATTCCCTTTTGGTCATATTTGATAAATCAGGTACGATATGTGCCAAATATTGGAAAGAAAAATTGAAAGTATGTAAAAGCTTATTTTTAATATAAAGTCCAAGAACTGGACTATCACTGCCTTAGGGCTTATTCAGAATGATTTTGTATATGTACTGATATTTATGCAGAAGTGGGAGAAGCGAATTATTCTCATTATTTCGAAAGAATTGTCAAGCATAGCCAAAAGAGAAGGGGTTTCCTAATGTAAAAATTGATTTATACAACAGTGTTTATGGCCTGAGGAAAATTTAGACACAATAGACAATTTTCTCCAATTCATTATATTTATTTTAATATTTATTTTAATCTTATCTAGATTTGAATCCTAATTTAAAGAAATAATAATAATAATAATAATAATAATAATAATAATAATAATAATAATAATAATAATAATAATAATAATAATAATAATGACATTGATTGTGCAAAAACTGTATTGACGCTTTGCAATATTTTTATACATGTGATTTTTATTATGAATTATAAAAGTCAATTTTTTTCCTGGAAATCATAACACTGAGCACTATTTACTTTTTTATTTTACTTTTAATTATCGGTTTTTTCAGATGCCATCATGTCGACAAATTAAATAATTATTATTCTTTAAGTCTTTTCGATAATATATATATATATATATATATATATATATATATATATATATATATATAAATTAAATAATTATTATTCTTTAAGTCTTTTCGATAATATATATATATATATATATATAAATTAAATAATTATTATTCTTTAAGTCTTTTCGATAATATATATATATATATATAAATTAAATAATTATTATTCTTTAAGTCTTTTCGATAATATATATATATATATATATAAATTAAATAATTATTATTCTTTAAGTCTTTTCGATAATATATATATATATATATATATATATATATATATAAATTAAATAATTATTATTCTTTAAGTCTTTTCGATAATATATATATATATATATATATAAATTAAATAATTATTATTCTTTAAGTCTTTTCGATAATATATATATATATATATATATATAAATTAAATAATTATTATTCTTTAAGTCTTTTCGATAATATATATATATATATATATAAATTAAATAATTATTATTCTTAAAGTCTTTTCGATAATATATATATATATATATATATAAATTAAATAATTATTATTCTTTAAGTCTTTTCGATAATATATATATATATATATATATACATATATATTATCGAAAAGACTTAAAGAATAATAATTATTTAATTTATATATATATATATATATATATATATATATAAATTAAATAATTATTATTCTTTAAGTCTTTTCGATAATATATATATATATATATATATATATATATATATATATATATATATATATACATATATATTATCGAAAAGACTTAAAGAATAATAATTATTTAATTTATATATATATATATATATATATATATATATATATATATATATATATATATATATATATATATATATATATGTATGTATGTATGTGAATAATAGTAATACACGGTTGGAAAAAATCGGATAACACAACTTGCAGATATGTCAAAACAAATCAGTACCCGAGGAAAAATTGGGAGAAAAAGAAAGAACTACAAATATTTGAACAGGGCGAAACAAATCGTCCAGTGCCTTAAGTCTTAGTCCAAAGAAAAAAATACCAAGAGAGTAGTAAAGCTAAAACGTTAAGATCTTCAGGGTAAGCTGGCTTACCCTGAAGATCTGTTTAGCTGAAACCTAGGTAGGTTTTCCTGGCTCGTTAGGGTTTATTTCATATATATATATATATATATATATATATATATATATATATATATATATATATATATATATATATATATATATATATATAATTTATCTCATGACGAGAAAATCCAGGTTAGCGGTAAAAAGTACTAATGTGCGTAATTATTTTTAGCATACACAAATACACACACATATATTTGTTTCGTTTGTTTTTGATTTGACGAAAACTTGAAAGGTGAAAGACGTAATCAAATCTGGTTTCAATGAGACGGCTTTCCATTTGTCATATTCTTCAACATATTTTCAGGATTCTATATCCTAATATATATATATATATATATATATATATATATATATATATATATATATATATATATATATATATATATCATATTTAGGAACCAAGAATTCTTTCAGGCAAGATTTGTTGAACAATACCAAATTTCTAAGCTTTTCCAACATCAGTCTAAGCTTTTTTACGTCAGAATTAAATACTGAAAATCTTTTTTATCTTAGGCCCGAGTACTTTCGACTGTCACTGCAGTCGTTATCAAGAATTGTGATTTTAATCTAGTTAACTGCACTAGTTGCAAGACACTTAAAGATGACGCCATTTAAAACTGCCAAAAAGAATTTTAAAACACGCTTCAATATTCGATCATAGAGAAAGTTTAATGTTCGCTGAATCCCTTGTATTATAACGAATTCACAAATGCTAATTCCTTCTTTGCAGCAATTCCTACATATTGATTTGCTGTTATCTATTAAAATTTGTGTTATTTTGGTTATTTGTGATATATATATATATATATATATATATATATATATATATATATATATATATATATATATATATATGTATGTATGTATCTATATATATATACATATCACAAATAACCATATTTGTGATATATATATATACCTATATATATATACATATATATATATATATCGATTATATATATATATAACTATATTTGTTATATATATGTATATATATATATTTACATATATATATATATGTATATATATATCACAAGTAACCACATTTGTGATATATATATATCGATTTTATATCTATATATATAGCCATATTTGTGATATATATATATATATATATATATATATCACAAATAACCCTATTTGTGATATATATATATATATACATATATATATATACATATATATATATATATATATATATATATATATATATATATATATATATATATATATATTCGTGATATATATATATATATTTATATATATATATATATTTATATATATATATATATTTATATATATATATATATATATATAGATAGATAGATAGATAGATAGATAGATAGATAGATAGATAGATACATAGATAGATAGATATCACAAATATCCATATATATATATATATATATATATATATATATATATCGATTATATATCTATATATATAACCATATTTGTGATACATATATATATATATATATATATATATATATATATATATATATATATATATATATATATATATATATATATATATATAAATTATGACATTTTTATTACTTCAAACGCTATTCTTAGTGAATACGCGTATCTGGAGTAGACGTTACTTTTTATTTTTAACGGTGTGTATTCTACAGACATGCGCATTCGAGAAATCTTGGTAATTTTGATGTCATTTGTTTGAGCTAAACTGGCCTGCCCAAATCGCGAATATAATTCGCTTCCCGAGTATCAGATTGCAACTGGGAAGTTTCGCTTCCTATCTAAATGCCAGCTGTTTGTTTTTTACTATATAAACTACGACAATGCATTTTATTTCTTTAGCCAGAACATCTTGTAGCCTGTCAGATGTTTATGATCACCATTTCACGCCTGTGGACACCGACTATACATATCGACGAAACCTAGTATACGCGGCTTACGGCAATATTACTTTGGGACACCGGTTCTCGTACGATCTCCCTAGTTAAGCAACGTCGAGCCTGTATCTACTGTAAGCTGGGATGCGCGCCTGTTATTATGGATAACGGCTCGAAATTTGACGTCAAAGAGCAGAGTTTCAATTCAAGTTGGTTTTCTTATATTCACTTACGCGCAAATACCCTTGAGAAATGTATGAATCCGCATCTCCCCCCAGCTATGGGTTAATTAGAAGGATTATAAAGGAATCAGAATATCATTATTATCCCTCCCACTTAAAAAATTCTTACAATCAAAAATATTCTCTCGTTTTAAATAAACTGCAAAAATGTCGATAAGCCGTAAAAACGATCACTCAAAAAATCTAAAATACGCCGACTTCTACCGAATGGATGTTTGTGGATTGACTCGAGTATGTATGATCAATGTTTACATATGGTCTCAGATATAAACTCGACCAATGTCTACCTGTAGACTCAAATATATACACAATCTAGGATTACTGATGAACTCAAGGATAAACATGACCAACGTTTACCTAGAAACGCATGCATAAACCTATGTTTTCCAATGGACTCAATTTTAAAACATGACCAATATTTACCTGGAAACTTAGGAATAAACAGAAAAAGTGTTTATCTGTACGCTCAAGTAAAAACACACCCCATGTTTACTTATAGAATCAAGTTTAAACACGACTAATATTTACATAAAGTAAAGGTGTTCCAATAACTTGGACCGATTTTAAATGTGAATTAAGTTTAAGTGTCTAATGATTTTTTTTTCTTTCAGATTTGGCGGACATTTGGACGATATTATTTTTCACACACAATTTCCATGACTTAAATAACATGATCCGATAGAGAAACAAATACATTTTCACCAATAACATTGATTTATTTACTGATGACTTTGATCCGTCTTAATGAAACACCCTTATATATATAATCCGTCTTAATGAAACACCCTTTATAATAATACAAAGAAAACAGATTTGAGCTTTCTCTACAGCCGCTTTACCGGTGGTAGAGAAAAATGTCGTAATGGCCAGCCACCGGTTGAACAGTGGTAGAGAAAAATGACTTAATGCTGAGCTACTGGTTAAACAGTAATTAAACACTTGTAACTATTTTTATATCTATCGTGAAACATTACATACCAATTATTTGCAAATTTTGACTCAGAGGCTCAGGCTTAGAAAGGTTAAAATTGTCCAAGAACGCAGGGTTCAAAGGGCTAAACTAGCCAAGAAGTGTTGATATGATATAAAACCCACCAACCAACCAACCAACAGCAATTAACTTATGGAACGAGTTCTGTCCTCAATATCATTTCCACTACAATGGCCTTATGTCTAACACAATTCTTGTTCATACGCTATTTCATACACGTATCTATGTGAGTGGATACTTTCAAGGACGACTATTAGGATAAGAGTCTATTGTTACTATTGATTCGGCAGTGTGTGCAATATATTCGACAACGTAACAGAAATATGAACTGCAGACAGTGTATTCAAGAGACATGTCAGACACGCGATATCCGCAAACCAATCAGGCGATATACGCACACTACATCATTACTTGGCTTTGACGGCGAAACGCAGCTGTACAAGATGCGCCAAAAAGTCCGTGGTCTTTATTTCTTATAAGTGTACCAATGTAAAAGTTCAGTCACGGCACTCAGTGTTTAAAATCAAATAAAACAAAAAAAATTACAGTCCACTTCATTCTTTCCTGAATTTCAAACATCCAGCGTTTTAAGGAGCGTGGGGTAATGCGCTACAATCAAAAATGTTCGGAGCTATCAGACGATATCAAATAAAGAAATCTCATTCGTTGTACAAACATTCTCTGTTTTTATGCCCCGCTCTTTAATCTTCGTTCACTTTATTATCTTATATATAAAGTACAGTGTGTGTGTGTGTATGTTTGTGCATGTGTAAGTCCGCGCAACACCTACACCCCTACTGGTCTGCTTTCAAAGTTTCATAGCTCATTCAAAAGCGTTAGATATGTTAGGCACAGGAAACGATTTTCATTTAGCTCAGATTCGGGTTTGCCATATTATGCACGGTTAAAAAATATATATTAATACATTATACTAGCCACTATCGTTGCTTTCATGGTTCAAGGGGAGTAATTCTTATTTTCCTTTTGTATCCAGAATTACAGATAGCTTAAAATTTTAAGCTAGCTTAAAAAACGCCGTATCGGGCGGCATTTAAGCTAGCTCCTGTGAAGGATTATTTGTTTGGCCATCATCACAATAGCTAGGGAGGAGTGGATGCAATAAACTACAGAAGAACACCAAAATTGATCGCTGCATTTAAGTATTGAATTAATGTTTAAGCTTACCTTTTAAAAGTTCAACGATAATTCTTCTGCTGCCACTTAATTTCTAGATGAATTGATGTATGTAGATCCTTATTTTCCTTACAAACAAATATTTTTATTTCATGGTTGACAGAATAGGGGACAACTTATAAGATATAATGAATATAGTTTAATGATGGAAAAACAGAAATTTAAATTAATTATACATTCAGCATTTGAAGAGTTAGATAAAGATAATTAAGTGAAACCTGTTATGGAAACTATATGATAAAATGCGAAATTGAAGCTCAATTCTCCCATGAATTCTGAGATTACAAAGCCCCAGCTTCACTTTATTTTAATTTACACGCTAAAAGCCAATATCTGTATTATATATTATCTACCTCTATGTACTATCACTCTTAAGGTTTAACTAATTTGCATATTGATTTTAAAACTAACTCTCCTTCATTACTGTTTTTTTTTTCGAGGATTGTTTTGATTTTCGTATCAAAAATAGTTCTGTTTAGGAATATCGCCTTATATAGCGCAGAAAGGTGTTTGAAATTTGCATTTTACTTGGCCTTCAACAAGTTGGTATCTATTTGTAAAACTTTCTTTAACTATATCAAGACAATTTATGAATGGAATGTTCATTTAAAATTTTTGTTTCAAAGATTTCAAGTAGTGAATATATCTTTGCGAAGCGAGAGCGATCGAGCGAAGCCTGTCAGTAATCTATATTCCTCTTTATTCTACGCCTGAATAATGAATAAAATATCAAGCACAAAACTACGAGTTCTGTTATATTTTCCATTCCGGCCAAATAGAAAATCGTTAGTCATTTCTACGACGTTATATTTCAATACGGTATTCAATTTAAAGTGAGGAGATATTTTTCATGATATATGACGATGGGACAGAAGTCAAGCTATAATGGATTCATATCTTCAAAATGGATATTATTACAAAAATATTATAAATAAGGGGAATTCGTTCGTGAAAATAGTACTGAATATCTTTTCCCTCGTCCTGGAATTAAATAATAATATTCGTACTAATTTGTTTTCGACGACTTATACAGTACAATACGAGAAAGAGCAAATCAATAGTTTGATCAGCAGTGTTCTTATGTTCAGACTGCGTGAATGGGATTTTAGTTCCGTTATTTTATCGAATCCCAGGTGACACACGGTGCGGGTCTGCCATTAAAAGTAACCGTAAGTGCATCTCGGCATAAAAGACGCCATTAACTCGTTCACCTGACCGGCCACATGTAGAATTTAAAAGAAAATGTTTTACATTCTTTAGAATTCATCCGGCTCCAACAGAAACAATTCTTCGGGATGAGTAAAAATAGTCTAAATTAATAGCTATTTCGCGTTTCGTATTTGTGATTTAAACTGTGTGAAATACAAACTCACGCACACACGTATATATATATATATATATATATATATATATATATATATATATATATATATATATATATATATATATATATATATATATATATATATATATAATTAAGGCCTTCAAATTTCTGGGAAATAAATATGTATGCTGTATATATATGAAGAAACGAATTTTTTTTACTATTACCTTCAAATCTTACTTCATCTTGATTTGAAACCTAAACTTTGAGTAAGAAATATTACCCATCAAAAATAGCTACAAATTACATTCATGAGTTAGACTCAAACTGATAAAGATGTTACCGTAACAGTCTTTCATAATATTACTTTTAGTAAACCCTTATATTTTTTTTTATTATTGTCGTTTATTAATATAGTATTCAACTTATATTAGATCCCTAATTTATTTGTAGAGAAGTTGAATATTTAAATTGCTAACAAGCATTAAATTCATTTCTTCATGGAGTTTTTAAAAATTTAAATTACTATCAAACGTTAAAATCTGTTATTATCTAATTTGCTAAAGCTATACCACCCCTCTTCCTCCGTAAACCTCTTTTCTCTTTACTTCCGCCTTTTTCTTTTTCATTTTCCTCCACCCCTTCCATATATCATTTCCTTTGAGTTGACCGATTAAATAGGTCAATGTCTGATCCTTACCCCCTTCCTTCCTCAATATTAAGTATTATAAATATAAAAATAAATTTTAAAATTCTCCCTTCCCTCTCTAAACTCGACCATGTCTCTCATACCATTCCTCGCTACCTTCTATATTAACTTATATAAGCTTAATACCCGTCAAAAGTGTAAATTTTAATTTCATTTTTCGTTTCACCTTTTGGAAGTGATGTCTGAAGATCCATGGACAGTTAAAAGTCCTTGGTGAAATACACTATTACAATGGAGCCTTAAAGTGGTCTGTTTTTCTTTAAATTATATATATATATATATATATATATATATATATATATATATATATATATATATATATATATTATATATATATATATATAAAGTATGTGGTGCAGTTCAATTTACATGACATGAATCATTCATACAAAAAATAGATATTGAAGTTAATGATATAAATGGCGTGAATACATCTTCGCAAACAAATTTAATAAAATACATTAACCCCGAACCTGTAAATGAATGTTATGATCCCTGTTTATAAATTCCAGTAGCATAAGGTCTTTTTTATGCTTTTACGAGCTTCCATCTGTTCCTACAGATATTATCAGGTATGAAAATATATATATTTTTTTACATCCAGGTAATAACAAGACAACGAAAGAATAGGTGTAATCCGAAAGATGTTTTTAAGAAATGTGTTATTGTTAAATTGTAAGTAATTTTGGAGCGTGCGGTTGTAACGCTGAGGTTGAATTTTTAAATTTTAAGATTGTGCGTTTTTGTACTAATATGGAAATAAGAGAATTTATAAACAGGGATCATAACATTCATTTACAGGTTCGGGGTTAATGTATTTTATTAAATTTGTTTGCGAAGATGTATTCTCGCCATTTATATCATTAACGTCAGTATCTATTTTGTGTATGAATGATTCATGTCATATATATATATATGTATATATATATATATATATATATATATATATATATATATATAGTCGTCTGAAGATCACATGAGCGTGAAAATGGATAACGACTCGGAGTGTCCTTTGATAGGTGTCAACGTTGTGAAGCGTTTTTTGCTCTGCCTAGGTAATCTAGGTGTTGCGCACTTTACTGAGTAGGTAGGTGTTTGCCTTTTCTGTTCTTGTTCGAGATTTTCTCTTGATTAGTCTGTTATATCTTTTGCAAATTGTTTGTTTCACCAGCGTAAATGTTTTTCTTTAAAATATATATATATATATATATATATATATATATATATATACATATATATATATATACATATATATATATATATATATATATATATATATATATATATATATATATATATGAAGGAATATAGTTCTAAGGTGTGCTATATTTATGGGATTACAATTTATTACATTTGGGATTACATTTTTCGGCCTACACACTCGAGAAAATGTGGCGAGTGCGCAAGCCGATAAAAACGACTTTTAAAACAAAAAAGGACCGTCTATTTCAAGCACGTGTATACATTAAAAAAAAAACTTTTGAACTAATACACACAGACACAGACACACAAACGCGCGTGCATATCTCTCTCTATATATATATGAATTTGGCTATACACACACACAGACACACACACACACATATATATATATATATATATATATATATATATATATATATGGATTGTTGGGTGTAGTTGGGCAGAATTTTTTAATTTATACAAGTTTGTTGAAAGACCAACAAAAGTGTTTGTTTGTTTTTTAATGTTTTCTATATTTCGTACCATTTGCTTCTTTACTGTACAAGTTTAAATTATCGAAACTCGGATTTTTATCAGTCATTATCAGAAAGTTTTTGTCTTTTGTTCTATGTCAGTTTCATCATTTTTCAAATATTGTTATGCCGGTTTTAAAAGTATCGCATCTTCACATGCCAGTGTTGGGTCATTTGTTTTGTTTTGTTTGTTTATCTCATACATAAAATATATTTAGTATCCTTGTTTCTAAATTTGGAAATAAATATTGACGTTGTATTGTATTTTGCATTTAATGTATCTAGAGTTTGTAGTCGTAATTTCTAAATAATTCATGTGATATAATATTTTTGTTCTTTTAGTAAGGATTTGTTGCATTTCTTGTGTTTTGTTGTTGTGTTGCATAGTGTCTTCCGATCAATTTGAACTATTATCGGATAAAAAACAGAGTATCTGATGTGATAATGTGGTGTTTATGTAACCAATGCCTTTGTTGCTTGAATTAGGATTATTGTTATTATTATTATTATTATTATTATTATTATTATTGTTATTATTATTATTATTATTGTTATTATTATCGTTGTTATTATTATTACTGTTATTGTATTATTATTGTTATTATTATGATTATAGCTAATATTATTATTATTGTTATTATTATTGCTGTTGTTGTTGTTGTTGTTGTTATTATCTCTTTTATCGCACAGTTTTTCGTTTTCAATCGGAGATCTTATGAGTGCTCTCCATCAAGTCGTACGATTTTAAATAGATCACACCTTTCGCGGAATATTTGCAGAGGCAAGCAATGCAGACCTCTGAAACAATGGGATGGGGCTTTATTTTGATTTTCAGCGTCTTTGAAGCCACCAAACTAGACATTGTTGTCCCCCGGTGACAATAATATCAACACCAAATAAAATGGAAAGCTTTAAAAAATTCACTGATTTTCGGATTGAGTTTGTCAGAATGTGAAACGGTCAGGCCACTATTATCCCATTTATCATTGGGGCGCTGGGATTTATACCAACGAACCTAAAGACCCCAACGCCAAAAACCAGATTACTGTGTGCGTATTAATACTGTAGGTACTTCCAATAAATTGCAGAAAAAAATGAACATACCATGGTGAAAAAAGGCCCCAAATATTATAAAAACATTTTTATCGTCAAAATATTAATGTTATTATTAAGAGGAAACAGTAAAGTATTTTTTCATTATTTTATTAATTTCTTTAATCCTTTCCTTCGAAATTTTAATTAAAAATCTTGTATTCATGCGTCAGCGGGGGCAGCAAAGATTAGTAGATGAAATTCTAGCGGCTTTGTTGCGGTAAAAAACACATTGAGTTGAAAATTCTTGCAAAAATCAAATAATGGTTGGATTTTAATAAAACTTTCAGGGTTATTCACAAATGAATTAAATTATTTTAGAAACTATTTTTTAGAAAATCCTGGTATAAATATTTTTACATCTGTAACCAGCCACCTTACTTAATTAATTAAATTTCCAGAAATTAAATTTTGTCCTTCTTTATACTTATATTAGTTAAAAGTAACTCCTTGAAAAATGTAAATTATCAATTATTTTTCCGAACTGTAACTCATTTGCCAAAAATCTATGAATCGTTGAAAATGCAATAAAGCTAAGACATTATTTTAATAGAAAAGCTTTTAATTGCTTTTATTAAAAAAAAGGACACTATTGTCTTGCAAAAAAAATTTTAATGAATAATGAATTTTTACAAGATTTATCTTCTTTTTTTACATTTTAATTAGAATAACTTATTAACTTTTAAATATTTTTAATCTTTTAAAATAGTGTATTAATTTAAGCCTTTTAGATGATATTATTACTAAGTGAAAACTACATTTACTAATCATAAATTGAAAAGCTTAGTACAAATCATTAAACACCTATTTTTTAAAAACAATTTTCAATTTTTAATGTATAAACATGCCGATTTTTTTATATCCAGTCAACGATATATGACATTATCATAAAATAAGAGCGAAAACTATAATAATTTTACGTAAATTTACATTAGATTAATTACGGAGAATATTTCCTTAAAATTTGAAGATTACTGAATACTTAAACATTAAAAGGCGCTTACGTTAATTCAATTACATTTTTAACGCCTAAAATCCCCATAGAACAATATTAGATAATTATCACTCTGTCATCCAGTTATCAAACCCTCGGACGCCTTAAATGAACACCTACTGTCGGGTTAAAAATGCATTTCTGCGATAAAGTAGATTATAGTTCTTTCAAGTCAGATTACTTATATTTTAAATCAGCTAATATTCCTCAAATAAAGTTTCAGAAAAGTATATTTTATGTTTGAAAGATTGCGATGAAAGACGACTAAATGGGGACACTAATCAGCTAATTAGAAATACAAACCTTCCAGTCAATTTAACTTAGTTTTAAATTAGTTTTCGAAATGCGGGAAAGTGTTTTTCTTGTTGGCAGAATAAAATTTCATCTATTAGCTTGAAATTAAGGCTAAAATAAAAACTTCAAGAATTCTTTTTCATTTTTATAAAATTCATTTTAACCCTTAGGTATGTTTTTATTTTTTTAAGTGGGGTGAATACCTAATTAATAGGTTTGTGTCCACAAATATGCATTATGTTAATTTGGTGGTTGTTGAGTGTTGCGTCTTCAAAAGTCAGTGGATCTCATCTTTTTGTTTCACACAAACTGATGTGTTTTCATGTGATTTTTATTGTTTCTTTTTATTATTATTATTATTATTATTATTAGCCTTAGTATTACTAGTTGGGAAATAGATTTAGTATATTTGTTCTTAAATTGAATTAAATTTTATTGGTATTAGGACGTTTGTTTTCCTATATTAAGTCTTTCAGCATTTGTAATCGTTTTTACAGTTTATTTAATAAAATATTTTTGTTTTATTCATAAAGATTTGTTGGATATTTTGTGTTGGATGCATTATGCGATTTAACTGATCGATTATCTGGTAAATAGCAAAATAACCGGCGCGATAATAGAGTGATTGTGAAACCAATGTATTTATTGTTTCAATTGTTTTTATTAGAGAGATATTCTCCAAATAGACAAGTAAATTCTTTGACAACATTGGTTCTATTTTTGTTGTATCGTTGGCGATCATATCGTCTTTCTTTTGTCGGTAAGGGTATGTTTCGATATAGTCTTTCTTTCCTTTTTATGTGCTATATGCCGTGCATGATGTTCTTGTATTTACTCAACTTCCCACGAGGTCAGGTTGTAACACAAGGTCAGTTTAATGTGGGGAGCCTGAGCGCGTACACCCGGGCTAAGAACAAAAATTGGCCACAGCCCCCGCAAACGTCAGTTGCGCGGGACTCGATGCATGCACCGATCCCACCCCCCTCTCTCTCTCTCTCTCTGGTGCAATGAAAGGACGCGGCCTCGGGCAGATGTTTCCCAGGGTTAGGCATCTCTCAGTATAATTTTCTTCACTTGCGACTTTGTCTATTGACGGAACCGCTCCTGAGCGCACACTGCCCAAAGACAGAGACGCAACAGAGATATGATAAAGAGACTTGTTACAAACTACTCGTGAGAGTAATTTATCTGCATGTTACACGCTTAGGCGATCATGTATCTTTCGATACATGACTGACGAGGCAGATTTTGTTTTCCCTCAGTAGGCTGCCATTTCTTTCTATTGTAGACCAGTTGGCATCCAAGGCTATAGAATCCGGCCTGTCCTGCTATTTACCGATAGCTGAGGAGAGATTCATACCTTTTCCAAAGGGTATTAGCACGTAAGTGAAAGTAATGGATTCGACTGGAATTCGAACTCTGCCCTCCGATTTCTCAATCCGTGCCGCTATCCATTGCCTAAAATCTTTTCGTCTAGTTTGTGATGATTGTGTAAATGATGCCGAGTCAGATTAATACATCTAAAAAGAGGATATTTTGTTATTGATGCTAAGTTCTTAGGTGAACAACTTTTCAGAGTATTTTTTAATACTGACGAAGTTAAAAGAAAACGGTGAAGTAATGAATAGTGGCTTGGACTGCGGAATCGCTTAGCCGACTTCGAATTCAGTGCATTCACTTTGGGAAAGGTATGAATCCATCTCTTTCCATCAGATATGGTTAAAATAGCAGGACAGAGAGTATCCTATAGCCTTGGGTGAAAACCAGTCTAGAGAAAGGAAACTCGGATTTCAAACCACCACTTTAGGCAAAAGATAGAAGAAGGTAGCTTTAAAAAATACACCTCACATATCGTCTCGATGAATGGAACTTAAAAAAGAACCTACTTCGAGCTGCGAGAGAAAAAAAAAAGGACTCCTCGGAAGTAGGTACTTTTGAACAAACGCAAGACTGGGACACGGCACGGTGTTGTGGACCTCTCTGATTTCGGACCATTCACCCATGGGTGTGTCACAAATATATCATTAATCTATCAAGCGTAAATTGGTAGCTTACAGTGTTTATAAAAAAATCGTTTTTTACGTTTGACATGTAGAATTCTAATACTCTTGGAGCGATACCATAAGTTTGTGTTTAAATATTTCCAATGTAGGCGCAAAAGGAAGAGGTGGCGTGCAGGCGAGTATAATTTTCTTCCGAATCTTTGGTTTTATTTTTGAAGGCGGAAGTAACAGATGTTTATCGATGTTGCTCGTTATAACGTCTGTTTTTTCACTAAAAGGTACATTAGTGTAAAAAACGTCTGATTTTTTACGCTAATCCTTCTTTATTTAGTTTATTACTTCAGAGAATTTTTATAATGGCAGTTTTGTAGTTGAAGCTGTATTTAGAAGTAAGGTATAGTACATGAAAATTGATTTCCCAGCAGTAAATTTCGGTGATGAATGTAGAGCTATATTCGATGAACCTGATTACTAAGCTAGAGTTTGGGTCCATCGTACTAATATTCAACAAACCCCAATTAAAAGGCAAAAGAGGTAAATTAAAATAATGTTTGGGGCTAATATTGTAAGCAGCAGTATTATAGGTCCCTTCAAAGTTGATATGGAGTCATTATAAAAGTAAAGAAGTTTTATAAGTCATTTTGATGAGACATTTTTAATAGTACTGGTCATATAAAGCTTTAATACAATCCACATTTATGTTCTAAAAACCTGACTATTGCCTCCAAACACTAAATTAAACGAATGTCTTCCAGCCTCTTTAATAGAAATGGTTCTCATTCATCAGTTTAAGAAATGCGTAAACAAATGGGAAAATATTCAAAAACTCTCTTGGAAATAATGAAAAATTCACTGAAAATAATTATTAAAACACAAGTTAAGAAAAATCAATGGTTGAACAACTGATATATGTTAGAAAATGTCAAGGGGCTCATTTTAATATGTAACCCAGTAGACTCCCCCTGTTAAAGTACAGGACCACGCTATTTGTTGTAGCTATAGCTTTCGTAGCAAAGTAACAGATGTAGTGGACTTGCGATTGGTTTGGTTTGGGTTTTTTACAGCATATCAATCTCAGTCGCTTATTTAATGCCGATAAGATTTTATTGATGGTAATTTTTTTTTTCAAAAATGTATTTAGTTAGTTACGTGCCATGCGTGATATACGCTTAAGTGATCATGTATCTTTCGATACATGACTGACGAGGCAGATTTTTCCCGCAGTAGGTTGCCATTTCTTTCTGCGGTAGACCATCCAAGGATATAGAACCCGATCATTGGGTTGGGGGAGAAAAATAGGAAGATTCATACCTTTACCCAATGGTATTAGCACGTAATATTTTTTTTTTCAAAAATGTATTGCTGGTAATATTTTTTTCCGAACGTGATTTATGGTAAAAAATTTTCAAAAAAATGATTGCTGATATTAAAACCTATTTTTATACTTTCATAGTGTTTTGACTCCTTATGTGGGGTTAGCTATTTGCCCATAGCTGGTACCCTAACAGGTGCTACCACCCCGGGTCAGGTTGGACCTGGGAACACCAGCAATTAAGAGGTAGTTCCACGCTCCTCAAAACCTTCTGATCAATGCCTTGCTGTCGGATGTAGTTTATCGTCATGCCCAGGACGCGGAGTTGCTATTGAATTTAAAATCAGCCGTCTTTCGCCTAGACTGTATATAATCCCAGTTTGCTATATAGTAGGGAGAAGAGATTTATTCATACGATTCTTAAAGTAACAACATCCGCTAGAACTCAACACGCAAATCACTTTCCGCGCTGATAAACACTACGCTAGACAGGCAT
This sequence comes from Acanthosepion esculentum, assembly GCA_964036315.1. Classification (NCBI taxonomy): domain Eukaryota; kingdom Metazoa; phylum Mollusca; class Cephalopoda; order Sepiida; family Sepiidae; genus Acanthosepion; species Acanthosepion esculentum. The sequence continues at coordinate 96,895,999 of OZ038481.1, forward strand.
TCAATTTTAGCACATAAGACGATAAAATAATCATTAATTGATGCATATGGATATTGTATTGATCAAATATATGTTTGTATTACCTTTTTTTTTTCTTTATCTATTAATAAAAAAAATGATGTTGCAATTAGTCTTTTAGCATCATAAAACCTGACACACCCAAAACAAATTATTAATATTTATAATTAGGAGAGTTATAAGCTGGAAATCGCACGATATATTGTTTATATAAATATTGTTTATAATTCTTTATATTGTTTATATAAATCTAATCTCTCCGGAGAAATATTAATACCAAATTTATTTGAATTTAATAACAAACTGTGATATTGTATATCACTTCAAGCGTGGCATCCACTACGAATATATAACAGTGCAACAGAAAATAGTTTCTTTTAAATCGAGTAACTTTGAATTTGAACACTTATACGGAAAATGTGAGAAACTTCAGACAGCTTATGGTTAATATTGCAGAAAATGGAATCAGAAGACCGTGTCCAAATTGTCACTGAGACTGTTTGTCTTCCCTTTGTACTAATGACTACGGAAAAAGCATAAAACCATTTCTTCTCCTACTTACCCAGATATGGGTGAAATAGCAAAGAAGACTATGCCCTCTAGCTTTGGTTGGTAAAGAGTCTAAGAGGAAAACGACTCTGAATTCAAAACCGTGGAGAAAGGAACGGGAAACTTCTGCTTTCCTCCAAAACAACTATGGAAATCTAGAGATGATTGACACAATCGAAATATGAATCTGCAACTTTGTCGCTCCTGATTTGGTATCTTGTCTTCAGTCATTTTCTGACTGCCATATCATAATTTGCGCTTTTCTATAAATAATTTAGCAGTAATTGTTCTGACGAACTTTTCTTTTACTACCTCGCCTTCACAAATTTAAGTGTAATACTAAATTGGCAGCTAGGTCCCATCATTTCACTCTTGAAATTACTGCTTTTAACCGTTAGTCATACGCTAATACCTTTGTAAGGACATTATTATAATTATAAATAAAATAAAAATAAAATATAAAATAATAATAATAATAATAATAAAAATTATAAATAAAACAATAACATAAAAACATTGTATAAAATAAATTAAATAAAGATAATAAAAATATTGTCAAAAACTGTTCCTGTCGGAAATATGGACCTCCTGCCAAAAGACGTTAAATTCGATCTCTTTTCACCACGAACCTTGCTACAAGCAACACGTGATCGACTTCTGTCTGTGCTATGGCTTGTAATATTACGGAGTAAATTATCCCTTTTATCGCATATACCACAAAACAATTGTAACCTAAAAAGATACACACACCAATACACACGAAAAATATAAATAAATTGTATGAAATTAATATACGATTTACCATGTTTTTCCTGTTATTTCTGTGCGTTTTATTTTCTGTCAAGTTTGCTTTTATCTTTGTGAACGCAAGGCTAATTTCAGCTGCTGTGATGTGAGTAACCCCCCCACAGAATCTTCTCTCGCACCCCCCACCTTTGTAATTCTCTTCTAGGTCCTTGCTTTCCTGTCAACTCCAATCTCCAAAAACTTAAATACAATATCAATTGTCATTTTCTGTCTTTTTGATACCTGTTCTATTATTGTCCCCTCTGCTTCTTTCAGTTTCAGTAGCTAGGAATAAAAAAAAAAAGGAAACGTCCTGGGTGTCATGGCGGTTGCATACAGATGGGCCAATATACGGATAGAGGGAGAGAAATGAAAAGAAAATTTTGAAAGAAAACCAATTGGCTTGAGGAATGGTAAAGATCATCGATGATGTCTGTAGAATTCAGCACTTCTGAAAGATAAGGATCGTACAGTAAATCGCTGAAGATTACTAATCATTTAATTTCAAATTTAGTTCAACGATTTTGAACATTGACACCGTGAAAAATTATCAGCATTTGAATGTTATGTTTACTTCATATCATGTCATCTGAATATCTATGTCAGCATCAATTGTCTGCGATTATTTATTCTCTCTAATTACCTAGCAATCAAATATGCCAGATAATAACAGACCCTCAAAAAAGAATAATCGATTATGGAATGTAATTGTAATTACTTCTGTTTTATCTTCTCTGTGCGTTGTACAAATTGTCTTTTTTATTCAAAATTAAAGATCTCCGTAAATAGTGTTTAATGACAATACATAGTATAGTCGCTAAGAAGGACAGATAATTATTAACGATAGTTTTCCATCGTACTTTTGACCAATAATTAAAAACGAATATTTGTCTGTCTGCCCCGTAATACAGTTATTGTTTGAAATAGAAAATATAAAAAAAAAAACAAAGTATATTCTGGAAATGGCGGATAGATATGAAAAGTCCGAGAATCCTCTTTTATACAATTTTTTTTTGAAATCTTAAACATGTCCTTAATGTCTACTTTGTAGGAAACGTTAAGCCTTGCTGCTACACACGTATGACGTGAAAAACACTATCAACGGAAATAACCATTCATCAGCTTCTGGGCACGCGTAAATAAAAAAAAAAAGGAAATGGATCACGCGTGCTGTGAGCCGGAAGAGGCTAGTTCATTTCCACTGCGGACCGACACCAAGAAGGGGCGCTAAATTTGGCGCTCTGTGTAATGGCGGAGTCAGTGTACCTCACCCACCCGCTAATCCGCCAGCAGAGTAAATTCAACTTTTCTGGCTTTAAATAAACTGTTAAATGTTGATAAGCTGTAAAAAATCAGTATTTTATTTTGTTCACCATTATTTAACTTGTTGTTACTTTTCAGGCAGCTCTTCGATACCTTTTGAGTAAAATTTGTTTGTCTACTTTTTCTTTTCTTCATAATGGTCATAGAAGTGTTAATATTAGACGTTTCCTTATAAGAAAACATTCGACATTCATTAACCGGGCGGACAGTGCTGCTGTCAATTAAAATTTATAAAAAATTTTCTTAAATCAACTTTTCCGAAAATAAGTTTCTCACGACCAGTAGCTGTTATCGTTCTTTCCATTATTGATGGGGGTTTCCTTCCTAACCTTTTGCTTGAAGTAGTGTGGAACGTCACCATCATGATTATGTTATTGTTTTCTCTTCTAGTTACATGTGCTATCTATAAAATGAAGTACAATTACATTTCATTCAGTTATATGTTCTCCATTATTTACAGTGACTTGTTGCCGCTTATCAGGCAGCCCTTCGATAACTTTTGAGTAAACCGCAGATTTTTACGTGAAAACGTTTTCAACACACTCTTGAACATGGCTTTCATTCGAGAAAGTTTACACCATCAAAATAGAAAAAAGATAATTGGTTGGTAGTGAGTAGAACAAACTAACCTAGTTTCAATTTTTTTCTTTTCCGTTATTCGTGTTGTATTCAGCTTTGCGTTTTGTGTTTGATTTGACACCCTTGTTTTTCTTTTTTTTTTTTTAAACGCTGAAATTAATGTCAAACATCTTAGGTTGAGAAGTTCTACTAAAGAGAAATGTGCCTCCCGACATTAAGCCAACTTATATTACGTTTTTCCATCACTGAAACTACTACTATAGCCGAAGTGTTCTGCCTCTTGGTACGCGTCCGTCTTGCATGCGTGCGTTATTCAGACAGCCAGATAAACTCTTTACGGCAGTCAAAACCGTGAATATAATGGCCTTTTCGTCAACAGGTTTATTGAAAGCCAAAGCTAGAAACAGAAATAAATACAAACTTGGGACTAGTTTAGTCTGAATAACAAATAAATAAAATGGTAAAAAGGAATATGACAGCGTCAACTGGAGGTTGAATATAGCACCAAGACCGACGGTCCTTATTTCTAAATGATAATGGTAATATTAGCCATTTTCATACAAAGAAAAATTTGACATTCATTTACCCAGCAGCCAATATTTTTTCGGTTGAAATTTATAAAATATTTCCCTTAAAACAACTTTTCAGGTAAACAGCTTTCTCAAATCCGGTCGCTGTCATAGCTCTTTCCAGTATTGATGCGGGTTTCCCTCCTAAACTTTTATTTGTAGTAATGTGGAATATTATCATCTTGATCACGTCATTATTTTCTCTTCAGGTTAAATGTGCTAGCCATTTTAGCTGTTGCCTCTGTTGGTTGTCCTCAAGTGATGTGGTTTCTATTATTTGGCAAAATTCTTTGTTTTTGCGAAACTGTAGCGCTAGTCCACAATTTTCAAAGAGAGATGGTCTTTGCCTAGTCGCCCAGGATTCACTCGAGCAATGCGTTTTTTTCACCATTTAAAGTGATAAGTTCTCAACAAGGAAGAAAGATACATGAAATTACGGTTTGAGAACAGTGACTGGCTGATTTTTAGAAGCATATCAACACCTATATGGGTATTTAATGTCGAAATGTTTATTGTCGATGGTTTCAAATAAATATACTAAATAAACGGACAATAAATAATTAAATTCATAGGAACAATCTTCCAGAAAAATACCTCCGCTACTATTGAAAAGACACAGAGATGCCAGGTTGAAATTCGTTCGTGAGCATAAAGATAAGGAAAAATCGTATTGGGAATGAGTATGATGGACAGACGAAATCAAAACTGAGTTTTTTGGACGTATTGGGGAAAGATGGAGAAGTCTTCAAACAAAAGTACCAGCAATGAAATTTGGAGGTAGCAGCATTATGGTTTGGGGATGTTTTCAAATATCAAGTATCAAAATATTTTGGAAGCAAATTTAATGATTTCGGTCGAAAATCTTGAACTTCTTCCTGAATGGATCTTCCAACAAGATAATGATCCTAGGCACGCTGTAAAATCTAGGATAAAATGACTTGCTGAAAATAATATAAATATCCTGTAATGGCCACGTCAGTTCACGGATGTAAACCCAATCGAGATTTTGTGGCGTTATTTGAAAATTCAAATCCTTTCGAGAGCTCCAACATAAATCTCGGATCTGAAGACCATATGCGAAGAAGAACGGAACAAAATACCAACTAAAAATTGCAAATCATTAATTGAGAACTACAAGAAGTTGGTTACAGTGAATAATGACTATTCTACAAAATATTAAATGAAGATTATGTATTGTTTTTTGTATTGTATGAATACTTTTTCACCCATTAAAATAGATAAATGGGATTTATTTCTATTAAATCAATTTTTTCTGTTTTCTATGCATATTTAGTTATTATGCATCTGTGTAGAGTTAATTATATGAAAAGTATGTTTATTCATTAGTTGGAAATACAATAAATTAAAAATTTGTATGTGTGCAAATATTTGCTTCCCCACGGTGTATTTTGAATGCGCAGTGGTATACTTTCAACAACAGATAAAACGTTAGTCATGTTGCTATAAAATGTGTTGTTGGTAATTGTATTATACAATGTCATTTTGCTTTAAAACTATATTGTTTGTAATTTTAATATCAATAGATACTGTTGGTAATTTTACTATAAATATTAGTTGGTAATTTAAAATAAATATGTATTGTTGGTAATTTTATTATAAATATGTATTGTTGGTAATTTTACTATAAATATTAGTTGGTAATTTAAAATAAATATGTATTGTTGGTAATTTTATTATAAATATGTATTGTTGGTAATTTTACTATAAATATGTATTGTTGGTAATTTTACTATAAATATTAGTTGGTAATTTAAAATAAATATGTATTGTTGGTAATTTTATTATAAATATGTATTGTTGGTAATTTTACAATAAATATTAGTTGGTAATTTAAAATAAATATGTATTGTTGGTAATTTTATTATAAATATGTATTATTGGTAATTTTACTATAAATATTAGTTGGTAATTTAAAATAAATATGTATTGTTGGTAATTTTATTATAAATATGTATTGTTGGTAATTTTATTATAAATATGTATTGTTGGTAATTTTACTATAAATATTAGTTGGTAATTTAAAATAAATATGTATTGTTGGTAATTTTATTATAAATATGTATTGTTGGTAATTTTACTATAAATATTAGTTGGTAATTTAAAATAAATATGTATTGTTGGTAATTTTATTATAAATATGTATTGTTGGAAATTTTACTATAAATATGTATTGTTGGTAATTTTACTATAAATATTAGTTGGTAATTTAAAATAAATATGTATTGTTGGTAATTTTATTATAAATATGTATTGTTGGTAATTTTACTATAAATATTAGTTGGTAATTTAAAATAAATATGTATTGTTGGTAATTTTATTATAAATATGTATTGTTGGTAATTTTACTATAAATATGTATTGTTGGTAATTTTACTATAAATATTAGTTGGTAATTTAAAATAAATATGTATTGTTGGTAATTTTATTATAAATATGTATTGTTGGTAATTTTACTATAAATATAGTTGGTAATTTAAAATAAATATGTATTGTTGGTAATTTTATTATAAATATGTATTGTTGGTAATTTTACTATAAATATTAGTTGGTAATTTAAAATAAATATGTATTGTTGGTAATTTTATTATAAATATGTATTGTTGGTAATTTTATTATAAATATGTATTGTTGGTAATTTTACTATAAATATTAGTTGGTAATTTAAAATAAATATGTATTGTTGGTAATTTTATTATAAATATGTATTGTTGGTAATTTTATTATAAATATGTATTGTTGGTAATTTTACTATAAATATTAGTTGGTAATTTAAAATAAATATGTATTGTTGGTAATTTTATTATAAATATGTATTGTTGGTAATTTTATTATAAATATGTATTGTTGGTAATTTTACTATAAATATTAGTTGGTAATTTAAAATAAATATGTATTGTTGGTAATTTTATTATAAATATGTATTGTTGGTAATTTTATTATAAATATGTATTGTTGGTAATTTTACTATAAATATTAGTTGGTAATTTAAAATAAATATGTATTGTTGGTAATTTTATTATAAATATGTATTGTTGGTAATTTTACTATAAATATAGTTGGTAATTTAAAATAAATATGTATTGTTGGTAATTTTATTATAAATATGTATTGTTGGTAATTTTACTATAAATATTAGTTGGTAATTTAAAATAAATATGTATTGTTGGTAATTTTATTATAAATATGTATTGTTGGTAATTTTATTATAAATATGTATTGTTGGTAATTTTACTATAAATATGTATTGTTGGTAATTTTACTATAAATATTAGTTGTTAATTTAAAATAAATATGTATTGTTGGTAATTTTACTATAAATATGTATTGTTGGTATTCTTTTTAATATAAAAATGTATTGCTGATGTTTTTACTATAAAAATGTATTTTGAAACTTTCATCCTGTTTGTTCTTGTTTTGTTTCCCTATTTGCCCATAGCTAGGATCCAAACAGGTGCTACCACTCCGTTGAGAACAGTGTGTAAATAATCAACATGTAGTGAGATGGATTCTCCGCGGAGAGATACAACAGCAAAATAAATGTAAACAAAGTTTTCTGCCTTAAACTAATGTTCACATAATATAAATATAAAAAGGAGACCAATGCAGAAAGGAAGGTACATACCGGCGATGCTATCTTAGAGAATAAATTTAGGAGGATAAGAAATATGAACCGTGTTCTTGAGCCTGTGCTTTACTGTGTCAGTTCCGGTGATTAGAACGGGCTAAAAATAGTGACAAATCTAAAATGTACTTAAACAAACAAAAATGAAAGTAAAAAGGTTATATACAGTATTAACAGAACAGTTCCGTTTACTAATTTTTGCCGTTTTGCATCTGATAAATCAAAGCTCATTTACCTATTTAAGAAATACATACCTTTCTTTAGAAATTATCTTACTCACTGTACATAACGTTGATAGAAGAAATAATGTCGGTGGAGAATATTTTCCTTTTAATCCACTGTGTACGCTGTCACAAATGTAAAAACTAATGTATTATTCTACTGTAAATCTATTCTTAACTACTATATATGTTTAGTAGTTACGGACATTTTTATCCCTGGCATTATGGCTGAACATAAAATTGTAATTGTATGGATAATACTATAAAGATTAAATATGGACACGTGTGGTTAGAACGTTTGTTTTCTGACCTTGAGACCCTGTTTCAAATGGTCGATTTGTCAAGAAAGAGATTCCTGATGTTATCGGTCTAGAGGAGGCAATCTCAGAATGCGGCACCTTTGGAAAGTGCCTGAAAACCATACCAAGTCTTGTGAGCAAAATTATGTAGACGGTAACCTTAGGGGCTCTCGATAGCTGTTCTAGTACAAAGTCACAAATCGTGACCGATGGTTTGAGTGTGCTGGCTTTGTTCAGATTGTTGATCTCGCTAGATAACACGCTCTTTCCCAGTAACTGTAACTTAGGTCTGCTCAGCTTAGTTGCAGTATAATCTACAGGTGGGCTCTTTGGGTGTTGAACAAACAGAAATGTGCCTGAGCATAGGGATTGGCTAGCCGCTCAATTAGGCGTATCCTCGAACACAAGTAACGAGTTATATATAAAAATTAAATCCCACCTGGAAGTCAAGAATGAAAATAGTCTGAGAGTGCAACTCATTAGGCCAACAGTAGAAACAGTCCCATTATACGGATCAAACAGTTAGTCATTAACAAAATATCTAACAGAAAAAAGAACTAGATGGTCCTTACAATCGACTATTAAGAGCAGTTCTAAATATCAACTGAAAATAATACAAACCTAATATGAGATTGATTTGTTTTTTACAGCTTATCAACCCTTTATGTTGCATTTAAAACCGAAACATATTTTGTCTTTATGTCATCCACAATAGGATGTTTAAGTCGCTTGAATCGACCAGAATTTGTCGAGACTCTGGATCCGGTGTTTTTCAGCTAGGGCTAGGGCTAAAATAAATGAGAGACAAGGGTGGCAAGAGAGGGAGTAAATGAAATAACTGACCTTCATGCTCAGAATGTTGTCAGAAAGAGCAATACAAATGCAGAAGAATGTGCACCTGTGTTTCATAGACTACGCAAAGGCGTTCGACAAAATACGCCACAAGGATCTGCTGGAACTGCTCAGCAACCTTGATATATTTGGGGAAAGATATTAGAATAATCAAGAACGGCCTGCATGCGGATAGAGAACGAGTTCAGAAGATATACAAAAAGAGAAAGAGGCGTAAGGCAAGGGTGTGTCTTCTCACCGGACTTATTCAACCCATACAGCGAGGCACTTCTGAGAGAAATGGAAATCCTAAGGGGATTCATCATTCGCGGCGACAGTCTTAACAACATAAGATACGCAAACGGCACAATGCTGATAGCAGACACGGAAATAAAATTACAAAACCTACAGAAGGTAGCCAAGGAGAGCGAGAAGGGACTAAGCAGAGACTACAAGAAGACAGAATGCATAGTCATCAGTAAAAAAAAAAATTAGCCCAAAATGCGATTTACAGGTCGGGGACACTAAAATCAAGCAGATTCGGAAATTGAAATATCATAGCGAAGAGACCATCCAAACAATTGCCATGAAAGTATTCATAGAAAAAGGCAAAGGGAGGCAACCTTACGGCGTTGGGAAAGGGAGTGAAGCCGAAACACCAGATCGAAGCCAATAATATTGTTGATTCTTCACTGGAATTTAGCAAGGTGTTCTAGACAGATAGAAGGAGCACCGGACCATATGAAACAGCAATATATATATATATATATATATATATATATATATATATATATATATATATATATATATATATATATATATATTTGTGTATTTAGGCAGCAATCCTTCTTTCATGCACATTTCATTGAAAACGAGTGACAAGGTATTTTTATTTAGTTTTTTATATAATTTGTGCGATCTAATAAAGTTTTTCTTTTCAGAGGATAAATTATATAAAAACTGTCCGAATGTTCTTTTTATCCAAGCGCTTTCGGCTATACATTTAGCCATTTTCAAGGATTATATTTCAACTGTTAGAATTAGAAATAGAAATAGTTTGTTATATGTATGTTTTATAAAGTGATTCATTTTTTTTTCAAAAAACGGTCAAGATATTATGTCCATGTTCAAAGTTAATATTATTAAGTGTTGGTTAATGGTTGTATGGATATGAGTTTGTAACCCTGGGTTTCGCGATTTTGCGATCATCAGACATCAGATCATCAAATCGCTTTTGCGATCATCAGAGTTTGTCTAGTGATCGCAAAAGCGTGAAATCCAGAGTCACAAATTCATATCCATACAACTGGATCAGGTCTATCACTTATATTGAGCTTTTCACTAAGTACTGGGTATATAATATATATATATATATATATATATATATATATATATATATATATATATATATATATATATATATATATATATGAGAGAAAGAGAGATAAAGAGAGAAAGCGAGGTAGCATATATAGTAGAAAATAGTTCCTCAAATTTATATTTGAAAGTCTTTATATATTTATTAGTAATTTTGACTAGTACATATTTTTATGACATCCTTTATTCAGCCAGTCAAATCACTCCTGTAGGTCACCGCTTTGGGTAAAAGTTGTAATAAAAAGCAAATAGAACATTTAAGCTGAGAGTAAATATTCGTTCACATTATGGTTGACAATGATGTATTTAATAAAAGTACGCATAACACAACTGCTAGTCATACTACTAGAGGAAAACAAAATAAATATGGCGCTGATAAATATCATAAAATGGTGTGAATGTTTGAGAATGGATTTGTTCTTTTGTGAAGCTCTTCTCTTCTCTGAAGCAAAAGCAACTTGAATTTGAATCTCACCGCAAGCATGTACTTTATCTCCAGTCTTTCCGTATCATTTCGCTGCCGTAGACTGACGGCCTCGGCAATAAAGCAAAAAAGTGAATAATTAGTAATAATATTAAACGATTCCTTGTTTAATAATAATAATTATAATAATAATAATAATAATGTGATGGACTATCATATAATAATAATAATAATAATAATAATAATAATAATAATAATAATAATAATAATAACAATAATAATAAAAATGATTGAATTAACTCTTCCAGTATTTTTAACACTTAGAGAAGAACGGTTTTTGAATTGCTCTTCTCTAAGGGTTAATAACAACGACAATAATAATAATAATAATAATAATAATAATAATAATAATAATAATAATAATAATAATAACAACAACAACAACAACTATTGTCACAATTATTACTGGGGCTATGGAATATATACCACAGAATTTAAAGTACTAAATTAGAATAAAGTTTCCCATCGCTTCAGAAGTCCGCGTTGCCTGGCCCTGCAAATATTCTACGAAAGTTGTTCTCTATCTTAGTACGTACGACTTGAAAACTAAAACTGTGCGAACGAAGAAAATAATAATAATAATAATAATAATAATAATAATAATAATAATAATAATAATAATTCACCAGACTTATAGACTCATAATAATGTAAGAACTAGCAAAGGAAAATCACAGTACCATTATTCAAAACATGGAAAATCTTGGAGAAATTGGATTGTGATTTCTAAATAGGACTGTTACAAAAAGGCATGGCTGCTCGGAACAGCAAGGATACTTCTGAAAGTATTGGATACAGCCTGTTGGTGGAAAGAAGAAATGAGCGATGTATTAAGTCACGAGTGGTTATCTGAACAGAAACTTTTTAAAATATGCTGTGAATAATAATAATAATAATAATAATAATAATAATAATAATAATAATAATAATAATAATAATAATCCCTGCAGACTGCAATGTGTCTTTGAAGATATTCGAAAAACTGTCAAAATACAAGGACCTTGAAATAGAAATCAAAAAAATGTGGCACATGGGAACATCAACAATTCCTGTTGTACTTGGAGCCCTTGGACTGGTTGGAAAAGATTCCAGTAGGCTGATTGAAGGGATCCCTGGAAGTCCATGCCTCAAAGAGATACAAAAAATTGTTCTGACAAGTACAGCCCACACTTTACGAAGGGCTTTATCTATGTAATTATTTTTTTATATTTTTTTTGCAGTGGAAAGTGTCATGACGCCATTTTTAACCTTAGGTCCCTGGGTGGGACCCGGAAAGAAATGTGTAAACGCCAGATATAAAAAAAAAAAAAAAAATAATAATAATAATAATAATAATAATAATAATAATAATAAGAAGAAGAAGAAGAAGAAGAAGAAGAAGAAGAAGAAGAAGAAGAAGTAGGAGGAGGAGGAGGAGGAGGAGAAGAAGAAGAAGAAGAAGAAGAAGAAGAAGAAGAAGAAGAAGAAGAAGAAGAAGAAGAAGAAGAAGAAGAAGAAGAAGAAAACACTTACTGGGATATATTAATAAAACTTCAACGATACATCGGAAATATGTTCATTGTTCAGTTAAAATATTTTGTGAAGAACCAGTTTCTAGAAATTATATAAAAACCTCAATCTGAAACATACTTAAGCGGCGATCTCATTAATAATACCAATTTCTGTCTATAAAAATGAAGGTGAAATAACATTGGTTTGTCATAAGTTGACAAATGTTATGCATTGGTAAGGAGAATTTAACTTTTGATCACAGAATCAAAGAAACTTTATGTATAATCAAAAACGTACTTCTCTGTGCCGACAGTAAAAAAATAAATATAAATATTTACTTTTGTGCCGGCTGAGTACATTTTACGACTTGGTAATTAAATTCTGATAGAGAGCAAACATACAAAAGCTGATTTTCCTTTTACAAAATAAATTGACATGGCGCAACTTTCATGTCATTTAATCAATTCTATTTGATATTATGTTGGACTAAGTTCATTATGCTATTTACTTCAAGGGAATGGTTCCTTTGTTTTTACATTATTTTCCTATTGATTGTGTTATCGTTATTGCTTATATTTTCTAAGGTTAATTTTCATTTCTAATTCCTTTACTTAATGAGTGCGTGTGTTTGAATTGATATACTTGATTTTTTCTTTCTTAAAAAGTAAAATTAATATCAGCTTGACTAAATCGAGAAGTTCTATTAAAGAAAACTTGTGCTCTAGACAGAAATCGAACCTCTATACACATTTCTTCATCAGGGAAACCACTTCTATGGCTGAAGCCTACCATTACCAATTATGCTAGGAGAGACCGTCATAATTCAGGAAAGTAATTCTCTCGTTGAGAATTCTCACAATATGCTGAATACATGTCTGGAAATCTCATTACCGATATATTTTTCTATCTCCACAGAATGAGCATGGTTTTGTCGAAAGAAGAAAGAATCTGACCTATTTTTTCTGGGGTAGAAGGTGTACTCAATGAAAACCACAGATGCAACACACATGATCGAACGCATAAAGAGTGAATGTGATAAAATTGACGGCAATATGGAGTTATTTTATCGAGTTCATGTGAATTTTGCAAAGCGCATCAACCTTTGTATCTTAAATGATGGAAATCATATTGAAGAAGTTAGTTGTTGATATTCGATTTCAATAAAATGTTGTTGAAAATTTCGTTTCCTGAAAATATGCATTTTTGCCTATATGTGCCGACTGCATATCTCTTAGCTTTATTTTCTCTTTCTGGTGTTACGTATAAGTGTCCTTTTTGTTCCTATTTTCATTGATGACATTTGTATGTTGTGTATCACGCTATATTGCATTCGATACGATATGGTTAGGAAGTGAAAATTTATCTATTGGTGAAGGAAACACGTTTTATCACTCAGGCACCTACTGACTAAAAGAGAAAAAAGAGCGTCAGTGACATTGTGTAACTCTACTTTAGATATTACTTTGGCAACTCCTGTGGCAGACAAATTCTTGCTAGCTAATTGTTGCTAATCATTTCACTCCAAGCGAGGCAATAAAGTCACTAAGATGCAAGGAGTTACAGAGTGTTAGAAAATATGAGAAGAAAAAAAACACGCCCAGAAACTATAAAATGTAATATAGGAAAGCGGGAATAAAGGACTATCAATCGCAAGAAGACAGAATGAATGGTTATCAGCAAGAGCAATAGCTCAGGATGTGAGGGATGATCTGGAGATGTCAAAATCAAGCAAGAACGGAAATTTAAATATCTGGAAAGTGTTTTTAACAGATATCGGAAAATGTGACATCGAAATCCGAAGTAGCATTAGACTAGGAAAAATGATTCCCAAAAGCTGAAAAGAATAATTAAGAAACGTGAAAATTCCATTAGAAACAACAAAAAGATTTCTCAAATTCTATGTAACATCAAACTTTCTATATGGCAAGGAATGCTGGACAATTTCATCAAGAAAAATTATGGAGATGTAGTTCGAAAGAAGAATGCCGAAAATGCCATACACGTAACAAATAAGTAATATGGACGTTTCAAGGAACATAGAAAGAAAATGGCGCTTATATTTAGAATCAGAAAGAGGAAGTGTAAATTCCCAGGCTACATGATGAGGAAAAAAGGCTTGGAAAATTTGGCACTTAGAGGACATGATGAAGGCAGAGGGACAGAGGAATAGAATGTGTAACCTGCCTAACAAGATGGGATGGAAGAACAGGGACGGAGAAGGATATTAAAAAGAGAAATGTTGCTAAGAGCTACAAGGGGTAGAACATTGTGGCGAGACATAATTGATCATGTCCTGAAGAGACACGACATAACAGAAGAATGCCTAAATGACATTCTCCGCCATATTGCAATGTTTTGCTTTCTATTGGTCGGCTGAAGTTATTAAAATAACCTTTTTCACAGGTTGTGACAGATATTACAACTGCAGATATTATCTATTCAATAACTGTCATTTCTGCTTGACAGATGTTTTTGAAAATCTTTTCTGTTAAGGCCTAAGATATTTAGTGTTGTTTCTATACAGATGATGTAGATAAACAGTTGATTTGAGAGACTTTTGTTCAGAACTGCGCATAATCGATACGTTCTAGTAAGTAACAAAATGCCTGCTTTATTTCTTTTGATTATTTCTTTTTTATTTACGCCAGTTAATACTTAATACGTTTCATGTAGTAGAGCACAAACCGTTAAATATTGAACACCAGGTTAGAATCAAAATCACTTCAGCAGTAATAATTTCTGAGGGATAAAAACTGTTATAGCTTCTGCACTCTGAATATCTCTATCGAGAATCCGGCAACGTTGTGCCTTAGACTAGCAGCTGATTAGATTTGAGATGCCGCTTCTTCGTTGATTGCGGTAGCTGGCTGGATGCAGAAAAAAAGAAGCCTGATCGAAAATGAACGTACTGATGAAAGACTACAGACACCAAAACAATTGAAGAAATTATTCTTGTTTATTCGTGTGTTTCAACACTACTAAACTTTGGGAAGTGAGAAAGCGAAGACTTTCAAATAGTAATGCTCACAGTGGTCGACTGTCTAGCTGTCAAAACGGTTCCTCTTTTATTGAGCTTGACTTTTAGTGCTCACGATGGTTCACTGTCTAGCTACCAAAATAGTTCCTCTTTTACGAAGCTTGACTTGTAGGGCTCACAATGGTCAACTATCTAGCTGGCAAAACGGTTCCTCTTTTATCGAGCTTGACCTCATCCCTTCTGCCAGTTTGATTAGAAAAAGTCGTAAATCACGACTCGCAGCCCGCAGTTTTCTGCTTCACTCGCCCTCTTACTGCCTCTATATGTCATGTTCATTTAGTGGTTCTTCACAGCCTCGCGTCTTTTGTTGCTCTGAACCGTACTTATCCTTTTGCGAACTTTCTTATTGGTACGTGTTCTGCCATCAATTTGCTCAAACTGGTCAAGTATGTTATTAACTGTTACCTTTAGTGGCCTGTGAATGTTCAATTCTCCAAGCCCTGTTAAGAATAATTGATTTTGATGCACAGGTATGAGACAAATAGGGTATTGGATACCGTCACGGAAAACTGCATTCGACTTCTGGTGAAAGATACTTCTGTTCACTTTCTACTAAGCAAAGTCACGAATTCACATCTCTGTGCTAAATTCATTCGCTATTTTTTCTCTATACCGTGTGCCTTCCATGACGTGGGCGATCATGATTCTGCGATACTTCCTAGGTAGGCATTGTAGCTATTAGTAATATTTGTCTTTTTCCTATCTCTCCTATTCCCTGTTCTCTCATCTATTTATACAAAATCATTAGGCAGGTTTCCCACTATTTTCATCATCTCTCTTCCTGTGATTGATTTGAATTTTACGACTTATCAAACCTTTTGCAGGCTATTTAAAGCCAGAAAATATTTTAAATTGTAAGAATTTTTGTAGATAATAATATTTTACTGATACAAGTCCTGCAGTAGAATAGATGTGTTCATAACTTTCCCCCAGGGTACTTGCGTTTAAGAGAATATAACGACCCCAGCCAGAATTAGAAGTCGGTTGTCGTTATCCATTACACCACACCTGCAAAAACAAGTTTAAAGCTCCAGACATTCTTAAGTCATCACTCATCTAGGTACTTGATGTTGCTTAACTTGGGTGATTGTATGAGAACCGATGTTTCAACATGATATGGCCGTAAGCAAATATGTCCTGTGAGTGTCAAATTTTGCAAGCCTTTTTTCCTTAATAATTGTCCGAAATTTCAACTGGCTTTTTTTATATTCTTCATATAACTGTTTTTTTTTTCTTTCAGTTTTTCTTACGACTTCCTCGATACATGCCTTGTTTATAATATTCTCAGCACCATTCTGTCGAATTATAACTCTCTTGACTCAAGTCACTTTTTCATCTCTGAGGAAATTGTACAGCCTTCATTTCCATATACGGTCCTGGGTAAAATGATAAACTACATCCGCATCCCGGGTAAGACAATAAACTACATCCGCGTCCCGGGTAAGACGATAAACTACGTCCAACAGTAAGGCCTCTGATCAGGAGGCTTTGAGGAGCGTGGAACCACCTCTTAATTGCTGGTGTTCCCAGGTCCAGCCTGACTCGGGGTGGTAGCACCTGTTAGGTCCCAACTATGGGCAAATTGTTAACCCCCACCAAATTGGGGTCAAAACACTATGAAAGTGTAAAAATATGTTTTAATACCAGAAATACTTTGTAAAAAAAATTATTACCAGCAATACATTTTTGAAACAAAATATTACCAGGTATACTTTTTGAAAAAAAAATGTTTTTTTGAAGAAAAAATATTACCAGAAATAGCTTTTTGAAAGGAAAAAAAATTACCAGCAATATATTTGATAAAAAAAATTACCAAAAAATTGTCAGTATTAAATAACCGATTGCGGTTGATATGTCACAAACCAAACCAAACCATTTCTATATAGTATAATCGATATTATAACGTAGTTCAGTACGCTTCGCTTTTCTTTGTTTCTAATGAAATATGAGCGTACTTCATTTAGACATTCTGGTATGCTCCACAGTTTGAAAAGGACCAGTACGCTCGAACCCTCGACCACGATGACTTCTGACTTCGTGCTAGCACGACTATCGACGGCTTTCGTACACTTCCGTCTACCCAATTTAACTCACCACAAGGCTTTTAGATTGGTTTTCAGACACTTTTCAAAGATACTGCGCACTGAGAACCTATTCCAGATTGATAACATTAAGAATTCACCTTCCTGGTGACATTTTATCCCAGGTCTCATGGTTGGAAATCGAAATGTTTAACTACTCGGTCACATGTCTTATATTTTTTCGCCCAAATAAAAGCTAATTTGCTCAAACTCAATTGGCAAAAATGACTATAGGTGTATTCAGGTAAATCGATGATTAAAAATCGATCATTCTTCATTTATGATCAGTTGATTTTACATATGACCAGCAACTTGGATTGTAAATATGAAATACGGCTCCGGTGATAAAAATTAAAAATAACTATAAACTATATAAAAATGACAATAGTTCCTCCACGAAATTCATAATTAATTAAACATCTTGATGCAATATTGATAAAAATCATCTTGATGAAATATTAATAACAAAAGATATATTTTAAAAATTAATAAAACAAAAAATATTAATATAAAATATCTTGAAATATCATCAAATATTAAAACCATTTTGAATTACAAGATTATATTCGAGACAGATTCAGCGCTGAGTTGCTGAAGGAACATTTTATAGCACTTTCTAGAAGTTTCAAGAACTTTCGAGAAGTTTGTAAAAGTTTCAAGAATTTCTAGAACGTCCTGGCAAAATAGATGTCAGTTATATATACAGGGAACGTAAGCTCAACAGTTCAATCTACTTCTAGCTGTGCAAGTGCAGACAAGTCGCCGTTGATAGATGCTTTCGTCACAGATGACGTCAAGAGGTTGTAAGCATCCGGAAGCTGTCTAGGGCAAATTTATCACGACGAGCCAAAAACTATTCTGTGGCAACATCTGTTAAATGCGTGAGGAATATAAGGCACGGTTTGCAGAGATTTCAGAAATTAAAAATGTAATGTTTTTGAATTTTTCAGTAATACTGAGCGAAATATATTTGTATTCCTATACACAGATTTTGATTTTTATTTTTTTGTGGGATGCTTCAGAGGGGAAAAAGAGCCATGAAATTCGCAATCCCACGAATTTAGAGGGAACAAACTGACAACTCAAGCAATTGCTTGATGTATGGTGGCATGAATGTGCCTGATCTCATATATCCAGAGGATGAAGTCATTGATCTAGATTATATAGGTGCAGCTGAGAAGACAAACCCATACTCCCCCAAGAGAAAAGCCATGAACAACCTGATTAGAGATCTTGGTCTCACAAAGTCCAATGTCGAGCTTTTGACGTCAAAACTCAAGCAGTGGAATTTGTTAGATTAAACTGTGCGAGTTGCAGGTCAGTGAAAGAGTCACCAGTGTTTTTCAGTCTTTTTCACCAGTCAAATGGGCTTTGCTTCTGCCATAATGTGACCAGTCTGTTCGAGGCAACTAGACTCGCCTGTAAGCCCAGCGAATGGTGCCTCTTCATCGACAGCTCATCCAGGTGTCTCAAAGACGTCCTGCTTCATAGGGGAAACATTTATCCATCTCTTTTCCCTCGTTCACTCAGTGCAGCTAAAAGTGGAATACAGCAGTGTCATGATCTTGCTAGATATCATGAAATATGAAGAGTATGGTTGGGAGGTTATCGGAAACTGGTGGCCTTCCTGATGAGTCTCCAAGGTAGCTTTACCAATTTCCCATGTCATCTTTGCCTTCGAGACAGTAGAGAAACAGCAGCACACTACCACAGGCGGGATTGAACACAACGGACCGAATTCAGTTGGGAGCCACTCTTGGACCCCCGAAAAGTATTGTTTCCTCCACTTCACTTAAAATTGGGCCTTATCAAACAATTTGTCACAGCTCTAGATAAGAGGTCTGTAGCCTTCAACTACCTTTATAACTACTTCACAGCAAAAGTCAAACCTGATGTTTTCGTCGGACTACAAATAAAGAGGAACATAAAGTGCAAGGAATTCCCCAATAAGCTCACTAGGAATGCGAAAGCAACGTGGATCAGCTTTGTCGCAATGGTTCAGGGCTTCCTGTGTAATCACACGACCGAAAATTATGTAGATCGTGTTAGGACACTGGTGAAGAACTTGAGCAAAATGAGCCTGCACGATGTCCTTCAAAGTCCATAACCTACCTTGACGCTCATCTTGATGAAATTATCATAGGGCTTACTCAGAGGAAGGCGATCGCTTCCACCAAAATATACTGGAGTTTAAACACCGCTACCAAGGATCGTATGAGGAAAACATGATGGGAGGCTATATTTGAGGGTGGGTATTCGTGAAAGTAATTTTACAGTATAAACTCAGTTCTAAATTCTTTTATGGTCTAAAATTCTAAATGTTTTGCAATCGTAGAACAAATAAAAGCTATTTTTGAATTATGTGTTGATTTGTTCCTACTTTGCGTAAAACGAGAATTTACACATTCGCCAGTTTTCCCAATGGAAAGCGGTAAATTTCAGAAATATCCATACCCTGGCTACAAAACCAAAATTTCAAGGAAATATTAGCCACATTTCATCCTTTCTGGGCGTAAACAAATAGAAAATAACCATCGCTACCGAAGGATAAAAATAGTGTCACGCGGTGTTATTAATTAAAACCTATTGACGAAATATTAAGAAAGTATTATCATGAAACATTAATACATGTAAAATGTTCTCAATTTTTGCGCTTCTATGTTTTATATATTTTTTATATCTGTCTATATTTCTGAGATTAGGTATTATAACTATTTACACTATTTACATTGTTCGGGCTGTTGTCCTTATTCTCTGTGTTACATTCACAAGGTTTCAGCCGTTGGACGCTCCAGCCTTCTTCAGGTGATATTTGTTTGAATTTTGAACTGAACCCAGACTAGCCAATCTGTATGTTGGTTTTTATTCTCACTTGATCCAGCTAATTCTTTCGCTGGCTTTATACAAGAAAACATCGTAAACAGTATGTGTTTCAGTGGATAATCAAGAGGACTACATCCGTAAATTACGAGAAGGCAAGAAAAAAAGGACGTGACTACTGAAAAACTTGCTCACAGGTGCGCATACAGCATAAATTCAAACAGTGGACACCTGTCTACTCTGAGTTCGGTTCGAAATTATTAACCATTTTAATAAAATATTGTAAAATTATTATATAAAAATATTATTTAATTCGAAAGAAGTCAAGGTATTCTGGCTGTGTTTTGAAAGCTAAAACAAACACTCCAATGTGAGCCAAATTAATAACACTCCTACATAATGCCGTATGACAAACTAAAACAAATTTAACCCTCCTCCTTTGAAAATGGCTTCAGTTTTAGCCGAAAGGGCTTGGTGCATTAGAAATTACGGACAGTTTCCAGGAAGTCTTAGTCATCATGAAAAAACTGTAAGGACACTATCAAAAATTAAATAAAAGAATTGTCCGGTGTACTCAATTAAACAATTATAAAAAGAAGGTTCACTACTTAAATAAGCAATCATTACGCCGCTGACGATTTTTACTATTGAAATTACTTATTAATAATTTTATTACAAAGAAACCATTGTAGATACCGTTATTATATTTATGTTTTGAAAATCGATAAGCAAAGTTAGGATTTCCAGATTATCACTTTATTTCTCAACTTTAGTGGAACTTTTCGTGCTGTCTATACAATTACCCTTTATTTTGATAGCTAATTAATCATCGGATATCTCTCAACACTGACTATATAATTATTTTGGTTACTAATTCCTTTTAATTGTTTAATTTGCTGGGAAATGGTTCTCAAAATGTTTCAGACTGACGCATTTTTCCCCACATATTTTGCTTAAAGTTCGCCTTTTCATGACTTCAGGTAAAGTAGAATTTATTTTGTAGAATTTATCGTTTCTAATTTAGATATAAGGTAAAAAACGAATGCGTCAGTTTAAATGCTAGGAAGATATGTATTAATCCGGTGTCCCTTCACGGCGTAGACGGTAACAACTTTCCACATCTTTGTTTCTTCAATATATATAAAATACCATAATTGTTCTTGGGCAAGTGGGTTTCTGTTGAATTCTCTGCGGTTTTAAATTCATAATTGTCCGTCTACTAAACTTATTGTCACATGAATATTAATGAGAATAGTATACCCTACCATATTATTTATGTGAATTCAAGCCTTTCCCAAAGTACAAAGTAAATACAGCAGCCCCTCGTCAGGAATTAGAACTCCGTTTGACGATTCCTTTTTTTTTTTTTTTTTTTTTTTCACCGGCCGCATATTCTGAAACTAATTCACCTTGATGGCGTATTCATCTGCGCTGGTATTCGTAACCCAATTCTGTTAGGTTAAAGCAACGGTTTCCAACGCGATCTGTTTTGCACAGAGAAGAACTATTACAAGTGCCTTTCAAGATTACTCAGTTCTTTATTGCTTGTGCAAGCGTAATGTTAAGATTTCGCACAAAAGTCATGTATGAACCTGTTTTCTAAATACTTACGCCTCGCCTCATCGACTAGGCGTCAAGCTACGGAAATCTCACGTGAAGTTCAAATTACTGGGATTACAAATAATAATAATAATAATAATAATAATAACAATAATAATAATAATAATAATAATAATAATAATAATAATAATAATAAAGCAGTCGCTCACATTCTCGTAATTCGAGGTTAATTTCTTCCTCACGTGATTCCGGGCGGATGATAAAAGCTGGTTACTTCCAGTAAATATATGTCTACACTCTCAGAAGGATAAGACTGACAGGCATAGATGCATGTGCACCAGAAAGAGTAAAAAAGAAAGAAGGAAAGGATAGGAAAAGAAGAAAGATATGAACAGAAAGAAAGAAAGAAAGAAACAAACAAACAAAAAAAAGGAATGAGGGAGAAAGGATGGAGGTAAAAAGAAAGAAAGAAAAATAACGAGAGAAACATTATGGGCGTAGAAAGAAAGAAAGAAAGAAAGAAAGAGAATGACAGAAAAATGATGGGCGTAAAAAGTAAGGCGGAGAAAAGAATAAAAGCAAGAAAAGAAATGAGAGAAAAAAGGAAGGGAGTAAAAAGAAAAAGAACAGAACACAAAGAAAGATGTGAGTAGAAATTTATAGAACGATTAAAGGCAGAGGATTAGAAAATAAATAAAAACCACTGTAAAATATGTCAGATTTTTTAAAAAACTTAACATCTCACTGGGCTTGAAGACAGTCAAATAGAATTACATCCTCACAAACGAATGCAGAGAGGTTCAATCACGAGTACACATTGAAAAGTGCCAAAATGCATATAAATATTGACATAGACGAGCACATCCATTTTGGCATTTTTATTTAATTACTTAGATTAATCATGTAAACGTAAACATTGCGAACGTTCTTATAAGATTGGAATAATTTTCTTAATCCCAATATCCACAACTGCCAGCACGCACTTAAAATTCCTCATCTGCACTAGACTTAGTTTTACACTGCTGAGTTGGAGAAGTGCAGAATATTGAGATCACTATGTAGGAAGAAATCTCTCTCAATTCGTATAAGGACAGCTAGAGATACGGTTTATTATTCAAGGCGACTACAAAGTACTTCCTGCCTCGTGGTCGAGTCATCGGCGACTAAACAGGTTCCCCCACCAGACTTTTTTTTTCTAGTGAGGTATGTGGCTAGACACCTATCAGGAATAAAAGCAAGACATGTCAAAGGGCCGATGAACCTTATTGCAAGATCGACGGCCATGTTGGCCGGATGGCTGCCTAGACTGAAGTCAACAACCCGAGCCGAGTGCTCCACGTGACGGGGCCAACATTTGTGTTGGAAGACATCAGGACATGGGTTTTGGTTTGTCATTGAGAGGGATGGGATCCGCCAGGTTTACAGTGTCCAAGACACGCTAAGTGTGAATTAATATCTTTCCGGCCTTCAATATAGATATGGTGTGATTGGTCAGGTGTTCGCCTGCGCAACGACCCTACGACCACAACTGGACAAGGGACTAATGATGATGATGTGTTGGTAGGATTTGTATTGTGCAGAAAACACATATATTCATAATGCAGTTTTGGCGAAGGAAACAGCGGAAAATGACCTTTTTCTTTAAATATCTGTTTAAGGGCTTTCTTATTTTTTTTTTATTTCTCACTTGAAATATATGATGATCACCACTTCTTTACGATCCATTGGCTGAAAGGGAAGAAAATCTCATATCTCATCACATGTCAAAAACAGAATTCCTTTTCAACCCGTACCCTCCGGCCGGTCGGAGAACACGACGCCTGAATATCCGTCTGGCCTATTCTGTTCTGCACTCTGCTGGTTCAGAGGCCTATATTTATCTGAACGCTATTTCTGCTTCTCGAACACATACCGCTCACGCCCCAACCAGGTTCTTTTGAACGACGTCCAAATCATTTCTAGTTCTTACTTTGATTTCGGCCGAGTTCATTTCTACAGGTCATTATATCACAAATAGACCGCTATCATAAATCTATTCTACTATAGAGAACACAATGTCACTTTGTATAATTACCGAACATTCAGCCTCATCTCCTCACGTTTTAGTAATGGAATATTCCTTTGCTAACTAGATGTACATCGGTAAACATTCCTTGTGTTAAATGGAATAGGTTATTATTTCCAGTCAATCTGAGATAATTTTTTTCGTGTTGGATTTCTTTTGTAAATGTATAAAAGATTTAAAAACAGAATTCATTCTTCCATGCGAAATCAACAAATTAATATATATATATATATATATATATATATATATATATATATATATATATATATATATAGTCAGACAAACCTACCAAGGTTTCACTTAGGCACCTTGGTAGGTTTTTCTGGCTCATTAGGTTTGCTTTACGTTTGTATTGAGCTCTTTAGTTAGTTGTTTACTCGTATCGGGGTTTTTTCTTAGGGCCTTGAACCTGTATCTGTGCGATTATTTTCGACAGACTTTCATGTTCCTGGCTCTTTCTTTTTTTAAAACCCTTTTTTCCCTTCGTGATTGATTTGGCTATTGTTAAATCAAGAATTCGAAGGTTTTTCGACACGAGTATAGTTACCTATAGTTACCTATATATATATATATATATATATATATATATATATATATATATATATATATATATATATATATATATATATATGTAAATAAATGACAATAAGAAAACAGTAATTGCTGACGCGTTTCGTCCTAATGCGGACTTTTTCAAAGCAAGTAACGAAATGATTTTAATCAAACAAAGAAAATTAATAAAAACAAAAAACAGAGTGTTCTTAGCAACGGGAATGTAGGAAACGCTATTTTCGTATTTTTAACTGAAAATGACGTCATTTAATGTCACGTGTGGAGAATATTTCATTAATCTTTGTTGATGGATTCAACCATTTTCTTTTGATTTTAATATGTTTTTGTGTACATTTGTTTGTGAGAGCAGTAATTTTGTTAGAAAAGGTGAAATAGGGAAAAAACCTGGGCGTAGATTAATATTTGGGTATTGGTCGATTGCGGCACTCTCTAGGAGACTAGACTACTATTTTTTGTTTATTGGAATTTTATTCCGTATACACCAATCCTATACTTGCGTATATATATATATATATATATACGCAAGTATAGGATTGGTGTATACGGAATAAATTCCAATAAACAAAAAATAGTATTCTTTAAAGAGTGCTCAATACAGAGTAGAGCAAATATAATTTATTCGAAAATTATAACATAAATATATTATAAAATCACTACAAAAATACCCATTTTGTTTCTACACTTCTGGTGTCTTATCAAGTGATGGGGTTCAGCAGCATCATTTGATAAGAAACCAGAAGTGTTGAAACAGTGATTTTATAACATATTTATGTTATAATTAACGAATAAATTATATATATATATATATATATATATATATATATATATATATATATATATATATATATATATATATATATATATATTTATATATATATATATATATATACTTTTTGTATATAATTGGAATTAAGATACATTTAGTTAATGACCATTTTCAGCTACGAATTTTAATTTTAAAATTCGCAGGATTTTTCAAACTGTTTATGATATCAGTTTGTAGTGAGATACTGGTTAGTTGGGGTAAGAAAGAGAGAGTGGGCGTTAGAGGGATCTAGTGGCAGATATGGCAGAAGATGGCACCGTTACAGGAATTATATTATGGAAGTCGGAAGGCCTTAGTGTGGGAGGGAAGTGGAAATCGATACTAATGGTCACACAGCCAAAGTCTGTTCAACGAGGAACAACGAAAATTACCGAAAACGTTAAAAAACAATCAAGAGGTAACTTTAGTAAGATAAAATAGAGATAATTCGGAATTTTTGTTGTATTAAACTCGTCTATATATCAGTGCACAAAGTTCGGGGGACTGTTTTCAGTGATTTGGAGGGTATTTGGATATATATATACGTACCCATCCGTTCGTTCACGTTAAGAATATCCCTGCTCGCATAGCTATCTATACCTAAATACACTTAGATATCTACATCCATGTACATACATACATATCCTAACCGACATCTACAAATACCCTATGTTAGGATGAAACATTTTCGAAGGATAAAAAGAGGAGTTTAGTTAAGTTAGAAGAGCCCGGGTATTAACTTAACCATAATTAGACGGAATTATAAGACCAAAATGAGAACGAATTAAAATTATTGTTAGGTACGAATGTATAATCACTAATTATTTCCGTAGATATATATTCCTAGATGACTTCTTCAACCCGTAATCTAATATGTATCGGTAAGTCACCCTTTAAAAACAACCTATTAAATTCATATATTAGCGTATGTACCATATGTTAAATTTATGATGGTAATAAAATTTATTACTTAAGATAGGATATGCTGCATGGTATATAATAATTATACGAGGGTCATTCAATAAATAAGGTGAATTTTTCGGTATGACGACTTCTAATACAGATAGAAGCTTACTTTTTCTTTTTCCTTTTTTTTTGTTTTACTTCTTTTTCACATGGATTTAATTTCTTTTGGACATTAAAAAAAACTTTCAGAGTTTTGGCGATTAACAAAGATGGCCGACCAAGAATCATGCTCCAGGATTGAACAGCGGTCAGTTATCAAGTTTTTGGTTGCTGAAGGGTACAAACTAATTGAAATTCATAGGAGAATGTCAACTGTGTATGGTGCCACATATTTCATCCAAAAAAATGTCTACAACTGGGCTAAATTGTTTAAAGAAGGACGGAGCAGTGTTGAGGATGAAGACAGGCCTGGCTGGCCTACAGAAGTGAGGTCTCCTGAGGTGATCGAATCAGTCAATGACCTCATTCAGTCTGACAGAAGGGTGACAGTGGATGACATTGCAAGGACTTTGAGCTTATCTGTTGGGACAGCACACTAGGTCAGCTGCCGGTGGGTAACAAAGATGCAGAACACAAACAGCACAGCAGCCCAAACGGTGCAGACCATCAACGAGCTGGGCTGGTAACTGCTCCCTCATCCCCCTTACAGCCCAGACTTTGCCTCTTCAGACTTTCACCTGTTTGGTCCCTTGAAAGCGTTCACGTGAGGCACGAAGTTTAAATTGACGATGAAGTCAAAAGTATTGTGAGCGTCTGGCTGAGACATCAGTCCAAAGATTTTTACGCTGAAAGAATACGGAAGCTTGTGCACAGATGGGAAAAGTGTGTGACGGTGCTGGGAGACTACGTTGAAAAATTAAAAAAAAGTAAGCTTCTATCTGTATTAGAAGTGCTTATACCGAAAAATTCACCTTATTTATTGAATGACCCTCGTATGTAGGATATAAGGCTGACACACATATATATATATGTGTGTGTGTGTGTGTGTGTGTGTGTGTGTGTGTGTGTGTGTGTGTGTGTCTCCACAAGCATACCTACACCTACACCTATATATATGCATGCATACACCCATATATACCCACAGCACTTACATATATCCGCATATGCATGCAACTTGAGGAATTCATTTAATCTTCCGAAACATTTTGTTATCTGATATTTAACTAGATTATAAAGATTATCTAATTGTTAATTATTATGTCTTAACCCATTTGGTGGAGATTTAATGCCTATATGTACTGGATATCAAGGATAATTCAGTAGATAAACTCAAAGATGAGAAAAAGAAATAGAAACGGTCTATAAACAATTTTAGAACAAGCGAAGTAAAGAGAAGGTGAAAATATTGTGGGCATATTATTGATAGTCATCAACAATTATTAATGACAGTGATGGAAGAGCGATATGTATATGGACGGAAGCAGATGGAAAATTGGTAAGGGTATAAAAAGGGGGGAGGAGAAGTTAGATGTGCAGTGTGACAGGTAATTGATCAGTTCATTTTCTTGTTAAGGGATAATAGTTCAATTGAGTTCAGTCCGGACTGGGGAGGAGCAGATATTCACAGGTGAATGTCCTCCTATGATAGTTCATGCTGGTTCGATTGGAGTCTATGTAAGCTCAAATATATTGCGGTGACGGCATTTAGAAATTAATTCTTTCCTTTGGTTTAAGAGTATATTTTGATTTTCAAATTTGATGATTGTAATTTTCTCCTGTAGGCATAGATTGCATTTACCTTTATAGCTTTTAGGAGTGCGGGCAAACCCTATTATTTTCCAGTCAATCTGAGGGTTTTGTTTTTTCACCCTGAATTCCCCAAATTTTGGGGAAAGTGTAGTTTGGCACTTCAATTTGGGGTTGGAAAACCAGTGCCGATGGGTATATAGACGCTGCTTCCATTCTCCCACCGAAATTCCAATATAGACAAAGTTGATGCTCTTGTTCTCTTTGTGGTAGATTGTTGCCTAGTACATTACGTTATATGCCCTACATTTCCCATCTACTGGGTAAAGATCTCGGTTTATGCAGTTACATGGGATATTCATATTAGGTGAATATTTGCTGTCATAAAATTTATTAAGAATAGTTTTATTACGGAAACTGATAATTTTCAATATATTATTTGTGCAGGAATAATTAATATTCACTATCTGTCTATTGAAGTCTTTCCTTAGGGCGTGATTATTTTCCAAATGTTTATATATCAGTTTTAGGAACTCTTGACCAATGACAATTTTTGATAGCGTACAGAAGGAGGGAAATTATATTATATTTCTTTTTCTATTTCTGCCCTTATTATTATTCATATCTGCTTTAGTGTTACTTATGGTGTTTAGTAAGTTTGTAAGTATTAAAGTTTATATTTAAAGCCACTTTTTGGGAGTGCCTTCTCGTACAGTCCTTTGTTTTTATTAAAGATATATTTATAGTAAGATAGTTTACTAACCCTTGTAGCAACAGTGTTGGGTATCTGCTTTAGGATATTATTGGGGAGGTTTGAGTCTAAATTAATGTAGTTCGGCGTTTCAAGATTTTTATGGTAAAAAGGTGTTGGTGTTTAGGTCAAGGGTGATATCTAAATAATCTACAATTTTTACAAATTTGCTCTGTTTAATTTAAAATAAACATTGATCGCACTTGTTTTGAGTCAGTTTTAAGATATTTCAAATTCTATGTTGTGTTAATAGGACTCGCCAACGGATTACTACCTGTGTATTTATATATATATATAAATATATATATATATATATATATAGTACAGGTAATCGATCCGTTGGTATATAATCCGGGTGAATCCTAGTAATATTAGTTATTAAAACTGATCCACAGAGAAGTCGATGTATTTATTATAACGGAGCATATATATATATATATATATATATATATATATATATATATATATATATATATATATATATATATATATATATATATATATATATATATATATATTATAATTTTATCATATAGACAAAACCATTTTACTCACAACAAAGATGCAACTTGGTTTCAGTGCATTTTAACTGCACATCTACGGGTGAGGGTGGAAATTGATATAATAAATAAATAATTATCGCTCTACTACCTGTATCGAGCTCTTTTTTTAATTAACGCTGCGAACGTTGGAATTTATATATTACTTTCGTTCTCATCGCATCGGATATATATATATATATATATATATATATATATATATATATATATATATAACGGATCTCAACTTGGTATATATGCTGATGAGGCAACCATTTACTCATGCTTCTCTAGTAATTCTGCCCAGTTCGATAAGGTTAAATTGGCGGCTGGTTGTTAACTAGAGGAAAGAATGTCTTCATAATTTTAATGCCTTCAAAACTAAATTGCTCTTTATTAATCATCTGGGAGACACCTTTCATTCTTCCATCAGCAGAAAGCGACTTGTTACGTCTTCTCCGGCTTACATTCTCTGCTGACATGAAGTGGACACACTATATTGAATCCATTGCGAGTTCAGCTACTAAAAAGGTTGGTCCATTGTGTCGTGCTAAACAATATTTTTCTCCATATCTATAAATCTACCATTCGTCCATGCTTAGAATATTGCTACCTCATATGGTACGGTGACACTGTCTTATTTTTGGAGATTCTTGATAAAATCTAAAGAAGAAACTGCAATATTATTGCTCCTGACCCGGTGTCTCGGCTTCAATCACATTCCCGCCGCCGTAATGTTACTTCCGTGTGACTTTTCTGAAATACTTTCATTGTAATTGCTCTGATGAACTCTTCACTATGGTACCTAGATTTTATGAATTTAAGTGCAGTACTAGATTGGTGGCAAGGTCTCGTCAATTTATCGTTTATGCTATTCCGGTATAGAGTTACTAGTGCCAGACGCAAAATAATTTGAACTTAGAGTTATCCTTCTCATAGACTGGGTGCCAACCAAGGCTAGAGAGCCCAGTCTAATCTGTATCCATATCTCAGGAGATGTGATTGATTCACACTTCATCCGAAAGTGAAGTCAAAGGATTCTTCTTGAATTCGGGACGCCACTTTCACTTTTCGTTGCGATAACCACTGCTCTACACAGACACACACACACACACACACACATACATATATATATATATATATATATATATATATATATACAGAGATAGAGAAAAACAAACAAAGAGAAAGAAATAGAGTGAAAGGCTTAATATAAAGTATAAGAAAAACGTAAACAGAAGTGGAAGATTACAAGTAGAAAATGCTGATTGCTATCAAAATGCAAGAAGCTAAAACGAAGGTAACAACTAAGTGTATAAAGCTTTCGTTCCTTTAGAAATATAATAATAATAAAATAATAATAATAATAAAATAATAATAATAATAATAAAATAATAATAATAATAATAATAAAAATAATAATAATAATAATAATAATCTAGCGGCTGTATTAGAAGATGCTGGGGTGGATGCTTATTGCTTTTCTCGTTCTCTTATTTACTCCCACTCTCGTTCGCAGTCTTACTCTCACGCTCGCACGAGACTTGCATATCGGATGGATAAAACGAGAAAAACAAAAAAAAAAGGCGAAAAACAAGCGACACGTGCACCAGCGGCTGGCGCCCACGCCTCTACACGGCATAGCATTTTCAGTCGGCCGCAGAAACAAATGAATACTGACAGAGTTTTCATAAAGCAGATATCGCACTAGGCGTGTGTCAAAACGTATGTTTTTGACGAGCGGTTGAACAGCACAGCAGATGTGGTCAACAATGAAGAATTACAGAGAATAGCAGTAATGTAAGCAGCTTCAGCCGAGCAGAATGGAAAAACACCGCATTCATCCATTCACACACACACACACACACACACACACACACACACATATATATATATATATATATATATATATATATATATATATATATATATATATATATATATATATATAAAGGAAAATACGCCTGTAAATAGATTCATGTACTTGTGTTCAGATGATTTAGTTGCTTGTATATGTACGTATGTCGGCTTAAGTATAAACCTATATCCTAATGATGAAATGAATATATGTTGTACACAACAGATGTTTATTTTTCAACATTACTGTGCAGATTTTCAATATATCATTATTTTCTATAAACGTTATTTTTAGTAGGTACATGTATTTAAGTAGCTAACCTTTTTTTTTTTTAATTTTATTAAACAGGGAAATTAATAACATCCAGCCTAGATTGAGAAATCCTACTAGTGCCTCTGACAGGAATCGAACTTGTATCCTCCTATTCCATCAGAGAAGGCTTTTGTATAGCCTTAATATACCTTTACCAATTCAGCTACAGAGGCTACGTTTGTAAAGTACGGCTTACATTACCTATTTAAGCAATGTACAATTTTTCTCATTGGGACTTTTTTACAGTAAGTTTGATCCTTTACAAGGTAGAATGTTACGTTTGGAGGTCAGTGGAAGATAACGCTTAACCCTAGCCTTGAGCAGTTTAAGATTGTAGTGATCGGAGAAACATCCTGTTGGAAGTCGATTCCACAGGTCAGTTGTTCTCAGGAGGAAGCTGCTCGAGTGGAACTTACTGCTCACCGATGGAATCCGGATGGAAGGTGTGTCGTTTGCATGGTGTGTCCTTGCTATGAAGGTTTGCTTTAGCGAGACCAGGGAATGTCGTTCGTCCGAGCACTTTCCTGTGAAGTAGCGATAGAGCAGCAAGTGGCTTGCCACATCCCTTTTCTGCGAGAGAGGATGAAGGGTGGAGAATAAAACGTCACCCACTAGGGCTCGAAGAGAATGTTGAAGGAGAGTGTGTAGAGTGGGGTCTGGGCAATACACAACCAAATATTACAACAGTGCTACATTTTTGACCTGATGTAGCTTTTGTAACGTTAGAGTATAACAAGGAGTCAGGTACTTACTGGAGAGGTACAGGGAGCCGACTATTTTACCTGCATCCTTAACAGTGGATTATATGTACGATTTCCACTTCAGGTCGGGGTGTGAGTCTGGAGACCCAACAGTCTTTCAAGGCACGGTGCTTCCTCGAGAGGTCCTCCGTTCATGCTGATTGGTGGTAGTTCAGGATCCGATAGGCGACGATCTAATATAACTAGCTTGGTCTTCAATGCATTGAATGCAAACAGACAGTTTTTAACCCATTGGGTAGTTTCTGCAAGATCGGAACAGTGATCAGTTGCCAATCCCTGACCATCGAGAGTTTTAGAGGTGCGCCCGTATATAATCGTGTCATCGGCATAAATGTTTACAAATGATCTGAGTAATAGGAATATCATTTATGTAGATCGAAAAGAGGGTTGGTCAGAGGAGTGACTCCTGGGGTGGGGGTGGGGGATTCGCCTGCGTGACCTCTAGGGCTCCGGAGGGCTGGACATTAATATCTACCTTTAGGTACTTCTACAAATCTATATCTGCTAGCTTGCATTTCGTAGCAGAAATGCAAACAGCGTTGATTTTTGGATTGATTTTTATCCGATATTATGTGTTTATTATTATGGACGCCATTTCAAGAAAAGATACAGC
This sequence comes from Acanthosepion esculentum, assembly GCA_964036315.1. NCBI lineage: Eukaryota > Metazoa > Mollusca > Cephalopoda > Sepiida > Sepiidae > Acanthosepion > Acanthosepion esculentum. The sequence continues at coordinate 96,928,595 of OZ038481.1, forward strand.
ATAAATAGTATCACTCATTTTCTTTCTTCTTTAATCACGATAAACGCCATCTTAAAGAAAAAGCACTAGGATTCATTATTTAAGCATATACTCAAATACACATACACACGTATATACACACATTTCTTTCTCTCATTTATGAATCTGTTGAAACCTAAAAAGGCAAAACACGTAATGGAATCTAGTTAAACTATAATAAATTATATATACGTGCTGTTGTATAAAAGCTGTTTAATTTTCTTAATTTCTAAAGATTATACAAGTGTCTGCATGTGGAGATAGTCATAAAATCGAATAAAACGGAAAGGTTAATTAAAAAAAGACACCTATGAATATTCCATATCACTATAAACGTTATTTTTCGTAGGTAAACGTATTTCAATTAACCTTCCTTTTATTTAAATTAAGGTCAACTGGCCTACATCGAGAAGTACAACTAAAGAAAAATATGCTTCCTAACAGGAGTCGAAGCCCTATTCTCTTTTTTCATGGGGGAAACTACTCTTTCTCGATCTAGGTCTGTTGACATAAATGTCACCGTTTAAGAAAATAAAGAGAGTAGTGATTCATAGCCAAACACATGTAGCAACTAAAAATAATTTGTAGTCATGACAAATAATGTCGGGTCAAAAAAAAAAAATTCATTTAAAAATTTGATATGAATATATAACATAATTATTATTTTACTTAGATATATTTACGTAAAACTTAATATACATATATGTACATGCATATATATATATATATATATATATATATATATATATATATATATATATATGTCAATATAGGTAAGGAGACAAATTTATATACATCGACCTCAAGAAAGCGTTTTAACAGATTATGGAAAATGCGACACCGAGATCCGAACTCACATTGGATTAGCGAAAGAAGCATTCCAAATTTTAAACTAATTCTGAGAAACAAAAAATAATGTGTTAAAAAGAACGAAAAGAGTGCTGGACTTCTATGTGATACCTTTCCTCCTCTTTGGCCGTGAATGTTTGACAATCTCCGCGCCTGATGAAGTAACGACGAGGGGCAGTAGAAATAGGATTCTGCAGGATACTAAATGATTCCATGGGCAGTGTGAGTGACCAACAAGAAAGCCTTAAATAAAATCGCAACAGAAAGAACACTTACACTCAAAATCGGCAAAAGACAGCTGAAATTCTTTAAACATATAATGAGGACGGAGGGCTTGGAAAGTTTAACCATATTGAGGGCAACATGTACAGGGGAAGGTAGCAAGCAACTTATCCGACAAGTTTTTGTGAACGGATGGCGGAACGGGGTGAGTGGGAGGAGGGCCTTAGCAAAGGAAGAAAAACTGTTAAGAGCCACACAAGGTTAGAAGATGTGAAGAGCTGTGATCCCCTGGAGAAAGAAGAAATCATGTAGGATAAAAAATAATTTAAAAATTATATATGAATATACAATATACCTATTTCCTTACTTAGACCTTTTTTAAGCATTTCACCCCAAACAAGTCGGGATGTCACTAGTATGCAGGGGGGGGTTACTGAGTGGGAAGCGAGTGTCAGGAGGTGTGATGGAAGAAAGGATGAAGAGAAGGGCAGGGGATAGTTCAGGGCATCTGGAGATGTCGATTGGCATTACATTTGAATAGTTGCAGATTATAGCTATCAGAGAAACACGTAATAGGAAGAGAATTCCACAGACGGGAAGTGCGATACATGAAGCTATTGGAGTAGAAGAGACGGCCACATTTAACCGTTTCGACAGTGAACGGGTGGGACCGTTATGCCAGCCTAGTAGAACGCTTAAATTAATAGTCTGAGATGCCAGATCAGGACCAACCACATTGCTTATCCGTCTCTGGATCTTATCGATGACATTAAGGCGAACAGCGGGGGCACAGACCATATATGGCAGCAGTATTCTATGCAAGGGCGAATGGTTGATTTGTACATTTGAAGGATGGATCAGGCGAGAAAAACTTTTTGGCGCGACACAGGAAAACAACTTTCCTTGCGGTCGATGAAGCTATTAATTCAATGTAATTGCTCCATCTCAGGTCAGCGGACAGTGTGAAACCAAGCAGTAGCAAAGAGGTGCTCTCGTGGCGTTGAGCATCAGAAATTCTAATGGGCGGCAGGGATGCTTCCCTGTGGTGAGTAATAGAGAGCAGTTTTGTTTTAGAGGCATTAAAGTTAACCAGCCAATTCCTGCCCCAGTCTACAACCGAATGGAGGTCCTTTTCGAGACTAACGGCCAGGTTAGTTTTGTCAGCGATACCAGATGCCTACTTGGGAACTGATGACATCGGGGAGATCGTTAATGAAGATAAGGAACCGAGTAGGGCCTAGGATAGAGCCTTGGGGAACACCTGCGTTCGTGGGAATGGAACTGGAGGGCTCTCATGAAATAAAAATTATTACCTATCAGATTTTAAGTGTTTAATATTCTTTAACTAATAATAATTTTGATCTGTCTTTTGACATGCAGCTTTCCATGGATCTATATATACGGATTACCATATTTTATCATTACCATATATATATATATATATATATATATATATATATATATATATATATATATATATATATATATATAATAAAAAGGAAAGAACAGTAAGATATAAAATCCGGTGTTCTTATAGATATTTTTATTTTTACACAATAGTGCTCAATGTAAATTTAAATTTACAGAGCATTAATATTATAAATTAATAGATTTAAAATATGGTTTTACCGCTACACAGTGATGACCATGTTTCAGAAATGGAAGCTAAAGCTTTAGCTTCCATTTCTGAAACATGGTTATCACTGTGTAGCGGTAAAACCATATTTTAAATCTATTAATTTATAATATATATATATATATATATATATATATATATATATATATATATATATATATAATAGGAAGCATTACTTTCGGAGCTTTTCGTATACAGATCGATATACATAAAATCTCCTGCCTACCACATTTACACACACACACACACGCACATACACATACACAGATAAGTGTGTGTGTGTGGGTGTCTGTGTATGTGCGTGTGTGTGTGTAAATGTGGTAGGCAGGAGATTTTATGTATATCGATCTGCATACGAAAAGCTCCGAAAGTAATGCTTCCTATTTATTCTCTCCATTTTTTTCTCATATTTCCTCACGTCTTAGTGGCTTTATTACAATTAAAAAAGAGATAAATAAATTTTGGCAGAAAATTCTATTTTGTCTATGACACAAGAAGAACATAAGACCTAGAAATGCTGGCATATAAATGTACTACAAATACAATTATATCCATACATCTATGCACTTACACTTTCTTTCAAGCGCAGCGTGGTAAGCAAGTTGCTAATTTGTCGCCAGTTCCATCAAAAATGTTCAAATGCGATCTATGCTCTAGCTCCGCCAGTTCAGACCTTAACCGCCATACCACATCCAGGGATACCACTACATGTCTATAAATTCTACCATTCGTCCAGACTTTGAATGTTGCTGCCACATACTTCTTCTATATATTTAGAGAAATCTTAATAAAATCCAAAGAAGAAACTGCAATATTACTGGTCCTGACATGGCATCTCGGCTTCTGTCAGTTTTCCGCTACCGTAGTGTAGCTTCCCTGTGCCTTTTCTATAAATACTTCCATGGTAAAAGTTCTGATAAACTCTCCTCTATGCGACCTAGACTTTATAAATTACATTGGTGGCAAGGTCTCAACATTTTACAATCGAAATGGCTAGATGCAACCGCAAGTTCTATGCTAACAGATTCTTCTATCGCACTTCTCGCTTGCGAAAGTGTCTTTCGGTTTCTTTTTTTCACAGTCAACTTTGACCTTAAAAAATTTAAATGCAATGTCAGTCGCTATCTTCTGTCTTCTTATTAATTGTTTTTTTTTTTCTTCTCTCTCTTTAACAGTGTTTTTTTTTTTGCATATTCTCTAAGACTCATAAACCTCTTGTGTTTTTTTTTTGTTTTTTTTTTTTTTGTTTTTTTTTTTTGCTTTATTGCCTTGCTTGGGTGAAATGATTAAAACACCTCAGTTGGATCCATTATGGGGAAGAGGTACTAATAAACATTATATTCACTAGACTGTCACCGTCCTAAAACATCAACTCCACACGACCCATTTTGGCTTTCTTTCTGGTAATGGGTGTAATGATGGCATATATGCCATCAAAGATCTCCAGCATACGACTACATCAAGAGAGACTGTTAATATCACCATTACCATTAGAAGCTGACCGCAGAATGTAACATGGGTACTGTATCATATATAAAAACAGGAAATAACTGTTTTCTACTGATATTTATCTTTCCAGTTGGGGTACAGAAATCTGCCAATTCTTAGATGTTATTCACATGATTCTTAGCAATTCCGCTTATCTCAGTGACGTGAGAATAGGTACAGAGTGCAAATAGGGTATAATAATATGTATAAGTGCATACATATGTCCGCATGCGTTTATCTTTGCATACTTATATGCTTAACTGCACAAACAATATCATTACATTCACAAGGAAAATCGATCGATGTCGGAAAAATGTATGACCATAACCAAAACGACATGAGATAAAATTACCTATGATTATATATATAAACAGAGAGATAAACAGACAGACAGACAGAGACGGAGACAGAGAAAAATATACATGCACACCCTGGGATGTTGAAAGGTTCTGGATCTGATAAGAAGACATTTCCAAAAGTGGTTTGATATATATATATATATATATATATATATATATATATATATATATATATATATATATATATATATATACATATATATATATATGTGTGTGTGTGTGTATATATATATATATATATATATATATATATATATATATATATATATATTAAAAAGAAGTCAGAAACCGCAAACGTTTTTGGTTGTAGGTTGTAACGTGGATTTATTTTGAAAAAATATTATGCTTTACGTTTGTGGTTTCTCTCTTCTTTTTAATATACACCCTTTTCTCTCGTTGAACCTCTTCCTTTTTTTACATATATATATATATATAAATATATATATGAATATATATATATATATATGTGTGGGGGGGTGTATGTGTAAAGTGAATTTGTATGTGTGTGTCCTGTTAAAACTAAAAAATTACAGTAAATATGACAAAATATATATATAAACAGACTCATTATCACCCAAGCTAGCTCTTTGTAAAAAAATTATTATAGTATGATTTGTATTTGCGAAGATATTTTAAAATTAAAATGCATCAAAATGCATTCGAAATTGTCAGAATTAAAAAGTAAAAAAAAAAATAGTAATAAGTCTAATTCCCGATTAGGATGACCATTCGTTTTTACTTTTTAATTCTGATGATACATTATAAACGCTATACATGTATGTAATTTATAAATTTTTATTCTCTTGAATTAATTTTCACAACTATAGTAAATAAAAGCGTAACTTTAAAATATTGAATATTAAAACAACAAAGTAAATTTAAAAGAAGAATACTAAATACAATTATTTGACAAAATGTTCAATATTTGTTTATTCAAATGTGTGTGTGTGTGTGTGTGTGTGCGCGTGCGCGCACGCGCGTGTGTGTGTTTCCGGCTAAAATCTCTAAATAAAGTAAATAAACTTAAAATATATTTAAACATATTTAATTTAATCATTTAATCAAGTAAAAACGATAGCGAGCCATACTACTTTTCAAAACAACATTAACAGAGTATTTACGTCAGTATTTAAATCGAAAAATAAAGGGTCTTTTTTAATAAAAATATGGGTATGCTCAGCCCCCCTAAGTCCAACAGCCAGCGTTGGTATTCGTAGTGTAGTATCTACCTAATTTTATTTTGTAACAAACCAAGAAAACAATGAAGTTTATTTCTTAATGATTGAATAAGAAATTATTTTCTATAAGATGGTTGAAAAATATCAATAAATTGTCAATAATAAACTATTATTCAGCGATCTTCCGAGCAACGCCGGGTATCCCCGCTAGTATATATGCAGTTATATGGTATGCTATATGCATCGGGTAAAGGTGCATATTTTCGAAACAGAAGGTGTGTAAATATCACAAATGTGGACAATGACGTTAACACCGAGTGGCGACAGTCTGTTTGATGCTTCAACTCAATCTTCAGTCGTGGCTCAAAATATGAAAATCGCATTGAAGCCTGGAATCAAAATACTCTGCGAACTGCTAGGTCAGATCCATACTCTGTCTCTTCCTCTATCTACATCGATATATATATATATATATATATTTTAAGATATTTTTATGTTTAACATTCTTTTTATACATACAAATATTTAAGTAAATGATCTTTTTACAATAAACAGTATTAAACAACATTTACCGGCCTGAATGTCCGAGAAATTTTCATAGAAAATATTCGTCCTCCGACAGGATTGGAACCTGTATCCTATACGGAACCGTCAGATAGCCTGACGTTCCTTAACCGATTCAGACACTGAGGATCGTTCGATTGGCAAGGTCGAATTTACTGCTTATAAACTTCAATCTTCCATGAATCTTTCACGTACATTCATATCTGCTCATGGCGTATCAAATATAAACAAAAGACGTCACACATTATGAAATGGACAAAGTCCGACAATTATTTTAAGACATTTTTATGTTTAACATTCTTTTTATAGATACAAATATTTAAGTAAATGCTCTGTTTTATAATAAACAGTATTAAACAACATTTACCGGCCTGAATGTCCGAGAAATTTTCATAGAAAATTTTCGGCCTCCGACAGGAATCGAAACTGTATCCTATACGGAACCGTCATATAGCCTGACGTACCTTTTTTCCCCGAGAGCCCAACCGAAATAATTTTTCAGTGTATATATATTATCATGCACAGACAGACTGTTTCACTGTATCAGAGCTCATCAGTGTGAATAAGCCTCCGGTTGCCTCTTCCTAGGACCGAAACCCGGTTGAATTGCCGCCAGCCGGAGAATCTACCCTTAAGCTGTTGGCGTACGACAGGGATATAAATCGTTCTCTCTCTCTCTCTCTCTCTCTATATATATATATATATATATATATATATATATATATATATATATATATATATATATATATATATATATATATATATAGCGAGAGAGAGAGAGAAAGAAATCGACTGCACAAAATCGAGATAAATCCAGCTACATAGGTAAGCGTGTTTGGGAAAAGTCATTTAAGAATCGACAAAAAAAAATCAGTCACTAACAACGCAACTCCACTCTACAATCTCAGAAACGATATTTTTGATTTACGGCTGTGTGTAATAGAAAGAAAGAAGCATTCGAACCGTGATAGCCATAAAATGTGAAGCATTCAACGACAGCTTATAGACTCCCGAAGGCATTATATTGGAATGTTAATGGAACATACACATGTGAATATATATATATATATATATATATATATAGTTGTATATATATATATATATATATATATATATATATATATATATATATATATATATGCAGAAATATAGTCTTAAAGTGTGCTATATTTATGGGATAAAGTGCTCAATATCAGAGATAGAGCGTGTGTAAATATAAAGGTGGACATGGAAGTCAGCACTTAGAGGCGACAGTCTGTTTCATGCTAGTGCAATCGTCAGGCGACTAGTGCTGTTATTTTTCTCGGCTATTTATATAAGGGTCTGAAAACAAATAAAAACAAGCAAAACAATTTGACCCAAATAAATAAGCGAACAATCAACTTCCGGTAAATGACGGCCATTATAGACTACCAACAATAAGCTATATTAACAAATTTTTACTACGTTAACCAAAAACACCGATCAAAATAAAAGAATAAATAAATAAATATATAAGATAAAAAATAAAAATAAAAATAAAAAAACAAACAAAAAACAAGCAAAATAATTTGACATAAATAAATAAACAAATAAGCGACTTCCGGTAAAAGTAACCGCCAAAATAGACTACCCATAATGCACCACTGACCCTTATATAAATAGCCGAGAAAAATAACAGCACTAGTCGCCTGACGATTGCACTAGCATGAAACAGACTGTCGCCTCTAAGTGCTGACTTCCATGTCCACTTTTATATATATATATATATATATATATATATATATATATATATATATATATATATATATATATATATATATATAGTTGTATATTTAAGCAGCAATCCTTCTTTTATGCAAGTTCCATTAAAAACGACAGACAAGGTACTACGGTTAAGTTTTTTATTTAATTTTTCTTGTGTACGAGCAAGAGTTTTCTTTGCTGGACAAAGGGTGTGTAAGAATTGTCCAAATGTTTTATTTTTTCCGAGCGCTTTCGGCTATACCTTTAGCCATTATCAAGGATGATTTGATTTTTCAGCTTAATTGAGTGTGTGCATTATATATATATCTTAGTGTGTAGTAGTGGTGTTTTAATTTCCGAATACGGTTAGCACGTTGTGGCTTTGTTCATAGTTAATATTGTTACGGGTAGGCTTTTTCTTTTTTATTATTAAAAGCCTCCATTATTTTCAACCTTTTTTTACATGTGGAAGCAATTAATATATTTGTGTTTTCTACTAGTATATTTCTAATGGAGTCTGGTAAATTTTTGTGTGTGTTTAAATGGGTACTAATGGAGCTGTGATCGGATAGGTGTAATGTATGACTCCATTAGAAATATACTAGTAGAAAACACAAATATATTAATTGCTTCCACCTGTAAAAAAAGGTTAAAAATAATGGAGGCTTTAATATATATATATATATATATATATATATATTATTCGAAAAATACAAAATATTGAAAAAATTTTAAATTTAAATTTTCAGACATACTGGGTTGTATATTAATAGATTTTTTGTCTTATTATTTCAGTTAGGTTCATCGACTAGTTTCGGTCAGCGTGGCCATAATCAGGAGAAAAAATACTGCTTGTTAGTAGCCGTGAACTACAGGAATGAATGACTTTCTGAAGAAAATGAACTTTATATGCAGTTTTCATTTGTTTTTATCGCTAATTTTGATCAGTTCTTGTGTTGGTCAAACGGCTTCTTTTAAGCTGTTTTTTGATAGTGGAAATTCATGCGACTCAGAATTCCCTTGGTCATTTTGACAGTTTTATTGGATGCTAGGAAGGGGATGTGTGTGTTTAGTGTATGTTATCATTTGTTCCTTGGGAGTGAGTATGATGTGTGTAAATATATATATATATATATATATATATATATATATATATATATATATATATATATATATATATATTATAAGAGATTATAACAAAAACATATTGAAATCGCTACACAATAGCCTTCATGTTTCGGCAACTTTTTACCTCTTCAGAGTATGGTTAGAAACTGGTGTTTAAATGATTTTTAAGAAAGTTTCAAAAGCAAACTGTTAACTCTTTTCCGAAAGATAAAGGTAGCGGGTGAGAAAACACAAGGTCAGAATTTAAAATAGTCTTGTGAGTTTGTCCTGATCAATCAATTAAAAGTTAGATCTACGCCAAATAGAAAATTACGCTCAGAGGGTGTAGTTTTTTCATGACATGATAAACCGGAAATTAGACAGGCCATCATTGACAATTGCGGAAAACAAGTAAGCAACAAATACACACACACACACACACACACACACACACACACACACACACACACACACACACACACACGGCGATTTTTATCAAATGACCATCTAACGCTTTTTTATTTTTTGAAAAAAATAAAGAACGCTACATTATTATTTTCGAAAATAAACAAACGCATGACGTTGGGTGTATTAGAAAGGGAGGAGGGGGATGTGAAGAAGAAGAAGAAGAAGAAGAAGAAGAAGAAGAAGAAGAAGAAGAACAAGAACAACAACAACAACAACAACAACAACAACAACAAGTGTATTGTAAATGTATTGGTGGTGTTTTAAATTTCTTTTGTTTACCCAGCCTCATATGCACTTCAGAAAAATTTTCTGATATTTAAACAAGGACATAAGACTTCAGATTTCTGATTTAAAAGGTTCTTTGGATTTGGAAATATCATAATCGCTAATTTTTCCTGTTGGCAGAGGTGGCAAATATTGTTATAATTGTTTTAAGTTTTTGCCTTTTTTAAAATTTTCCACCTTACTAACTTTTCTTCTAAATTCTACACATTGTTAGATAGTTTGGTAGAGTACCTAAGATTTGCTAGCTTAAATGACGACCTATGGTTGTAGCATCTACGTTTGAAAGTACCTTCCGTACGCCCGATGTATGTTTTATCTTGGCCAAGTCATTCAAGTCAATGAGCAAGGCAGCGAGTAACTGACTTGACTCGTTGGGCCAATGTATGGAGGAGTAAGTTCAAGTGGCTGTAAATGTACAATACTGAGAATAAAAAGTAGGTAGGAAATTGTGGAGACCTCTAACCACCCACATTCAGAATGTATATGGCATATAAACAGGGAGGAAGATTTATATGTAATAAATGTCACGCACTGACGTTTTTTTAATACTCTTAGCTTTGTACGGTAGATTTGACGAATTACCAAAAAATATACGAAGATTGTGTTACGCCAGACTTGCAAAAGATGAAAACCTACTTAAATTGAGAATTAGTATTTGAAATTATTGCCTTTGATATTTAATAAGTTTACGGCACAACTCTAAATAGAGGAAATGATGGAAGATTGTGTTACGCTAATCTTTTGAATAAGGACGACTTGTCGACTTAGAAAAATCTGTTTTTCTATCCTGCACTTTACCGGGACTTAAACATCGACTTCGAAATCTTAAAGTGTATTTGGATTAGATCTTCCACTTCTAGCACCGATGAGACATGTGCCGGTACCGCAACCTCTACACCTTCCTTTAAAATTCAGTCATTCCTTTACTTCGCTTTTCATTTCATTCTGTTAGTTTCATTCTATTATTTAGTTTACGCGTCGTTTTTTATTGGGGGGTATATTATATATATATATTATATATAGTCTTACTAATATCTTCATCTTTCCTGTAATTATCACAATATTTCGGCCGCTATTCTCTCCGATCTTCTTCAGGTGCTTGTTGAACCGAAGAAACTTCAGGAAATTTCGAACAGACCATTTCATTTAATCTACAGGGCAGTTTGTTCTCCTTTATTTTAGTGCTGCTAGGTTGGTGCTATCCGTATTTCCAATGGATTTGAACCTGCGTCCACCTAGGCAGGGGGAACCGTCGTTAGATCCGACGTGCTTTTGCCGATCAAACAAGCCAGAATCGTGCCTTTAAACGAAATCCTGTCGGAAGGCGCATATTTTTCTTTAATAAGATTTCTCGAATATTCAGGCCGGTAGACGAAAATAAATAAATAAATATACTGTTTAAGAAATAAACGAATCGTCTACTCAAATACAAGTAACCACTGAAAATAACGTTTAAGACCATGTATAAAATTTAAATATTGTTCTTGCACAATACTTTGTGTAAGTCTGCTCGACAATTTAATAACACAAATCTCTGTTAAAATCCATGAAGAAAAAGCTGTCATTGTGCCAAACCGCGTATATTTTTTTTTTACGTCCATAGTCTTTCGACCTGCGCTCTGCTAGTCGTAAACTTCATAAATATCGATAGGAATAAAGGGTACGTCATACACTGTGACATAGATAGATAGATAGATAGATAGATAGATAGATAGATAGATAGATAGATAGATGAATGAAGAGGAACTGAAGATAGATAGATAGATAGATAGATAGATAGATAGATAGATGAATGAAGAGGAACTGAAGATAGATAGATAGATAGATAGATAGATAGATAGATAGATAGATAGATAGATAGATAGATAGATGAATGAAGACGAACTGAAGATAGATAGATAGATAGATAGATAGATAGATAGATAGATAGATAGATAGATAGATGAATGAAGACGAACTGAAGATAGATAGATAGATAGATAGATAGATAGATAGATAGATAGATAGATAGATGAATGAAGATGAACTGAAGATAGATAGATAGATAGATAGATAGATAGATAGATAGATAGATAGATAGATAGATCGATAGATAGATAGATAAGCATGAGGGATAAAAGAATGAATGAAGAAAAGTAAGTAAAAGGAGCGAGGATGAACATCGGAAGTAACAGTAACTTTAAGAGGGGGAGGATGAGGGTTCGTATTTTGGAGTTCGTTCCTTTCATCATAGGAAATAAAGTAATTTATACGTAAAGACTCAGCTGGGCGTCAATCTTGTGTTAGCCGACAGCGAGAACAATAAACCATTTACCTGAGTTTCCGTACTGTGAGTGAATTTTGCAGCTGTTGCTCTGTACGTTATTTTACACACAGATATATATATATATATATGTGTGTATGTATATATATATATATATATATATATATATATTGTCTGTTTAAATATTTGTTTCCTTCCTAAATGTTTTCCTTCCCCTAACAAAACTAATATCTTGAGCTGTACCTCGGAACAATGTTATCCGGACAAAAGAAACTGACATCATAATGTTTACTGAAATGTCCCCACCCCACCCGTCTCCCCCACCACCACGCTGTTGGGTGTTTTATCCCATCTCTCTCGATGATTCTTACACATGCTTTTACGGAGTAGACACTGCTTTCATTCATAGAAAATGCATATCGTGGATTTTACACCAAGAAACACACACAACCCACTGATATGTACATATCATAATTTGGTCAATCTGACCCTGAAAAATATTATCCCAAGACATAATTTCCGTCGTCTTCTTCGAAGTATTCTTTGATTACAGAAACTTGCATAGTTACAAATACTCACAACAGCAAACAACGAGTGCGATGTCTATCTATATCTATAATTCTCAAAATGTCCGTGTATGTATGTATGTATGTGTGTGTGTGTGTGTGTGTGTGTGTGTGTGTGTGTGTGTGTGTGTGTGTGTTTGTGTGTGTGTGATCGGATGTTGTTTATGCGTTTCCACAGTTTTCAGCCGATTTCGATGATTTTTTTTTTGTTTGATAGATAATTCTTTAGTGCCGGTTTTGAGTCCAAATTATTGACGACAATGGCTCTCCATTACTTCCAGTCCATTATAACTCGCAGCTACGTTTTGCTATTTACTTCTTGGATATATATCTTTCATAAAAACTTTAATAAAAATAGTTTAAATTAATACAATAATATTATTTATTATTATGCATTTAAATTTATATAATTAATTACATAATTTTTTATTATTAATAATATTATAATTAATATAATTATAAGTAATAATTAATTATAATTAATTATAATTAACATATCTGTGAAGAGAACTCTCTCTGTGTGTGTGTGTGTGTGTGTGTGTGTGTGTGTGTGTGTGTGTGTGTGTGTGTGTGTGTGTGTGTGTGTGTCTGTGTCTGTGTGTGTGATCAGATGTTGTTCATCCGATTTGCATGTTTTTTTTTGCTTGTTAGATAATTCTTCAGTGCCGATTTTGAGTCCAAATTGGCTGGAAAAAATTACAACCTTGTAGATGAAAAATCGAAAAAACTGATTTTTTTACACTTTGCGCATAAATCAAAGGCAAAATTTAATGTCTGTAAAAAACAGCGTACAAGTAATTTAGAGAATTGAAATCTGACGCAAAAGAGACGGTCATGTAGCATTTGCAGGGGTGTTCAATGCCCGGCTCTACGAGGCAACTGGCATACAAAATATTTTTTTGGCGGGTAGGGGCTTGATGATGCCTCAAGCAAGATAATTTTTGTCAGGGACATCGTATTTTCGTCATTTTCCGCTCAATTGTAGCGAACCTAAAATAAGTTTTACATGTGCAAGACATCAGTTATGTGTCCCGTTACCTCAACGTTTAGCACCATTCTGCCTGCATACGAGTAAACCCACTCATTCTGCAACTCTATGTGTCCATTTATCAAGTTTCTTCGTTCATGTTCTCTCAGTTTCATTCGCCTAATGCATTTCCTAATATTACTTTTTCACACATAAACTTCCAATCCTAGCTCATGTTGTGTGGGCGTGATTCACACATTCACACGCTTCCCATCGGTTGCTGCTGACCTTGATAATTAACGCGTGCAGCAACCCGTATACATGTGGCCCTGCAACACGCGCTGTCTCACGCGATATGTCACGCGCCGACACACGCGCTGATGCATGCGCTTATGCATGACCTGCGGAATGCGACATCTGTTCGAGTTGACCATTGGCTGCAATGTTGTCGTGTCATACTGATTGTCTACGCAATCCTAAGCTCATTGCTACTACTACTGTACGTCGAACCCTGCTTACACATTCCCCTTCTCTTGGCCCAGAATCAATCTCTATCAAGTGAAATTACCATTTCCGTTTCATAAAGCCTATTACTAGAGTTTTAAAGCGTTGCTTTCATTGTCGTTTATAGCCGTTCCCAATTTAATTTTTTTTATTGTCCTACCAGTTTTTGCTTGCATTCACCGTAGAAATAAGTATGCTTGCTTTTTATTACTCAGCATCGAAAATCGAAAACCAAATAGAATAAATAAAAATATACAAAATAAAAACTAATAAAAAATTAATCAAAATAAATAAATGAATAAACAAATCGCCCACGCTAATCTAACCGTTAGAACTAATAAAAATAAGCACAAACAAGTAAAAATAATCAATCGAAATAAATAAATAAAAACTGTCCACCCACCAAAATAACAGAATAGATTACGGCAAGCAATCTCAACATTGGACGAATAAATAGCTTTAATTATCTTCCCAGACCAAAACAAACTATTAATTAAGCGACCTAAGTAAATCCCCCCAAATTTTTACTACGTTCATAAAACATCGAAAAAACGAAAAGAATAAATAATACAAAATGAAAATAAAAACAAGTAAGATAAATTAACCCAAACAAATAAATAAATAAACAAACAAACCACTCCTGCAAAATAACCGCCAAAAAAGATTACCCACAATGCACTACTGACCCATATGTATAAATAGCCGAGTAAATATCCAGTATTCACGGCCTGACGATTGCGTCCAGCATTAAACAGCTTGTCGCCTCTGAGTGTTGACTTCAATGTTCACTTTGATATATATATATATATATATATATATATATATATATATATATATATATAAATATAAAAGTGGACATGGAAGTCAGCACTTAGAGGCGACAGTCTGTTTCATGCTAGTTCAATCGTCAGGCGATATATATATATATATATATATATATATATATATATATATATGTCATTTATTTATATCTATCTATGTCATTTATTTATACCTCTCTATCTGTATCATTTATTTATATCTATATCAATATATATCATTTTTATATCTATCTATATCATTTCATTTTCTCTATATATATCATTTCTTTATATGCATCTGTCTATATCATTTGTTTATGCCTAGCTATATCATTTCTTTATATATACATTATCTATATGGTGTATTTATATCTATCTGTCTATATTATTTATATCTATCTATATCATTGCTTTTTCTTCATCTGTATCATTTCTTTACATTTATCTATATCATTTCTTTATATCTAGCTATTTATCTATTTCATTTCTTTGGATCTAGCGATATTTATATAATTGCTCACTCAATACAAGACCTACAAAAACCATTCAAGGTTGAGAGTTACTAAATAATGCTGTTGTATGGACCTACGAGGATGTGGTAAGAGGTACATATTATAAGAATATATAGTATAAATAACGCTTAACCTAAGACTTGAATAGGTTAAGGCTGCAGTGATCTGGAAAGTATCATCTCGGGAGACTGTTCCGCGAAGTAGTTGTTCTCGGGAAGGAGCTGTCTGTGTGGAATTTCCTTCTTACGATTGGAATTTTAACCGGGAGGCAATGAGAATGATACGACACTGTGAAGGTGACATGACGCGACTCGGCTGTAAAGTTCTGAACTACGAAATGCAGCTCTTCGGAACTTGTTTACATGGATATAGCAATAGCGTCGCGAGAGGCCTCGTTTGTGGGAGAGGGGTTCTAGGGTAGACGCATTTGAACGCTGTCAATGCTGGAAAGTGAAGTTCGGGCAGCTCTAGTCTAAATATGGTAGCAGTATTCCATTTTCAGTCTGAACTCTTATAATGATAGAGCATGGCGGAAGTCAAAACCTTTTCTGGAGTAGTACAAAGGACCAGCATTTTTAACGAATTCTCGAGTGAAAATGAGTCCAAGTAGACCTACAAAGTAAGAAGACTAGTTGGAAGTAGAGCTGCTCACAAATGACTATAGTGATTTTCCAAGCGTAGCTTGGATGTGGCACAAGGCCGAAAGTAAGGAGCTCCTAGTGAGGATTGAACTCACTACTCAGCCGTAATTGTTCTAGCGAGACAAGCTTGCTAACCGTTACACCATTTCGAGGTGCCCAAAGCAAAGCCTTGGGTGAGGATCTAACTCACGACCTTCAGATCACTCACGATTCTTTTTGATTATGAGACTGACGCGCTTCTCACAAATGACTATATCTGTTCATATTTATCTATCTGTCTTTTTTGTCTTTCCCATCTCTTCATATCGATGTATTTATGTCTATTCTATATCTGAATCAGTCTATTAATACTTATCTTCACATGTATATATATGCGCATATTTATCGATATGTGCTTGAAGTATTCTAAATTACGCTTCTTTTTTTTTTTACTTTCCAAGACACAGACGTATTGTTATTTAATTGATCTAAGAATAAGCAAAAGGATTTATTGTGATGAGATGAAGTTTCTGACTGAATACCTAGCTGTAGACTTTGTCATAAATATCTATCTTCGGATCTATTGTGAGCAGGCATTTATGCCTTGTGCTGAACTGGTCTATTTCGACTCTTTTTACCTATAGTTTCATTTCGCGTTGACACAGGAAAAGTAATTGCTTCTATACGAAAGCTGTGTAAGAGAATATGTAGAAAAATACGATCCAGAATGATGCGTAGGGAGAAACCGTTAACAACGCTTTCTATTGCTTTGAGAAACGAAAGGAACCACCCAGAACAACCAAATCGGGTGTGTTGTAGAAAATACACGTTTTGAATATACACTAACAATAAAGAATATATATACATGAAATATGCGTACCTTAGATCAGTGCTTGCCAAACGGTGCGAAGGAAGAGGATATCGGGTGAGATGGGATGAGTGAAAGACAATCAATGATTTAGAAACAGTTTGTTTCTTTTAAAAATCCATATATCAACAATAAATATGATTTCAGAATTTAAAATATTATTATGGATTACTTGGAATTGCATGCATGGGTCTCAGTATAAATAGTTATAAATAATTATTGACCGATTTTATTATTGTAACATTTTTGCATCATATCAAGTAATAAGAATATAGTAACTAAGTCCCGCAAATTGGAGCAGAGAGTTATCAATGATTCTGACTTCAAATCCACGGTTATTTCTCTTTAACATTCGCTCGGGGGGGGGGGGGTATTTTTAAATGTACTTTTTATCACAGAAAATCTGGTGAGGTGCGTTCAAATATTTCAATCCGAAAATGCGACCCAGAGACAAAAAAATTGAGGAACAACTGACTTAAAGTTTGCAAGGAAAAGCTTTACGGGAATTGACTCTTGCTTTAAAAAGGAACTTTTTCTATTTTTTTTTACTTATGGTAACTACATTTCTGCTTGTTTAGAGTAATTAAAGTTATTGGTGTAAAAATTTTCATATTAAACAACTCTTTAAAAAAAGGAAAACTTTAGAAAATTATCAAATGTACGCAGTTATCCAGGGACGCAAATATCCAGTACGAACTGACTGTTCACCAATAAAAACTGAACGAGATATCCCGAGATATTGTCAATGGAACGAGAACAATTTACCCCTGTAAATTATATAACCGGTTCAATTTGAAATTCCCTAAAACGTTGTGATAAAAAACAAGAAAGAGGAGGACAATAATCCGCGTGAAAATAATGTAAATAACGATTTCATTGTATTTCATATTTTCATTTTTTAAAAAGTCCTTATTTATCACATACTAAGTACTTGATATTCTTATTAACTGTCGGCAATGATGATTGCTTCATGGCTTCATTTGTGATAAAAATTGTCCAACAACCGCTGGCAGTGGATGACTACCTTTATGTAGTTTTAAAACAATGATTCGCTTCGTAAATATTCTTAAAAATAAAAGAATTATTAAAAAGCTGTGCTGATTAAAAACAATACTTGCGTTAAAGGCGATTAAAGCAGATAGAAGATATTTCTTGTCAAGACAGTAACAAATAAAGAGTGGCATAAAAACAGAAAATATAGACAATGGCGGAAAGTCTACAAATTAAGTTCCCTACTAAATAGAAACCTCTGGATTCCTAACTGGTTCCAGCGTCGCCCATGAAAGACAATCTCCTGATGTATGTGACGCTAGTCCGTCTCGTTAAAAGATTTTTTTTCTGAATTCTCATAGAAGAAATCCCGTTAGACTGTAGACATGAATATACCTTCAGTACACAAAGAGAAGACGAAAAATAAAGCGAAAGTTAGTAAAAATTCTCCGGGGAACTAAAAAAATATTGTAAAACATAAAGGTTAGTGGTCGTACCTATAATAGTTGGCGAACTTGGAATCATTGCCGAAAACGCCAGAATCCAGATTATAATAGTTGAAAATTCAACAGAGAATCGAGACTTTCCAGACAACGGTGTTGCCTGGTTTTGCAAGGACACTGAGGAATATGGTGCTGATTACAGAAGATATAATGATAGTCACCAGACATCTGGCATAAAGATGCAAATACGAGAAAGAAAACAAGATGAAAATAAAGAAAGAACACTTTGGCAAGAGATGTTAGAAAGTAACGTAACTGAATAAATTACGCTGAGACTAAAGACGGCGATGGAAGCCAATAAACGTGTACGAAGTGACTCGCGATTATATTTTGAGTTAATGTTGGGAATTCATCAGATTGTAGTATCGATGGCTTCCAAGTAAATCAAGTAAAAAAACATGTGAGGATTGAGAATTTGCGATCGCGCACAACGATTTCTCTTAGATACGAGCTCACTTTTGTGCTATGATTTAAATCTGATGTGTTTATTTGCAAAGTATTGTGAGCTACTTCTGTAAACTCAACCCTTCTGATTATGTAGCTACTTAAATAAAAGTTAGAAAGAAGTATATATACACGCATACACACACACACACATATAAGTGGACAGTGGGGTTAATGCAAAGCAGCGACAGTCTGTTTTGTGCTTGAACGAAATCTTCAGGCCTGTAAATTGCGTTTAAGTCTGAAGCAGACTGTCGCTGCTTTGCGTTAACCTGTGTCAACTTATATATTTACATACGCTCTATGTCTTATACAAAGAATTTTTCTGAGTGAACTCAGACACATCAAACAAACTTTATTTAACAATAATTTCCAAACTGCATCATCGGTAAACAAATAAAAATATTCTTACAAAAAAGTACATGATACCAATGCCAAGTTACAAAACAACACATCAACATATTTTATTGCACCCAGATGCACAATAATTACATGCAGGAATCCTCAAAAGAACATATTTTAATAAACAGGTAAAATTTGTATACAGTGCAACCTCGAACGTCCCACATGTCGAACGAATCGTTTTTCGAAAAAAAAAATTCAGATGAAAATGCCTCGAACAAAATTTGGTTATCAAACAACATTGCCGATCCGTGTTCACCGAAACGGAATCATTTTCTGAGTCGACCCCCGTGTTGTATACATTCGTTTGTTGTGGGGTGCTTTTTTTCTTTTTCAATTTTATTGTACTGAGACTTTTTTTTTCTAGATTCCTATTGGAAAAATAGTTACGGTTTCCGAACATTTCGGGTTACGAACGGCTTTCAGGAACGAATTAAATTCGGGAACCGAGGTTCCACTATATTACAGAAAATAGAAAACCGCCAGCCTCGTCGTCCCTAATACAAATAACTCTGTTAAATGTAAACTAGCGATGATAATTGTACTGCGCCAATTTAACTGTGCAGGATAAAACTTTGTCTCTTGTCATAAATCAATTAGGGGTATGGATCATAGCACAACCTGGTCGAACGGGGGCATCGTGTGTCAGTTATCTGAACGAAATTACATAAAAAGGCATTTAGCCACCCACAAACTGCAAGAGCCCATAAGGAACATTCTGTGTAATAAACAGTCAAGAAACGAAGCCGGTTTAAGAAAATGTTTTCTTTAATCGTATATATATATATATATATATATATATATATATATATATATATATATATATATATATATATATTTAGAATTGGACATAGTCCGACAATTTATTTAAAGACATTTATATTATGTTTAACGTTCTTTTTATAGATACAAGTATCTATAAAAAGAACGTTAAACATAATATAAATGTCTTTAAATATATATATATATATATATATATATATATATATATATATATATATATATATATGAAGAAATATAGTCTTAAAGTGTGCTATATTTATGGGATAAAGTGCTCAATATCAGAGATAGAGCGTGTGTAAATATAAAAGTGGACATGGAAGTCAGCACTTATAGGCGACAGTCTGTTTCATGCTAGATGCAATCGTCAAGCCTGACGATTGCATCTAACATGAAACAGACAGTGTTGACTTCTATGTTCACTTTTATATATATATACATATATATATATATATATATATATATATATATATATATATATATATATGCGTGTGTGTGTATGTGTGTGTGCGTGGCTTTGCGTGTGTCTGTGTGTGTGTATTTAAAACTAATAGAATTTTCTTAACTCGTCCGTGAGGAATTCCATCAAGGTAAATAGACCACGAAAAGATTTATTTTTGGCTTTTATTTAGATTGATTTCCCAGATATATTTTAGTTATATATATATATATATATATTTAGATATAATTATATTTATATATATATATATATATATAAATATAATTATATCTAAATATATATATATATATATATAAATATAATTATATATAAATATATCTAAATATATATATATAATTATATCTAAATATATCTAAATATATATACATATTTATACATATATACATTTTTTAAATTTAAAATTGGGATATCAGCCAATTACGCTTCCTTGATTTCAACCTTTCGGTATCTTCAGGCGCTATGGGCCAAGTGATTTCCTAACGCTTTATTATTTATATACAAACGCACAACGTGAAATGTAATACAAGGTGAGGAGAAAAGCAAAAGTATTGAAACTGTATTGGATGGTTAATTATCTTTGGTTGACTTTTACTTCTTTGTTCTTGTTAAGTATTTATTTGCAGTTGTAATTAAATACTGTTTTTATTTTAACATTGAAGTCTTGAGTTTTACTTAATTATTAACGGACACCATACGTCACAAAAGTTGTTTTTTTTTATTTAAATGCTATGCATGTTAAATTTTTATTTTCTTTATACGTGTATTGAGCAATTTTTAACACAACTGCTTCATGCTCTAATAAAACTCTGACCAATAACTGTTCTATAATTATGATATATATATATATATATATATATATATATATATATATATATATATATATATATATATATATATATATATATAGTTAGTTAGTTAGGTACTCACGTTCACTATGGAACATTGGGCTTTCTTAACAGCGTATCAGCAAGAATTTGAATTCACAAGCGGCCGTCAGCTATACGTACACATACTTTTAAGTGCGATTCCGTTGTAATTAGGACTTCTCTTCTCTTAGACTGATTACCATCCAAGGATATAGAGTCCAATCTGTAATGGTATCTTAACCATATATATATATATATATATATATATATATATATATATATATATATATATATATATATATCGGTAATAATCCGTAAGTATATCCTATTAATACAATATAAAATATTAAAACATATTTACATATAGAGTTTTAATTAAACTGAGCAACATATTTCATACAATAGGAATTAAGATGTATAAGGTGATAATGATCATCATTTAATGTAATCTTAATTCCTATTTTATGATATATATATATATATATATATATATATATATATATATATATATATATATATATATATATATTCCTGTCTTCATATATACTTATTCCTGTCTTAATATTAAGCCTGGGCGTTTCGATAAGGTGAAATTGGCAGCAGTTGTAGAAGAAACCGTGGCAAGAAATTGGTTGTTCATTTTAGCTCCACAAAACAAAACTGCTTTCTATAATCACCTAAGAGAACTCTCCGTGCCTTCCATCGGCTTGGCTGGAGCTAGCCTCCAGGAGAGTGACTTGTTGCGACTTATCGGGCTAATGTTTTCCACTGACTTGAAGCGGAAAGATTATATCGAGCCGATTATTACTTCGGCTGCAAGGAATATTACATCACTTTTACGTGCTAAAGATTTTTTTTTTTTATCGCCAGAATCAATTTTACGTATTTACAAGTCTACCATTTGTTCATGCTTACAATATTGCTGCCACATATGGTCTGGTGCTCCTACTATATATTCAGTGATTATTGATAAAATCCAAAGAAGAATCTGCAATGTTATTGGTCCCGGCCTGGTATCTCGACTTTATTCACTTTACCACCGCTGTAATATAGGTTCCCTATGAATTTTCTATAAATACTTCAACGGTAAATGTTCTGATGAACTATCCTCTATAGTATCTTCATTCTCTGAATTTAAGCGTAGTAATAGATTGGCATCAAGATTACATCATTTTACCGTTGAGATGTCTAGATGTAACCGTAAGTTTTATGATAACATTTTTATTTTTTCGCACTTCTCGCTTGTGGAACTCTCTTTTGATCTCACAATGTTTTTTAATTTGAAAATTTATTTATTTAACACTTAATAAATTTGAAAATGTATTTAATTAACAGTTAATAAATTACCGTAATTCCCCATGTATAATACGCATTTTTATAAAAATAATAAGCAAAATCAGGGAGCGTATTATGTACAGCTGCAAAAAAGACTTTTAAAAATTGCAGTAAAATAAAATAAGAATTATCATAAAACTAAATTAAAATAATATTATTCTATGTTTAAAACCATTTTTTAAATAAGAGTAGGAAACGCTGGCTGTAATGAAATTGGAGAGGGACAGTTTATAGGGTTTGCTTACCAAACAAGGGGTGCGTTTTATGCATGAGTAGAAGTATTTTCACACACTTTCAGCACAATTTTAGAGGGGTGTATTATGGACGAAGCAGTATTATATATGGGGAGTTACAGCAAATATAAATAAATATATATAAAATATCTATGGACAAATCAGTTTGAAATATACTGAAATGTGTAGGAAAATAAAAGCTATTTAATGAAGATAGTCGTAAATGCAAATTAATATTTACGACACTATTATTTAGGTGTTAAGGAAAATATACGAGAGAAGTGAAAAATTATCCACACTTTCGCCAAAGCATATCTGTGTTATGAGTTCGGATAATTTTTGATTTTCCTTTGTTGTATAAATCTGAATGGATCCTCTCAAGCATTTATAGTTTATCCCAGTGACAAATTACCTACAGAAATCAAATAGCCAGATTTCGTTCACGCCAGAATATATTGCAGTCATAACCCACCGTATACATTACTACCATTTCTATCACAAGATAACGGTGTAGCAGGATTCAAGCTACATTCAGAAATGTCAGAAATCATTCCAGGAAATTTCTAGAAAAGGCAAAGAGCAGCAATGTGCAGTCTGATCAAACCAAACTTGAAAACAAACAAAAAATTCCTGTGGCTTCTGGAAAATCTTGAATAAAATTATCAATAGAGGCAAAGAGACAGTAATTCTTTTTATTTGCTATGTCCTTTCAGAACGTAAGTGATCATGGCCCTCCAACTCCCTCTATCCCTTGCAGCTCTCAACAAGTTCCTTCCCTCTGCTTCCTCTCCCAGACCATGTTCTGTCATCAACTTGCTTAAGTCCGCCAGGTATGTCATGTATTTTTTCTCTTGTCTCTCGTTACCGCTATTCGACCCGTGAGTATCAGATTCTCCAAGCCCTCCTTCCTCATTATGTGTCCGAGGAACTTCAGCTCCCTCTTCCTGATATTAAGTATAATCCTCCTCCTTGCTTGCAACCTCTCTAAGATCTCATACGCTCGATCCATGATATCCTTAGCATCCTTCTGTAGAACAACATCACTGTCGCCTCGAGTCTCTTCTTCATCTTTCAGGAAATCGTCCAACATTCACTGCCGTAAAGAAGG
>OZ038481.1:96957714-97080214 GCA_964036315.1 Acanthosepion esculentum
TAAGATCTCGAATATTCAGACCGGTAGATGAAAAATATATAAATATACTGTTTAATAATTGTTTTCTGTTGGGAGACCTTCAGTAACTTCCGAACATATAAAGAGGGACTGTAAATGAAAGTGTTGTGAATTTGGTTAATCTCATATAGGAAGAAGATGACTAACTACCGACACCGAGGTTCGAGCGTGATACTCTGGATTTATGAATATATGTTTTCCACCAGGTGCATAAATAGCGATGTCAGGATATTACTGAGTGATTATTGAGGGACTAGTGGAGAAATGGATAGCATCTCGGATTCAGGAATTGGAGAGCCGAGTTCGAATTCCAGTCAAATCCATTACATTAACTTACGTACTAATACCTTGGGAAAGGTATGAATCCTCTTCGACTCCCCTCAGCTATGGGCAAATAGCAAGAAAAGACCGGGTTCTATAGATAGATGACAACTGGTCTACCGCAGAAAGAAATGGCAACCTACTACGGGAAAAATCTGCCTCGTCAGTCATGTATCGAAAGATACAGGATGGCATACGCGTATATATCACTCATGGCTTATAACTGACTCACTGAGTGAGCGAGTGGAACTATCCAGTCGAATTAGAGTGAATTATTGTGCGTCGATGATTTGGGTTTTGATCTATGATTTATCGGACGTTAAGCCGAGACGCGCCACTAACAAGGTATTTACTGAAATGGTTATCTTTGGTTGACTTTTACCTCTTTATTCTTGTTAAGTATTTATTTGCGGTTGTAATTAAATTCTGTTTTATTTTAACATTGAAGTATTGAGTTATACTTAATTATTAACAGCAACCATACCTCACAAATGTTAAATAACTTTCTTCACATTTCCCAAAATAAAAGCGATATAACGTAAAAAATATAAATATTACAACTCACATTATTCTGTTACTTATTGAGATTGTAGATGCAGGGAGAAAAAGGTTGTCAGTCTCTCCAATGTGTATCTGAGTACCTGTGTGTGCGCCCACGTGAGTACTACGACGCCGCTTTCAGTACACAGATCAAATTAGTTCCGGACAAATATCTCATCACTCACTCATTTCGGTCTCCCTGTCATCGAAATATATACCGTTACCATTTCGAGTAAATGCTCACCGGCTACACACGTGACCTGACATCAGAGAAAAGTTCAGAACATTTCTCGATATTAACTACGTTTAATTTAGTAGAAATATAAGTAAAAAGGTAAAGAGGATTGCGATGCGCTAATCTTTAAAGTAGATTAGCCTTGAAAATCACCATTCGAAATGCTGTTTTTTTATTCGAACTCAGAGACACTAACCTAAATCGGACTAAAGGAAATACGACTATTTTAACCACCAAGGTAAGTTCTGTATTTGTATAAGATCTTGCGTGTGCCTTTGCTTGTGTGTGCGTTAAGCTTGATATAGTAAATATCTGCACCTCTGCCCAGCCCCGGCTCTCTCTCTCTCTCTCTCTCTCTCTCTCTCTCTCTCTCTCTCTCTCTCTCTCTCTCTCTCTCTCTCTCTCTCTCTCTCTCTCTCTCTCTCTCTCTCTCTCTCTCTCCTCTCTCTCTCTCTCTCTCTCTCTCTCTCTCTCTCTCTCTCTCTCTTAGTTTTAAGATAATGCTATGTTGCAAGGTTAATCTCCACATTGATTGATGTACACTGAAGGACATTCATATAAATGGTCTTTTATCAATAAATACCAAAGCATCCCTTAGAGTTTCGAGTTAAAATAGAATAAGAAGAACGTCATATAAACATTTGGTTTGTTCAATCGTACATGTACTCGTAGTCTGGGAGGAAGACGTGAGTGCAAGAGTTCTCAGTGAGAATCAAAAGAAAAATAGAGGAAAATAAAAAATGACATGTACCTAACATAAACCTTAGTATCATATATAAAAAAGCCAATAGGAAGAGAGTTAAATAAAAGGAGTAATTAGGAAAAAAACATATTAAAAAAAATCCACATATAGAAAAAATTTCACATATAGAAATATTCCACATATAGTAGAATAATGAGGAAAGCGTGAGGTTGAGAAAATATTATATCAGTTGGAAATTACTTCTATGACGACACTTGGAAACCAATTCATTCGTTTTGCTTAGTAAAATGTCTTGATTATTAAATTTAATAATTTTGATTTTCTCCTCCAAACATAAATTACATCTACTATTTATTTTAATTTCTTCCTTTATCTTATTATTGTTAATATTCAGTTTTTCTTGTTTATATACTAATAATGCCTTAATAGTTTTTATAATATTAAATTCTTTTGTTTAACACTAGATTTAAAAAATAGTTTTAATATTAAATTCTAATTTTTATTTTATCTAAAATCTTTAAAATGCTTCCTTTTCTTAACTTTCATGATTGCATTTTCTTATGTAATTTTTTTCCAATTTTAATATTTTCCTATTTGAAAAAGAGGTAATATTTTAAATATAGGTTATTGTTCTTAACTTCTGTCTAGACTTGCATATGTTTTGTCTTCCTGTTCCCCATCTCTACTTGGGTGTTTCTTTTTCGTTTTCTTTTTTTCTATCTCCCTCTTAAATACCTTTTCCCTTATTTGTTGTTTGTTCTTCTGGTTTCCTCTCTCTATTTTTCTTTCTTTTTTTTCTATCCTTTGTTAATTTTAATTTAAGAAAAAAACGTTACGATCATTTTTTTCTATTAAACGTTTTAGCATTGAAAAACTCCAGGGAATTTATCCCGGAGAGCGAAATAGCCATAAAAAATAGGGTACTATTGAGTTTCATTTTTATGTAATTCATTTCTACGCTCTATAATAGTGAGCTCTCTTTTGTCGATCAGTTTAAATTTAATGCTTTATATTGATAGCATTCACTTGGATTACTTACCCACGGGATTATATACATATATATATATATATATATATATATATATATATATATAATATATATATATATATATATATATATATATATATGGGAGAGAAAATCTTTATTATTGTGGAAAAATCTTTCATGCGATGCGTTTCGTCCTTTAGGACATCATCGGTATAAACTGATGTTTATGTTAATGCGACTGCACACATGCCCAAAGGGAAGGGGACACAGAGAATTTAAAACTGTATATTTAATTTTTTTTAAGTATATGTTTAGGGTATATAGACTAACAGATATCAGGTACTGGTCCTTCGCTCGACTAAAATGGCATCAAAGAAAATATAACTTTAGTGCGATGAAGACTTAAAGGTCGAAACGCGTCGCACGAAAACATTTTTGCACTTTATATATATATATATATATATATATATATATATATATATATATGCGTGTGTGTGTGTATGTGTGTGTGTGTGTGTTTTATTGTTTATATTTGCTTTATTTATCTGGTCTAGTTCTAGTGTTCAATGACGCTTACAGATATTGACAGTCTGGTCATCGGAACAAAATTCAAAAGTGAATAGTGATTGTCAGTTTCATGCCTCAGTGAAGTGATACTTACAATCACCATGCAAACACATAGATAGATAGATAGATAGATATATAGATAGATATGAAAATATCGCGCTAGATAGATAGATAGATAGATAGATAGATAGATAGATAGATAGATAGATAATGAACATATCACGATAGATAGATAGATAGATAGATAGATAGATAGATAGATAGATAGATAGATAGATAGATAATGAACATATCACGATAGATAGATAGATAGATAGATAGATAGATAGATAGATAGGTAGGTAGGTATGTATGTAGGTAGATAGATAGACAGAGAAAGAAAGAAAAACAGAAAGAAAGAGGGAAGAGTATTCAGATATGCACTTATTTTCGCTTATCTGCTTATGTACACTTGAGAGTTATATACATACATACATACATACATATATATATATATATATATATATATATATATATATATATATATATATATATATATATATGATATTGTTCATACTTTTTAAATATACTTTTTCATTCTCATGGATAAATGAATTTACAAATTAAACGCAGCATTGTGTGAGAAAACTGACAACAGCCTAAAAGCCTGCTGATATCTTCGTACTCACAGCGGCCATCTTTAAATCTATATAACTTGCTAAAGCACTCAAATATTTACAGCAAATGCTGAAATTGCATGAGTGTTTTACCCTCATTACGTCTGGTATCCTAAACCACGGAGGAATATCACATTTAAAGCCTTGTACGGCAGAGATTTTCGAAATTGTTTGGAAACTTGAGATTCTAAATTCCAGAAATGGCTTTCGCCTTTACAAAGGCTTTAAAACAAACCGTGTTTCCACAATACCTTCGACCACTCTGCCTTCGTGCGTGAAAACCTTCTCCATTGTTTTATAAACAGGCATACAGATAGATAGATAAATAGATAGATAGATATATCTGAAAAGTATTCGATTATATATATATATATATATATATATATATATATATATATATATATATATGAGAGAGAGAGAGAGAGAGATACCGAAAAGAATAATATGTAAGAATTATCGCCTATGTCCAAAAGAAACATGTATTTTTAAAAATGTCGTTCAGCAGCCTAATGGAATGAAAAGCATTTATTTTAAACAACAAATATCTATTTTCTATATAATCTCTTTCCTTGTCAATGCACCCTTACATACATACATACATACATATACTTATATATATATATATATATATATATATATATATATATATACAATCGAAAGCTAAAGATCAGCAGGAAAAACGCTAATGTGTGCACGATATATTACTATAGGCAATGTAACATAGTTTAAACAAAACCAATACTTTAAACAAACAAATAAGATAACACGGGAAAAAATCTAAATAAATAATTTTATAAATTAAGTAAATAATAAACAAATTAAGAAACTATGACTGCACTCATATGCATAAGTTAAATTAATAATAATCAATAATAATAAATAATTACATAACAAATAATAAATAATGAGTATATATGAAGAAACAGCACTGTAAAACAGATACAATTAACTGCATTCGGATCCACAATTATTCGTACGCAATAGTTTCTAGAATAATTTGAAACATTACATTTACCGCCTACCCAATAACTACGATGATAATAAATTAGACCTTGCTACCCATAATGCACCATTTGCAGCTTTGAGAAATATCCGAGCCAAACCACAACAAACATGGCCTGAATATTGTATTCAAGCATAAAACAGATTAACGCCGCTTTTATATTGTTATTTATATTTACATACATTCTATCACTGATATTGAACTCTTTTATCTAAATATATTTTTATCATATGTGTGTGTGTCTGTCTGTTTATGTGCAAGAAAGAGAGAGAGGAGAATGCGTAGGCATGCGTGTTCATATTTATATTTGCCACATGTTCATATTGTAGAGTGCACGGTAACATGTAGCCTATGTAGAATCCTAATAGCAGCTTAATAATATTTCTTCTGCTACATTCCGTTACCTTTTAATAATTTCATCCCAACGAAGGCAATAAAGCGACTAAGACGGAATTGGTTACTGTGCGTGAAAAAATATGTGAAAAAGAAAACCTTATCAAGGCGAGAGAACAATAAAAGAACAAGACTTTGCCGCCAACCTAGTACTGCACTTAAATTCATAAAATCTAGGTACGAAAGTAGGAAGATCATCAGAACAATTACCATGAAAATATTTATCGAAAAAGCATAGTTAATATACGTTAATGCAGTTTGTACGTGACTGAAGCCAAGATACCAGGTCAGAACCAATAACATTTCAAATTCTTCTTTGTATTTTCTCAAGAATCTCTAAATACATAGCAGACGCACCACACCAAATTTGGCAGCAATTGTCAAAGCATGGACGAATGGTAGACTTATAAATATGTAAGATAGATTTAGCAATGTTTCTTTAAAGGTTGCCACTGACGTGATTTTGGTTGCACACTCTTGAAGTTTTCCGCCAACGTTCTCCCAGACGTGCTCTACTGGATTCATGTCAGGACTTTGGGCTCTCCATGGCAGTGACTTGGTTCCTTCCAGGCCTTTGCTACTTTGCTTGTATGATGTGGCACTCCATCTTCTTGAAACAGGTAGACATTCTTGTTAATATGATTGGTTTCAAATAGTGGGAGTATTCCTTTCTCTAATATTTGACAGTATTTTGGACCATTCAACCGCTCGTCAACAAAAATCAGCTCAGATTTCCCTCAAAACCAGACAGAGAATCACACCATTACTCCAATCCCTCCATGTTTCATGGTCGCCTGCAGACATTCAGTCTTCCAAGTTTCCAAGTTGATTTCGCCAAACATAAACCTGTCTCAAATTCACATATTGGCAGTATTTACTTACTTCTGATCAAATTACGGACTGCCAAAATTCATAATCTTTGCTCTCGAATTCTCTCG
This sequence comes from Acanthosepion esculentum, assembly GCA_964036315.1. Taxonomy (NCBI): domain Eukaryota; kingdom Metazoa; phylum Mollusca; class Cephalopoda; order Sepiida; family Sepiidae; genus Acanthosepion; species Acanthosepion esculentum. The sequence continues at coordinate 96,964,077 of OZ038481.1, forward strand.
CACAGTCCATACTCCTGATCCTGTTAACTTCTGAAATCAAGGGCTTCTTTCTTGCAACTCTTCTTTGATAGCCTAGCTCTTTCAGAATCTTTCTCGCCGCATATGGCAACATTTCCATGCTGTTGGCGACATCTTTGACGCTCTGACGACGGTTTCTGATTACTTCTATCTTCAGCGCCCTGTTCGTTCATTCAGACACGATGCTTGGTCTTCCTGAACGTTCTTCCACACAACAATGGCCTTCTTCATTAAATGTATTGATAATTATTATTATTATTAACTGTTTGATGATTAACCTGGAAAAACCTGGCAATTTCTCTATTTGACTTGCCACACTGATGTCATCTTATTACTTGCCCTTGTTGAAACTCACCAATTTCCTTACTTCCGCGAACTTTCATTGCAAAATATAAGTCAACTATCGTTCATAGATGTGAGTAGCTTGATACTAACATGGTATTATCTGAAAAAAGATGTTATTGCACAATCCCAAATTGCTGTAATAAAGTGTGGCTAAAAAATTATCATAGCATTCTGTATAGTAATATATACTAATGATGTGCTGGAGACATAGTCTTTAGAAGTTTACATAAAATAATCTTTGGAAAAAAAGTCTGAAAAATATAAGTACTTTTGATACGCCCACTAAAATACTTCATTTATCTGTCTATATTTCTGAGATTGTGTATGGTAATTATTTACATTCGGCCTGCTTCAGATGATTGAAATTTCGAACTGGAGCCTTTATTTCGTTCACCGGGGTAGACTGTTCTAGTTCCATGTGCCACGCCTCTTCCCGATGTCTCAGTATCAGTTATATCCCTTTTAACTCAACTCTCCAAGTTTGGGTTCATCTAAGTTGTACCAAGGTATTGAATAGTCGAGCCAAACTATAACAAACAAATAAATATTGCATTCAAGTATACAACAGAATATCGCCGTCATTTTCTGAGTGAAACCAAGTAGCGTGTATTGTCTCCTCACGCGATCAAATCAAAATAGTCCATTATTTATTTATGTATGGGGTATTGACAGGGAATAGTGGTCGTACAAAGTAAGGATCTAACGGAAGCACAATTATTTTATAACATTTTTCCGAAACCCACGTATCCAACCAATACGAAATAACACAAAATACCTATAATCAGCGTTTCTTTGCTTTCTATAATTTTTTATCATTTCGGTCTTGACGAAGCTTTAATATAGTGAAACATCTTTCCGAGCAGAAAATTTAGCAATGGATTCAATATAATCTTTTCCACTTCATGTCTTATATATATATATATATATATATATATATATATATATATATATATATATATATATATATATATATATATATATAAATCAAGTAAAAGTCTGTGACTTAATTAATTGATATTACCTTCAGTATCCTGGCTCCAGAATTGTGTAGACGAAACTTCGAGGAATGTGAGAGAGACAAAGCAAAACATTTAAGAGAGACAGAAAAAGACAGAGTGTGTTTATGTGAGTGTGACAGAATAAGACAGAGAAAAGTCTGTGAGAGAGAGAGAGAAAGGGAGAGAACAAGATAGATCTTTTATTACAAAGATTCGAGTATCTGACCAGTAGAATCACATATTCTTGACATGGATAAAGCATGAACCATGGTGATTTAAAAATTGGGATATTAGCAGTTAGAATCCTGGTTTCTTTATTTACATGTTAGCCTTCATCAAATTATCTCGGCTGCTGAAGACATTTTCATATTAACTCGCACGATAAAGTTATTTACAGAATTCTCAGCCCAATTTCCGATCTACCGGCGGCAATTCTCAAAAATGTCCAACAAAAATCAATATTTTTTTATCAGCAGACAAATTTGAAGAATTCTGTTCCAGATGGAAAAAAGGTCGGTTTGTTTGTTGTTTATCAGATTGTAAACTAGTGTGTATGTAAAAGGGACAGAATAAAACAGAGATAGTCTATGTGAGAGAGACAGGGCGAAATATTTAAGAGAGACAGAATAAGACAGAGTGTGGCTATGTGAGAGAGTCAGAATAAGACAGAGAAAAAGTTTATGAGAGAGAGAGAGAAAGAGAGAGAGAGAAAGAGAGAGAGAAAGAAAATAAGATAGAATCTATGTAAGAAAGTTATAATAAGACAGTGGGTATATGAGAGACAGAAAATTATAATAGAGAAAAATAGAGAAAAGTATGTGAGAGAGACAGAATAAGAGATAGTCAAGTATATGAGGGAGATAGAATGAGAAAGAGAGTGTTTCTGAGAGATACAGAATAAGACAGAGTGTGTACATGCGAGAGGGTGACAGAATAAAAAAGAGAGTGCGTAGTGAGAGTGACAGGATAAAAAAGAGAGTGCGTAGTGAGAGTGACAGAATAAGACAATGACACTGTGTGTGGGGTAGACATAATAAGACAGAGGTTGTGCGTTAGAGAAAGACAGAATGAGATAAAGAGTGTGTATGAGAAATGGTAACAGAATAAGACGGGGGGGATATGTGAAAGTGACTGAATGAGACGGAGAAAGGCTAAAAAAGAAATGGGGATAGAGATCTCAAGAAATAATTTTTTATCTGTTTCGTAAGACACTTGGGAAAATTCTGACATACAGTGCTGTTCGATAAAAGTGACTCACCTTATCCTTTGAATGTAGCTCAACTTTCGTTTCATCGGAGAAGAGAACATTCTTCCAGTCTTCTACGGTGAAATCTTTGTAATAGTGAGCCCATTCAAGTCTCTTGGCTTTGTTGGCTTTGCTTATTAGCGGCTTAAACCTTCGTGTACAAGGTTTGTAGCCTTGTTCTAACAGCCACCGACGGAGTGTTGAAGAGGCAAGACTAACACCTTGCTCTTCGCTTAGACTGGCTGCAATTTCTTGGCTAGTTATAGTCCTATTCTTCGCAACTTCTCTCTTGATTACCCTGCCAGTTCTATCATCAATCTTTTTCTTTCGTCCCCTTGTTTCCTTCCTTGGAGCAGGAGTGGCATCATTATGTGCCCTAAGCACTCGAGAGATAGTTGATTGCGAGGCTATAGCAATTTCTGCAATTTCTCTCGTAGACTTGCCTGCTTTTGAGAGGACAATAATAGATGCCTTAAGTGGTTCTGATGCGTGTTTGTACCCTTTCATCTGGTTAGTGACTTGAGTGGCTATTTCAAGCTGTTTTTATACTGTATGAGACTTTCTGGAATATTCTAGAATATTCTAGATTTAATTTAAGCTGTTCTAGAATTCTCTAGAATATTGTTCTGAGTGTATTGTAAAATAGTTTTCAATATTTTGTCAAAATCTCTTTAAATTTACCAGTTTAATCATTAGAATGCTATATCTGAGTCACTTTTTTTGCGCAGTTTTTTTTCCTGAATCTCATTTACATCCAAATTTATAATTATCAATAGAATACCTTAGAGTGAATAAACTTTTTTCATAGGTGGTCGGGAAGGGGTCTTTATATTAGTAAAATTAAAAATTATTTTAAACCCAAAAACAATAGATAAAAAATATTTTTAGTAAAAAAAATCAGGTGAGTCACTTTTAACGAACAGCACTGTAGGTTATATACTGTCTAAAATTTTCAAGAATGGATTCTAGATTTATTTTAAGAGAAACACGTTCCTAATAAAACTTTATCACATTTCTAGATTTGATCGGTTAAACAAGTTTAATTAAAGAATAATCATGAAGATCTGAAGAGAAATGTTTCTTTCAGTATGGCAGCCAGAAAACTCTTAAAAGGTAATTGGTTATTATTCTTCAGTAGAAACACTAAGTAACGGTCTTATTTTGGGTTTATGCTGATATATATATATATATATATATATATATATATATATATATATATATATATATATATATATATATATATATATATATATGTGTGTGTGTGTGTGTGTGTGTGTGTGTGTGTGTGCGTATTATGCTTAGATATATATAGATATATGTGTGTGTGTGTACATATATATATATATATATATATATATATATATATATATATATATATATATATATATATATATATAATTGATACAAGTAAAATGTATGTGACTTAGCTAATTGATGTTACCTTCAGCATCCCGACTCCAGAGTTTCGTAGACGAAACCTCAGAGAATTACTCCGTTCAATCGTCAGGTGATAACAGCAAATGGCTGATTATACTTCTCTCTCTCTCTCTCTCTCTCTCTCTCTATATATATATATATATATATATATATATATATATATATATATATATATATATATATATATATATATATATACACGAGGGTAAGTCAAAAATTACCAGCACATTCGCCATAATATATCTCTAAACAAAAGGGCGGATAATTTTTCGATTTCCCTCGTGTGTGTGTGTATATATATATATATATATATATATATATATATATATATATATATATATATATATATATATATGTGTGTGTGTGTGTGTGTGTGTGTGTGTGTGTGTGTGTGTGTATGTATGTATGTATTGATTATGGACTGGAATCTGACAGAATGATATGATAAAGAACAAATAGGAAACAGATCTTAATCTAACATGTTTCACTTTATTAAACCTACATCATAGATCAAGATTGAAATGATAAAAAATGATAAAAAGCAAAGAGACGCTGATTATTGGTATGTTGGTATGTTGGTTATTTCTTATTGGTTAGATACGTGGTTTTCAGAAAAATGTATAATAATTATGCTTTTCCCTCCCTTCGTTAAATCCTTGCTTTGTAAGACCGCTATTCCCTGTCACTACCTCATACATAATGGACTATGCTGATTTGATCGCCTGAGAAAACAAATGACATATCAAAGACGCTACTTGGTTTCACTCAGAAAATGAAATAAAGGAGGGAAGTGTTTAACGTCTGTTACAGTTAAATGGAAAAAGTTGTCAGTATCAAATCTTTTCATTTGTACCACGTTACTACTTAAAATAACGACCAGCATTCATATTTATGATTGTTATTGCAATATTTTGTTAAAGATTTTAAGCTCAAATATTTAACGATGCGATAATTGGAATTTATACGAATATTTTATTGTCGTAGAACTTGCCATGAGCTTATTCACTCATCAACTGAAGAATTAAGATTCAGTAGAAAAATAGAAAAAAAACGTGAAATTTTCACGAGTTAAAACTAATTATTGTAATTTATTTACTTTACCGGTTTCGCCGTGAAGTTTTTACAAAAATTATATGGTAGTTTTTAAATATTTATCGGATTGCCTTGTGCCGTCACATAAGTCTGGGATAAAATCAAGGGACGTAACTGCTTTTAGCTCTGTCGCTTACGTTGCGGAAAATAAAATCTATTTTGAGGAATGTAACTGTGGCTAGGGCAATGAGTTGAGTTTCGATTTAAATTTTCTGATGAAAAATCTATTTTTGTTAATGCGCTGTTGTTAAGTGGTCTTGTAATCACATTGGTAGACTGGAAGATATTGAAGATTAGTAGATTTCGTCCTCCACATTCCTTTATATGTTGGCTAAGAGGGAACTTTCTAGTGTGTGGATCGCTAATTTGTTAGTGATGAAGTGTCATTTTTGCCCGACCAATGTAGCGTTCGTAGCAAACTTTTTTTTATATCATAATATTTATGAAGTTCTCAGGGTTATACGAGAAGTTATTTTTTACTTTTTATTTGGGTCTGGCTTTGCAGTGACATTCGTGGCCTTCTAATAGGCAGCTGCATACTCCACCGCGAGGTCGATTGCATCTTTTCAATTGAGGCTCTTTAATTGTGTTTTTCAGTTTTACACTTGTTAGTATATTTTAAGTGATTTTGATTATATACGAGGGTTTTAATTTCTGTGCAGGTGAAGCACATACAAAGGTGTGAGTTGTGCGACAAAATAGACAAACAGAAGCCTGAGCAGTCATAAAGTATATGTAAAAGAAACACAAGGAAATCCACGAAGACATGCTACAGACACTTGCTGAGGGTTCCGCTTCCTATGCAATTGTGAAGAAGTGGGCTGCGGAATTCAAGCGGGACAGGGACAGCACAGACAATGACCCCCCGTCAGGTCGTCCAAAAACCTCAACCACTGATGAGCAAGTTGATGCTATTCACTGTACGGTTTGAGATTACAGACGTATTACTTCCAAGCAGATAGCTGTTCATAGGTATTATTTCTGGTTCAGTCCACAATTATTTAACTGAGATCTTGTGGATGAGCAAGCTATCTGCAAGACGGGTCGCAAGAATGCTGACACCAGTGCAGAAGCTGAAAAGGGTTGACATTTCCAGGACACGTCTGACTCGTTTTCAGGCTGAACCTAAGAATTTCCGCCGCGTATTAGTAACTCAAGATGAAACCTGGGTTCACAACTTCGAATCTGAATCAAAGATTCAAAGCAAACAGTGGAGACACGCTGGTTCTCCGCACACGAAGTTCAAGCGGCCTGGGTTTGTTGGCAAGATAATAGCTTCGGCGTAATCATTATAGACTATTTGGAAAAGGGAAAATATTAATGGATATCACTACGCATCAGAATTAAGACAACTGAAGGAAGCAATCAAGTCTAAACGCAGTGGGAAGCTGAGGGCAGTTGTGCTCTTGCTTCAGGATAACGCGACCGTTCACACTGCTCAAGTTGCAGGGGCCGAATCAGCTAAATGTGGTTTTGAATTGCTAAACCGTCCTCCTTTCTCTCCAGACGTAGCACCATTTGACTTCTTCCTGTTTTCAAGACTCAAATCCCACCTGCGTGGTCGCCATTTTGGAAACAATGATGAGATCATATGCACTGTGGAGGTTTTTTTTGTAGGACAATGACGCCACCTTCTTCCGTGATGGTATTGCAATGCTTAAGCATCGCTGGACCAATTGCATTGATGTTCAGGTGGACTATCTTGAAAAACAATAAAAAATAGTCTTATTATTCAGGGTGAGGCTTAGAACTGTTTGAACGATCTTCATATGAATGTATGTATGTATGTATGTATGTATGTATGTATGTATAGAGAGAGAGACCTGGACAACATATAGAAGACATATTAAACGTCTGGAACGCTTCCATAAAAAATGTCTGAGGTCATTAATGAAAATCCCGTCTTATACCCCAGACACAGTTGTCCTTGAAAGGTCTAACATTCCCAGCATTGAAGCCATTGAAATTCTGCCTTTGATGGTGCTGTCATGTGGTTCGATTTGAGGATGCCTGCATGCCTAAGCAGGTCATGTTTGATGAGATAAGGGATGGCAATAGACCAGTTGGTAAGCCCCGTAAGCGGTACAAACCGTGTGCAAAAGAACCTCTCAAGAAAGCCGGCATTGATCATAAGACGTGCGAAGAGAAAACGAAAGATAGAGAGCTTTGGATAGATAGATTAATGCAGGCTGCAAAAGGATATGAGGAGAGATAGAGTGATTATGCAAAAGTTAAGCGTGCGGCTAAATATGGGGTGGTCGACACACCCGTGCCACAGAAAAGTTCTAAGGATAATGTTCCATGTAACATTTCTGGTCGAATCTGTCTATTTAGGTCTGACTAGAGATTCTAATTGTCACCGGTTGTTTGATACTGTAGTCTTTCTGGAGAACTTCATCTGTACACTCTGTGGAAGGATTTGCAGTAATGCTAGCGGTTTAACAAAGCATTTCAAATCGAGGCAATCCGATCAATCAACTTTTAGCGATCGATTAACATGTACCAGTTGTGGCCTCCAGTGCAACTCAATGCAAGGACTAAAACGTCACCTGCGAAGACGCCCACGAGAAAGTATGAATCAGTAGTGATCAGAAATGCTAAAGTGTTCAAATGGGGGTGGAATGCATTCATTACTTCATTATATATATATATATATATATATATATATATATATATATATATATATATATTATTCCAGGATCATTTTCCAACTTATTCAAGATGATCTTCGCCCTCTCTAACCTTCTAACTTTCTGTTCCAGAGTAACAAGTTTCCTCACAGGTTTCACGTACGATTTAATTTTCAATTATTTTACACTGGTTCTTTGGACTGCCATAGGTGAGTTTATGATTTGTATAAAGTATATATATATATATATATATATATATATATATATATATATATATATATATATATACTGTTTTTTTTTTAATAAAAACAAAAATACTAAAGACCTTTAGATTATTAACGGTTCTTTCCTATTTTTCTATGGGGAACTTATCTTTTAAATCATTTCGCCCCAAGCAAAGCAGTAAAGCCACTAAAACACAAGGAGTTACTGTTATATTCTTTGCTAATAGGAATATATATATTTCCAAGTATATATTCCTATTTTGTAAACCAGTAAAATAAGAATAAAGGTAACAGTTATGTACAAGGTTGTCGCTAGTCAATCCAGTAGTGAGTACAACTACTGGAAGGTCAGTAGTTCTCGCGTAAGTCTTAATCGTACTCAACAGATCCCATCTCGTCTCTGTAGACTTACAGATATTTATAGGTTATTACTACCTGTAGTGTAGTCCCACATGGGGGTGACAGGTTATTTCATTCCATCAGTTACTAAGATTGAAATAAACAAAGAAAATATTGGAAAGAAAGGAAAATAAACAAACGGGTTTCAAAAAGAAAGATGATAACGAATGTCATTTATTTTCGTTTTTTTAAGAACATAGTGTACAGAGAGGCAAGTAGTAAGAATAGAGTTCTAAAAGCGAGTAGTGAGAGAGAAGAAACAGTTATTATATAACTTACGGTTATATCTAGCAATTTGAACCGTAAAATCTTGAAATCTAGCTGCCGTTCTAGTACTGTTAAATTTGTGAAGTCGAGTTACCAAAGGAAAAAGCTCATCAGAACAATTACCATGAAAATATTTATTTCAAAATATGATAAGAGAGATAGCCTCTTTCATATGTTTATAAACATTTGAATATGAGGGCGATGGCTGTAGGGTCAATTATGCTGAGAAAGAACTCATATCCCCCTTCTATTTCTGGGTAAGTAGTTATCTTGAGAATGAAAACCCAAGGGCAGAAATAAAAATGATTATCACCAGCATGAGTATATTGTCTATGTACCCTTGATGTTACTAGGCGAATGGGTTTCCCCCTAGAGACATCTCCACATGGGGCACCGTGGTGGGTGGGGAGCATAGTCAGTGTAACCCATAGCCATTTTTATGGATATAAAAATAAAACACAAGCAAATATAAATAAAGATCAAACCTTAAAATCGTCCACATGCGGAGTCTGACTCGGATGATGACTCCGATCAGAGACTTTTCCCCAATTTTATATTACTGGAGTCGATGGAGGATAGTTTAATCACTAAGTTGTCTCCCTTTATCATTGAAAAAAAAACTCTTAGATCTCTAATAAAACTAAAATCAGTCAAAATAAAAAAAATAATCAACAATATCATACTGGTAGAAGTACCAGAAACTTTCAGACATTCTACTTGAACAGAAATACTACCATAACTTCATAATAAAAGCTTACCCCCACATTTCCCAGAACTCATCAAAGGGTGTAGTGACACACCCACATCTCTCTCTCTCTCTCTCTCTCTCTCTCTCTCTCTCTCTCTCTCTCTGCAATCTGGATGAAATAAAAAAAATAATCTCCGCGAAGAAGACGTTACCGACGTCCAAAGAATATGTATAAAAAAAAGGGAAGCAACTAAACATAGCTAACAAACACATATATACTTCAATTTAACACCCCAAAACCTCCAATTGAAATACAAATAGGGTACATAATAAACAAAGTCGAAACATATATACCGGGTCCGCTGAGATGCCATAATTGCCAAAAATTCGGACACCACACAGAGAGATGTACCAGACCAACAACATGAAAAAACTGCGGGGAAACTGAAAACCACGCAGAATGCAGGCAACCACCAAAGTGCGTAAACTTCAAACAAGATCATGCAGCAGACAATAGGGAATGTGAAACATGGAAGAAGAAAAAAAGGAATTAAATACACAAAAAAATATCATTCCCGGAGGCAAGGAGATTAGACGAGAATTCAGTTCGCTACAACTTATGTAAGCGTAGCAAAAGCCACGAATAGCTCAACCCCAAATAAAGGAATATCCCAAAACGAAATGATAGATTTAATGAAGGAACTGAAGATACTTTTGGAGTTGCTGAGAGAAAGCTTGACCGACTTAACAACCAGGCTTCATGCTAAACTAGATCCAAAGAAAAACCTCCAACCCCAGATCAACAAAGATGAAGACTCAATAAAAACAAACAAAACAAAAACTCAAACCTAACACATTTCAAACATCTCTACTATCGCTACCAAACCAACAATTCCTCCCCCCAAAAATTGGATAATAATGAAAGACCACTGTTAACCCATCTCAAATCCTAAAACCAAACTAAGAAAATCAAAAACAAACCAAAAGACAACAAAGAATCATCAATAGAACATGAAACCACATGATTGAGATCCTTTTTAAAACAAAGAAATGAGATCCTAAATAAGAATAAATCTACAGTACTGGAAAGTATGAAAACTGAAGATGAGAACGAAAACCAAAAAATTCCAAAACAAAATCAGAAGTCTGGCTGAAAGACAAGGGCGTAAAGACGAAGCCAAGGATTTAAAAAAATAATCCAATAGAAAAACCAGAAAGCATAGACTTTGAAGACCCCTGAAAACCCCATTATGGAACATAGAACCAGCAATACATTTTTGAAAAAAAATAAAGAATTATTACCAGCAAAATATTTAAAAAAAAAAAAGAATATTACCAGCAATATATTTTTTTTTAATATATATTACCAGCAATACATTTTTGGAAAAATCTTGTTGGCATTGGATAGCCCATTGGTGTTGACGTGTCGTGAAACAAAGCAAACCAAAAATTATAAAGCAAATGAGAATGTCAAAATCAATTTCTCTACAAAACGTGTATCTGAAAAGAATACATTAATGAAACCAGACTCTCGACAACAATTCTCTTTACAAAAATATATCAATGAAACTGAATCTACAAACTGTCTAATTATAAAGAATATACATCCTATTTATACGAATCTATTGTAAAAATCTTGTTGGCATTAAATAACCCATTGAGGTTGATATGTCGTAAAACAAAACAAACCAACCAACCAATCTTTTTCCACTATTGATATTAGGACGCGTTTGTATACAGATGACAATTTCGATATTTCTGAACGGGTTTAGCGCCATGCAGGACATCCAAATGAAAGCCTCGATATGACGAGACTATTTAAGAACATGTTTCGAGTTTTCGTTAGTTAATGGTTTAGTTTCGTATTAATTAGCGGTATTTGTCAAAACTACATTCGACACAGCCTATTCTATGTTCAATTTCATTTCCTCCTACATTTCACTTATTATAACTTTTAACCATACGCCGAAGTATCTGAAGTGTTTCATATTTAATAATACCACATCGTGCCTTGTTATGACGCATTTAGGGTAGGCGCCATAACTGCTTTCATTCTCTTTCAAAATCAAACTTTCTGTTTTGGAAAATTTTACATTGAGTTCAATTTCTTTGAACTATAAATATGAAATATTCTTTAAATATGAAACACTTTAGATACTTCGGCGTATGGTTAAGTTATACTAAGTGAAGTGTAGCAGAAAAAGAAATTGACCATAGAATAGGCTGTGTCAAATGTAGTTTTGACAAATACCTATAATTAATACGAAACTAATGTTCTTAAATAGTCTAGTCATATCGAGGCTTTCATTTGGATGTCATGCATGGCGCTAAACCCGTTCAGAAATATCGATAGATGATATTCATTTTCTGTTCAAGACCATTCTTACCCCAATTATGAACGCCTATATCATCAGCATAATCCCCCCACCCTCGTCATAAGTACATTGGCCTTTGGAAGGAAAGCAGGAGTTTTCTCATCTATTGGTAGATTCGTTTGGGAATGCTTAAATGATCAGTGTCTATCTCATCACATCTATGTTTGCATGTTGATTTTCTAAGCGTAGCTTAGATGTAGAACAAGGCCGACATTATGGGGCACTCAGTGAGGATCGAACTCACTATTCAGTCGTAACTGATTTAGCGCGACTAGCTTGCTAACGATTAAACCACGCCGAGGTTCTCCAAATCTATGTTTGTATATACAGAGTGCATAGTCCAGGAAGAGTTTAAATAAACTGGGACTCTCATACCCTCTTTGTCGTACTCCTGGTGAGGTCTGAAATATTTCCGTATTGGAGACCTCGCCAGTCATGTAAAATTCTCTAGATCAATACAGTTCCTCTATCAGATCGATGCATTCAGTGGATTCGGAGCTTGGAAGGCAGTTCCTAATGGATGAGAAGAGGAAGTCTCTATTTATGTGGTCATTTGCTACTGTGAGTTCTACACAGCAGCTATACAATTTCCTATTAGTAAGATAAGCAATTTCATGGAGTTGTTTGTTTATATATATATTCCATAACTGCATCCCTTACCAGAACAAAAACCAATCTGTGTCGTGAGGAGTGGACTTTCATAAAAATATGAGAGCATAGTTAATATAATGTCCATTAATACTTTCACCATGATATAACCAATTGCGATACTTCTGTATGGGTGAGGGTCTTCAGGGCGACCTTTCTTTTTTTCCATAATGAATTAAAGCGTGATAAGCCCCACTTTTGTTTGCCAGATTTAATAATATTTCATAAAATAGAGAAAGTTGTTATTGAATTCCGGGAGAAAGTAGGCTATTTTCAAAAGTTCAGCTTCAATGACGTGTGATGCTTTATTATTGCTGAGTTCTTTAATGGCTTTCTTAATTTCCTCACCAGGCGGTTCATTATTGTTTATGTTTAGGGACGAACTTTGTAATGATTGGATGAATATTGGCATGTGCTCTATTTCTGCGGGCATCTTGAGTTTATTATAGTCATGGTTGAAATGTGATTCAAAGTGTTATAGATAGATAGATAGATAGATAGATAGATAGATAGATAGATAGATAGATAGATAGATAGATAGATATGACCAGACTTAGATAGATAGATAGATAGATAGATAGATAGATAGATAGATAGATAGATATGACCAGACTTAGATAGATAGATAGATAGATAGATAGATAGATAGATAGATATGACCAGACTTAGATAGATAGATAGATAGATAGATAGATAGATAGATAGATATGACCAGACTTAGATAGATAGATAGATAGATAGATAGAGAGACAGATAGATATTACCAGACTTAGATAGATATGACCAGACTTAGAAAGATAGATAGATAGATAGATAGATAGATAGATATGAGCAGACTTAGATAGATAGATAGATAGATAGATAGATAGATAGATAGATATGACCAGACTTAGATAGATAGATAGATAGATAGATAGATAGATAGATAGATTGATAGATATGACCAGACTTAGATAGATAGATAGATAGATAGATAGATAGATAGATAGATAGATAGATAGATAGATAGATAGATAGATAGATATGACCAGACTTAGATAGATAGATAGATAGATAGATAGATAGATAGATAGATAGATAGATAGATAGATATGACCAGACTTAGATAGATAGATAGATATGACCTGCCACAATTTACAAACAAGTCACAGGTAGAAACAAATATCGTCTTTTTTTAATTATACTTTCTTACGTGAAATGTTAATATACATAAATAAAAGCCAGCGGATAATCCGAACTTCTCAAAACATTTGAAAGACTTTTAAAAATACAATTAGCTTATATTAATACAGGGTGCGATGGGTAAATTGCATGCTCGTTTCTGTACAGTATAGTGGGGTAGTGTGAGTTGGGCAGTGTCTGTGAGAAAAAGGGCACCAAGACGCAAGTCACTCCGCTAGAAATTTGGAAACGATATACTGTATTGGTTAACATTCCCACCGAAACCTCCAATACGAACATTTCAGAGTGCTTAGCTGTCAATCTGAGGGCACAGCAGAGTCTCCGGAAAGAGTTGGATGAGTCTAATGATGATTCGAAGGTACGGCAGCTTGGAAAACTAACTCCGATCGTTCTGATGAGAAAAGAACTGATACTGATACAGTGTTGATAGCAAACACAAAAAGGAAACTACAAAATCTATTGAAGGAAAGCGACTAAACATCAATTGCAAAAAGACAAAATGCATGGTTATTACCCAAAGGAACTGCCCAACATGCAAAATACAAAGTGGATATGCAAAAATCGAACGAGTACAATAATTTAAACACCTGAGACGTATTTTATCTGTGGACGGAATGTGCGACACTGAAATCCGAAGGCGCATTGGGATTATGAAATATGCCTTCCAAAAGCTAAGCAAAGAAAGGATAACTGAAATGTTCCACGATATCAGTTCTATAATTGCATTGAATGCTGAACAATCTCTCCACAGATGAAAAAGAAACTTGAAGCAACAGAAATGTAGTTCTACAGAAGGTTGTTGAGAATACCATGTACTTAACATGTGAGCAACAACGAAATTTTAAGGAAAACGGAAAGAAAAAAAAAGACTTTTCTAGAGAACATCATGAGGAAAGAGGCTTTGCAAAATTTGATAGAGGGCAGCAAGTTAATATATAATGATTTACTAAGTTTAGTATAGTTATGGCATAAGGCCGAAGTTATGGGGCACTCAGTGAGGATCAAACTCACTACTCCGTCCTAATTAATCTCGGATTTATAAGGATTTTATTGACTTATTATTATTATATTGCACTGTTACTTACATTAAACTCTCTTTGGATTAATATCCTCCTTGGAATTACTCCTACCAATTACCAATTGTTATTGCATATATAGTCAGTAGCTTGGGGAAAAATCTCCGACTGATGCCAAGTCAGTCGGGTCTCGATCTTGAGGCAATCGGATGTCTAGCCACACTGGTGAGCTCAGGAACGGCGAAACAGTCTTTCTGTGGATGACAATATATATATACGCCCCCGAAAAAATAAATGTCAGTCGAGCACTTTAGAGAGAAAATGCGAATGTGCAAACAGTGACTGCTACTGCTGATAATGCAAAGCTCTTCTACGAATCGAGCACTCTGTGTCACTGGCGTGTTTATTCAAAAATAAATACGTAAAAATTCACCTTTCACCAGTGTCGATAGCATAGGGGAAAAATCCCCGACTGATACCAAATCAGTCGGGTTTCGATCCTGGCTTGAGACAATCGGATGTCAAGCCACACTGATAAGCTGTGGTACAGAGAAATTGGCTCCTGAAAAAATAATTTCGGTTGAGCTCTCTGGTTTGAGGTGTGAATTTGTAAACAGTGACTATTTAAGCTAATATTGCGCGACTCTTCGGCAGAATTGAGTCACTGTCAGTCACTGTGTGTTTATCTAAATCTAAAAGTAAACACGCTAAAATCCACCTTCATTTCTGCCGTGCGCCGACGGCTTAGTGGGAGAAGTTTCGACTGACGCAAATTCAGTCGGGTTTCGATCCTAGCTAGAGGCAACCGAACGTCTAGCCACACTGATGAGCTGTGAAACAGCGAAACAGTCTGTCTGTGGATGACAAAAATACACACACACACACACACACACACATATATATATATATATATATATATATATATATATATATATATATATATATATATATATATATATATATATATATATTCTGACCGCGGACCATATTATCTATTATTACAAAAATATTACCATTACTTTGGTTATATATATTCTATAGTTAATTGCATAAAGGGTTTGGTAACTTGTACGCGTCCATTCCACCAGTGTTTGTGGAAAGGCGACTGCGAAATCAAAAGCATTTCAAAAGTTCTCCCAACAATACAATTTGTGTTCAGTGACATGAAGCTTGTTCGGAAAGTAATGTCGCATTCCTGTAAACGAAATAAAAGCGTCATTCAAATATAATAAATGCTAGATTTATACAATTATTATTCATCTGCTTGTCAACATATACGACATTGCGCATTGGAAGCAGAACACTAAGGAAGTTTCTGCCGCCATTGAGTCTCAAAGATTTTACGTCTTTATAATCCATCATCTCTTTTTCGTTCTTTCAGTCATAATATCTTTCTTTCTTTCTTTCTTTCTTTCTATATCCTTTAGTGCTTTCTTTCTTTATCTCATTCTTTCTTTCTTTTTGATACTCTTTAATTCTTGCTATTTTTCTCGTTCCGAATATCTGAAAAGCCTTTCTTTCTTTTTTCTATATCCTTTAGTGCTTTCTTTCTTTCTTTCTTTCTTTCTATATCCTTTAGAACTTTCTTTCTTTTTTTCTTTCTTTCTATATCCTTTATTGCTTTCTTTCTTTCTTTCTCTTTGATGCTCTTTAATTCTTGCTATTTTTCTCGTTGCGAATATCTGAAAAGCCTTTCTTTCTTTCTTTCTTTCTTCTATATCCTTTAGTGCTTTCTTTCATTCTTTCTTTCTTTCTTTCTTTCTTTCTGATACAATTTAATTCTTGCTATTTTTCTCGTTGCGAATATCTGAAAAGCCTTTCTTTCTTTCTTTCTTTCTTTCTATATCCTTTAGTGTTTTCTTTCACTCTTTCTTTCTTTCTTTCTTTCATTCATTTTGATGCTCTTTAATTCTTGCTATTTTTCTCGTTCCGAATATCTGAAAAGCCTTTCTTTCTTTCTTTTTACTCCCATACTATTTGTTTCTATTTTTCTCTTTCCGCGCCACTGAAAAACCTTTCTCTCTTTTTTTCTTCCTTTCTTTTTGATAATCTTTATCTGTTTCTATTTACCTCTTTTCTAAACCCCTGAAACACCTATCTTTCTTTCTTTACTCCTTCATTTCTTTCTTTCTTTTTTTCTGTGTTTTTAGCGGTTTCTTTCTTTCTTTTCTATAATCTTTATCTGTTTCTATTTAGCCCTTTTCTGAGCCTCTGTAAAACCTTTCTTTCTTTCTTCCTTTCTTACTCAACTCATTCATATTGTTCAATAATTTTCTGTGTAAATTTACATTTAATATGCATATTATTCGGACATCAATTACAGAAATATATACGAGATTAATGATGACATCTTAAGACGTGTCAATTGAAGTGTCGATTCCGCAGTCATCATCATGAGCAATGACAAAGCCCAAGAAGAGACGCTTTATTTTACCATCTATAGAAAGAGCATGGAATTCTCAAAGAAAAATAAATAATTCTTCCTGTATCTCTTGACATTCAAAAGTTCTGAATTTTTTCTCTTTATCTCTTTTATTTACAAAATGTTCACCTAAAATAAGGCTCGCGAGTCACTCAAGGTAGATATATGCTAACTGAGGTTGCAGAAGGTGGAAGCAGGAATTAAGCGCAGATACGTACGATAGGTAAAGTTTGACCCTAGAGGTTGAAAAAGTTAATATTGTAATATTCTAGAAATAAACACTTTAAGGAATAAGCTGTCCGAATGGAACTTCTTTCTTACTAATGGAATACGAAGGGAATAAAGAGGCTTCGCCCCTGTGTATATATGTCGTGGTGGGTCTGTAATGGTCTGAACTAGTGGAACTACGGAATGAAATTATCTATGGAAATAGCGACTGAGTAGCGAATGGTCAGCTTCGATGTATCTGCTAATAAAAAAAGAGTGCCATTGATCTGACTAAATGGAAATCTTAAAAGTGCCACGTTAAGTTAGGTGGGATGATAAAATAGTCCAGTCTCCAATATTTGTGTCTATTTGAGAGAGTGTAAGCAAGGAACGCTATTCTTCAGAATGACATATTCAGTTTGACATTAAGTTGAATTAGTTTAGATATGTCTTCCGTTCTCAAACTTTCAGGGTCTTTGGATTAAAAGTCTACTATGATTGCCGCGTTTCATTCTAAGAGACCGTAAAAGATGAAAAAGAAAGGAAGAAATAATGAGGAGATAATGATGAACTTCGAGTGACCAATAATTTCCTAGTTGCCTTGGTTGACAAGTTGACGTGTGTTATTCATTCAGAATCACAAAATTTTTCACTAATAAAAAAGAGAATTACTTTAATAGTGCTTTTTTTTCATTGCTAAAAATGACGATTCGGTCATTCAGAAAATAATGTAGTTTTATATATATATACATATATATAATATATATATATATATAATATATATATACATATATATAATATATACATATATATATATATAATATATATATATATATACATATATATATAATATATATATATAATATTTATATATGCTTCGCCCGTTTTTAATATGTCTAGTAATATCAAGCTTCATACGTTTATTGCTGTGATAAAATTTTGTACCTTCAAAAATATCTTTACATATATATATATATATATATATATATATATATATATATATAAATTTACTTATTTATTTATTATATTTTTTCAGTTTTCGATTTTTAAGTAACGCAGTAAAAAATTGTTTTTATGTCTGCATTAATAAAACACCTATTAAAATAAAAATAAAAATATAAGATAAGAAATAAAAATAAATAAAAAAATAAATAAAAATAAATAAAAACAAGTAAACTAATTTAAGCCAAATAAATAAATAGACAAATAAACGACTTCCGGCAAAATAACCACCAAAATAGACTACCCACAATGCACCACTGACACGTATATATAAATAGCCGAGAAAAAAAACAACACTCGTGGCCTGACGATGGTGTCTAGCATGAAACAGCCTGTCGCCTCGGAGTGTTGACTTCAATGTTCACTTTTATATTTACACACGCTCTCTATCTCTGATATTGGCCAAATATTCTCTTTAAGAGTATATTTCTTCATATATATATATATATATATATATATATATATATATATATATATATAATTTAATAGCATGAAAATGAATCGGCATATTCAAAATGTGTTAATGTAAAATAAAAAAGATAAGAAAATTAAAACAGAGGACAATTACACAGTCTGCCTCAGTCGGACGAAATTTTATGAAATTTCTAAATGATCTGCCTAAGAATATATTCAGATCAGTTGTACACGTCGATGCCAATGATACGATTATATACGGGAACACCTCTAATACTCTCAATGGTCAGAGATTGGTGACTGACCCCTCTTCCGAGCTTGCATAAACTACCGAATGGGGTAAAAACTGGCTGGTTACATTCAATGCATCGAAGACCAAGCTATTGATATTCCATCATCGCCGATCTGATGCCAAACTACCACCAATCAGGATGATCTCGCAACATCTCGCCTGTGGGAGAGAGGTTGAGGTGGAAAATAATTCGTCTCCCGCAAGTGCTCGGAGAGGCTTTTGAACTCAAGGCCGGAGAGTGAAGTCTGGGAATCTTCCGCCCAATTAGGTCAACAGTACTCCATTTTTAGTCTGATCTGTTTCTTGTAAAGATAGAGGATAGCAAGAAGAGTCGTACTTACTGGAGCGTGACCGAGAGCCGACCGTTTTACCTACATCTTTAACAATGGAACGTATGTACGAGTTCCACTTAAGGCCGGGTGTTGAGTCTTTCAAGGAACGGTGCTTCCGCGAGAGGAATATGTACATTTTGGCAGTAAATGACCCAGAGAGTTTGATATGCCGCTAAACAAAATCAGCCAACTAACGTAGTGTCTATTATCCCAATTACTTTTGGTCACTTCTTTACCCATTTTAAGGGGTTTTGTTGTTAATTGTTGTGGATTTCTTTTCACGGTTTTCTTTTAAGATGTATTGTGGGATACATATTGTATGAAAGTAGCGTTTATTCCGAACCCGGCGAAAGGAACGTGAGTGGATTTGAAGTAGGTGGCCTTCTGTTTTAAAAATCTATTGTTTCCGTTGTTTAACATATATATATATATATATATATGTATATATATATATATATATATATATATATATATAAAGAAATATAGTTTTGAGGTGTGCAATATTTATGGGATAAAGTGCTCAATATCCGAGATAGAGCGTATATAATTATAAATATAAAAGTGAACATTGAAGACAACACTTTTAGGCGACAGGCCGTTTCATGCTGGACGCAATCGTCAGGCCGCGAATGCTGAATATTTCCTCGGCTATATATATATATATATATATATATATATATATATATATATATATATATATATGAATCAGTGGTGCGTTGTGGGTAATCTATTCTGCCGGTTATTTTGCGGGAGTGGCTTGTTTGTTTATTTATTTATTTGTTTGGGTTAATTTATTTTACTTGTTTTACATTTTCATTTCGTATTACTTATTCTTTTCGTTTTTAATTTTTTTTTAAAAATACGAAAAGAATAAATAATAATTTAAAAAAGACGAAAAGAATAAGTAATACAAAATGAAAATGAAAAACAAGTAAAATAAATTAACCCAAACAAATAAATAAATGAACAAACAAGCCACTCTGAATAGATTTCCCACAATGCACCACAGACCCATATATATATATATATATAATTAGCCGAGGAAATATCCAGCATTCGCGGCCTGACGATTGCCTGTCGCCTCTGAGTATTCACTTTCATATATATATATATATATATATATATATATATATATATATATATATATATATATATAATTTAAGCAGTTAATAGATTTTAATCTGATAATTTTTTTATTACTAATAACATTAATTTTTTTTAATCGATTTCATCTCAAGCACACAAGGGTTTACTGGAAGTGGAAGAATTAGTAAACAGATATTTTACTAAGTAGTAAGAACAAAGAAGGCTAATCAGCAGTATCGTAGAAAGCGATTGCTATTCCATTTACCTTTTTTAAGATTAAAAATGGCTGGTAAGCATGGAGCCGGAAAGAGTTCTACAATTGAGAAGTACGAGAAAAGAAACTGTTAGCATAGAACTTACGATTATAGCTAGCCAATTCAAGAGACTACGCAACTTACATACATACGAGTTATCTAATTTGTCAAGTCTGTGGCTTAATTATGCGAAAAGCGTTTATTTTAGTCATTTTGCTTTATTTCTTCACATCATTTCTTTGATTCACTTGTGAATGTTATATATATATATATATATATATATATATATATATATATATATATATATATATATATATATATATATATATATATCGAACATGATACAGTGAAAATTTAATGCAAAATTCAGATATTTAGAATTCCGGAAACAGTCCCCTTACTCCATCCTTGTATATTAGGTTTGAAGTGTTACGTACCTACGTATGTGTGTACATATGTATGTATGTATGTATGTATTTACGTATGTATGTACCTACGTAGGTATCTTGTATGTACGTATGTATGTATGTATTACGTATGTATGTATGTATGTATGTATGTATGTATGTGTCATGGCGAAACACACCTATTCTATAGTTATTAGACTCTCCCACCTAATATAAGTAGGAGTAGTAAGAGGAACGAGTGACAGTCGATGTCGGACGACAATAGTCGACAGTTAGTCGAATCTGAAAGTAGTTTGCGACCACAACAAGATTACTCTGAGTAATACCTATTATATCAAGTTCCTAACGTTTGGTACGTCGAACTTAGTTAGAACCGATTTTAGTACAAATACAAGCCTCCACTGCGAAATAACTCCACAACAACTTTGGCGACAATGATTCTCACTCATACGGAGGAAGAAAAAATTCGCTCGCCACAATAACTTCGGCAACAAAGTCTCGGATTCACACTTAAAAAAAAACTTGGCAAAGTTTGTCGCAAGCCAAGACGTCAACCTAGTGACGAAAAAAATCTGTCGAGAAAAGAAATATTTTTTAAGATAATACAGTTTGCTCAAATAGGTCACGAATTGCAAATTCGTAGGACCCACCCTCTCTACAGTATTAAGACATTGTGTAAACTTTTTGAAAAGATGGAGGAATGCAAAAGTCTATTCCGGGAATTCCAGTCAGAACAACAGACGAAAATATTAGAGCAACAAACAACATACCAGATGCAGCTACAGGAGGAAACTTTCAATAGACAAATGCAATTCCACAAAAAATGGAACAGATGCATAGGGAGTTTCAAAACAAAATTCTGGAAATAACTGACAAGAGGAAAGAGAAAAATCTACAAAATGTTTTTTTCCCAGAGAATACAATATGGAATTCAACTGAAATATTCGCGTACAGTCCAGATGAAGAGATAACTTTTGCGGAGTATTATAAAAAATATACGGACGTGTATAATGAGGACTGCTACTCGTGGTCTGAAGGAAAGAAGGTTAGGCTTCTTTTAAACAAATTAGGAACTGCTGAGCATAACAAATTGGTAAACTACATTTTACCGAAAAAAAACTAGCGAGTTGACATTTACCGAGGCGGTAACTATATTAAGTGTATTATTTAGTAAAAAGACATCCACAAGAGGTGGAAATGTTTGAATCTGATGAAAGATTATGAACAAGACGATATAACGTACGCAGCCAATGTGAATAAGCATTGTGAAGAATTCAAGCTGGCAGTGTTAAGCGCAGACCATTTTAAGTGCTTGGTGTTTGTCCAGGAGATGGTATCGGAAAGAGACGCAGAGTTGAGAAAATTAGTACTGGCAAAATTGGAAATCGATCCAAGTATTACGGTACCGAAATTGGCAGAAGACTGCACAAGATATGTTAGCGTAAAGAAAGATTCACAAAAGATAGAACAGTATGGCGTTTCGCATGTAAGGAAAATACGCTACAAAGAAGAAAGTCAGTTTACCAAAAAGAATTCTAAAATTGCGGATTATCGAGCAAAAAGTGAAATACCAGAGAAAAATAAACAAAAACTCCCGAAGCCATGTTTTGCTTGCGGTGAACTACACTGGTACAGATATTGCGATTTTAGGAATAAAAAATGTTTCAACTGTAAAAGAGTGAGACATAAGAGCACACATTGCAGGTCAAAAAATAAAGACAATAAAATAAGAAAATTAAAGTCCAATGAGGTAAAAGATGGAATAACCAGAAAATGTGTTACCGTCGAAATAAGTAATAAAAATATAAAAATGCAACTTGACACTGGTTCAGATCTATCTATCATAAATTTGCATACGTGGAAGAAGTTGAGGAAACCAACTTTAATGAAGACAAAAGAAAATCGCAAGGTCAGTGACAGGAGAAAATATACAATTTATTGGAGAATTTGTTACAAACGTCACGTTAAATAAAAAAACGCGAAAAGCTAAACTATTTGTCATAGAAAATACCACGAACTTACTAGGTACGAATTGGATAACAGAATTCCAATTATGGGATCTACCGATGAATTCTTTCTGTTACAAGGTAGAAAGTTTAAACACCGAAGCCCAAAAATTAATAAAGAAAATTAAGGAAACATTTCCTACTGCTTTTCTCCAGGGTTGGGAACGTGTACCAAGATGGAGGCAAAATTCCAGCTAAAAGAAAACCCTCAGGCGGTATTCAAAAAGAAATGGAATGTGCCGTTTGCCTCATTTGAACAGATAGATAAAGAATTGGACAGATTAGAGAAAACCAATGTACTTAAAAAAGTTGAGTATAATGAATGGGCAACACTGACGGTATACGTGAAAAAAAAGGCTAAAGAAATTCATGTTTGTGCTGATTTCTCGACGGGTTTAAACGCGAAACTCAAAGACTATAATTATCCTCTACCAACAGCGGAAGAAATATTTGCGAAGTTTAATGGAGGCACAATAATTTCGAAGATAGACCTCAGCGATGCATATCTGCAAATACCGGTAGAAGAAGAAACGTCAAAACTTGTGTGTATAAACACACATCGGGGTCTGTATAAATTTAACAGACTACCTTTTGGGATTAAGGTCGCGCCCGCCATTTTCCAACAAGTAATGGATCCGATGTTAGGTGGTCTAGATTTTAACGTAGCGTATCTGGACGACATCTCATGAGAAGTACAAGTATAGCAGAACACGTGGAACATGTAAATGCAGTAGTTTCAAGAATACAGGATTTGGGATTTAAACTCAAGGAAAGCAAATGCGAGTTTTTTATGGAGAAAGTAAAATATCTGGGGCAGATCATCGATAAGAATGGTAGAAGGCCAGACCCAGAGCGAGAGGCGGCTATAAAAGACATGCCGGCTCCGAATGATATTACCGCATTACAAAGTTTTGGGGATTAGCTAATTATTACCAAATATACATCCCTAAAATGTATGATCTGCGGGCACCATTAAATGAATTACTGAAGAAAGTAAAACCCTGGAAATGGACTAATGAATGCCAGAAAGCATTTTGAAAAGATAAAGGAAGTGTTAACGTCGGAATTATTTTTAACTCATTACAACCCGGATTTAGAGATCATAGTAGCTTGCGACGCATGTCCGTATGGAGTAGGAGCATGCATCTTACACAAAATGACAGATGGTCAAATAAAACCAATTGCTCGTGCTTCTAGAGTACTACTTCCGGCTGAGAAGAATTACTCTCAGATAGAGAAAGAGGCGCTCGGAATAATATTTGCAGTAGCGAAATTTCACCGTTTTGTCCACGGTCGACATTTTAAGCTACAAACTGATCATAAGCGTCTAATTTCAATTTTTGGATCGAAAAAGCGTTTGCCGACGCATACAGCCAACCGACTACAGAATACTGCTAAATTATAACTTCAGCATGGAGTACATACCATCGAATAAATTTGGCTGTCCAGGTTAATTCCTAAAATGAGCGAACCATTGGAAGACACGGTAATTGCCTTACTGAAGTCAGAAGAGCTGAAATTTACTGTGTGTAATACAGTTCGGAAACTTCCGGTAACTCTAGAAAAAATAAAAGAAGAAGCCACCAGGGACAAGTATATCTTGAAAATAAAAGAAAAAATAGCCGAGAGGGACCAGTACACGACAAATGGTTTTTTCGCTTTGCGATACAGTATTGTTATACAGAGAACGTGTGGTGATTCCATACACTCTAAAAAAGCAAATACTAAAAGATTTTCATACTGGTCATCCGAGCAGCACTAGGATGAAGAGCCTAATGCGAAGTTTTGTATATTGGCCGAATATGGAAAGGGACATTGAGAACGCAGTGGCAAAATGTAAAGGCTGTGCTTTAGCTGCAAAGGCACCCCCAATAAAATTTAATCCCTGGCCAAAAACAGACCTACCATGGTCTAGGTTACATGTGGATTTCGCAGGTCCACTGAATGGATACAAATACATCATAGTAGTGGATAGTTTTTCGAAATGGCCTGAGATACAAAGGATAAGAAGACCGACGACGCAAAGTACTAAAGACTTCCTGCTGGAATTGTTCGCAAGTTTTGGTGTAGTAGACACAATTTTGACGGACAACGGAAGTCAATTTACGTCGGAACAATTAAGATTTCTGCAAGGAATACAACATCGAACATGTTACCACAGCTCCATATCACCCAAAATCAAACGGGTTAGCTGAAAAAATTGTGGACACCCTAAAAATAGCTCTAAAGAAAGCTAGGGATATACCTTATTAAACAAAGTAACTAATAATAACAAAACAAAATGTCCTTAGCAACTGGAAGAATTTAGAGAAAGCTATTTTCTTCCGGTTGCTAGGGACATTTTGTTTTGTTATTATTAGTCACTTTGTTTAATAAATTCATGTCTTTTCGCCTTGAAAAAATCCACATTGGACGAAACGCGTCGGCAACTATTACAGTTTTCCTATTGTCTTAAACATTTACGCATGTATGTACGTATGTATGTATGCATGTACGTATGTATGTGTGTACGTATGCATGTATATATGTATCTATGTACGTATGCGTGTATGTATGTATGTATGTATGTATGTATGTATGTACGTATGCATGCATGTATGCACTCGGATAAGTAGGTTAGAGAATCTCTCAAGATAATTGCATTAAAATTCGCTCACCAAAAGGAAATAGGAAAGCTTGCACGATTAATGAATTGCCAGTTAGGAGAACAATAAAAACAACTATTGAAAAAGTGTTCTGATGAGAACGCGCAGTTAATGGGCTTTATTTACGGCCGAGTTGAGATTAATATAACCTTTAAATTTTAAATCAATTTGGATTTTTTTTCTTCTCTCTGTTGTAGGATTGAATCGGAAATGCGAGAAATTCTAAATGGTAATGAATTTGAAGGAAAAGAATCGGGTGTCTGATATTTCTATCGGAATCAAATTGGCTTAGCTAATGTAGAGACCCGACATTGAGACCTGCACTCAAATCTGTACACAGTCAAGACGATCTTTTGACAATATCGGTCTGGGGAGACGATTTCCTGGAAGGTACCTAAAAGACCATACCACAGGTTGCCCTGTGAGTGAAATTCAGTAGACGAAACGGTTTGAAAGCCATCAAAGTCACAAGTCATCATGACCGAGATTTTAAGCGAATTGAACTTGTTATTTATTCTTGTCAGCATGTACTTTTAAGAAAGAACTTTAAAAATATAAGATCGTAGCATCGTTTGGTACAAGGCCAACAGTTACGAGGAGAATATGTGGACCAAACGAAATACTATAGTGATTTGGTTACGGAAACAATTTTGCAATCGACCGATCTACCTGAATAGTTCTTGCAGCTATTCTAACATTTTAGTTTCTTCTTCTTCTTCTTCTTCTTCTTATTATTATTATTATTATTATTATTATTATTATTATTATTACCGTTTACCATCAGGGCGGTGTCGATCATGGCTCTCCACAATTTCCGGTCCTTTGTAGCATTTAATAGATTTTGCTAAAAGTTTTTCCGCCATTCATTTATTCAAGTGTGTTATGTGTTATTTTTCTCTCTCCCTCTTGACTTCGACCTGTCCTATGAGTATCAAATTTTCCACGCCCTATTTCCCCTGATGTGACTTTGAAATTTCAACTGTCTCTTTCTTATGTAAATCATTTTTTTTCTATTTTCCTTAAAACGTCGTCATTGCTTCCATATTCGGTTCATGGTATTCTTAGTGTCCTTCTGTAGAACCGCGTTCCTATGGCTTCAAGATTTTCTTCATCTGGGAGAGATTTACTGGTCGGGGAGAGATTGTGCAGTATTCACTGGGGCAGATTGTCCAACATTCATATAGTAGAATTAATGTTACGTAATAATTCAGTACTCTTTTAATTGTTTCTAATGATATTTTCCTGTTTCTTAATAATTTGCTTAGATCTGGGAAGGCATCTTCTGCTCACCCAATAAGTCGTCGGGTTTTTAATGTCGCACTTTTCATCCTCTATTAAAACTCTTCCCAGATATTTAAATTGCTGTATTTGTTTGATTTTCCTAACTACAATTTTTAATTTGCATTGTTGGCTGTTCCTTTCGCTAATTAGTTCTTGGTGTGACGATAAACTACATCTGGCACCAGGGCTTCTGATCCGAAGATTGGAGTTTTTCAGGAGTGTGGAACTACCTTTTTATTGCTTCCAGATCCACTTTGACCCGATAGGTCCTGTTAGGATCCCAACTATGGACAAATAGTAAATACCACCAAAACAAAATTCAAAACCCTAGGAATGTATAAAAATACATTTTTATACTAAAAATACCAGCAATACATTTATATAAAAATTAACAAGACAGTGCAACCTCGGTTCTCGAACATTTCACATGTCGAACAAATCCGTTTTCGCACAGAAAATTCGAGATGAAAATTCCTCGGTTATCGAACAAAAATTCGGTTCTCGGACAACATTGCCAAACCGAGTTAACCTGAATGGAATAATTTCTGAGTTGACCGCCATGTTGTATACATTCGTAGGTTGTGTTGTGCTTTTCTTTTCCACTTTTATTGTGCTTGTTTTTTCTACATTGTTTCTATTGGTAAAATAGTTTCGGTTTATGAACATTTCGGATTACGAACGGCCTTCGGGAACGAATTAAATTCGTGAATCGAGGTTCCACTGTATATATTTATAGTAAAATGACCAACACTACATTTTATCTGTAGTTGAAGGCATACAAATGCGTTCAAAACATTTAGATTTGGGCGTTGAATAACCCATAGTGTTCTGCTAAAACAATCAACCAACCAAACATCCAACATGAGTGAACTTTTATATGATATCAATTTATATAATATTCTACAATTTTTTTTAAAGAATTTTGACTGTATTCCAAAATATATCAAGAAAACTACAACATAAAACACACATATCACCGCCCCCAGTAATTATATTCACACAAAAGCTGAGTATCATCTACCATATCTCTATCTATAAAAGACAGGATGTGTGTGGGTGTGTAACGAATGCACGGCCGAAATTTTCGACGGATTTGCACCAAAATTTACATGCACATGCTTCAAGTTAGCAAGAAGTCCAAGACCGACTTTGCATTTCTCAAATCGATTTTTTTCATGCTTCTACGGCAGTCTTCATGTAGTTTGCGGCCATTTTCTACTGTCCAGAGTGAGACCCTATAGCTGGCTGCCACGAATAGACAGGAAGATTGTATTGGCCAGCAAAAAAAATTGATAGCTGCATTCGTCACAAGTGGGAAAAATTTAAATCTGCATGGCACTTTACTCCAATTAGCTCATTCGCTTGCTTAAACTCAACGTTGATTCTGATTCCGCAGAACTGGGTTGGGTGTGAAAATGTATTTGTTGTTAACATTCTTTTTTCATTCGGTTTTTCCAGTTACGAGTCCTTTTTTAAAGCTGATCGTTTTGTGTTCATTTTGTTTAGTTCTTTTTTCGTAACAGATTTAATGTTTAGTATAGAGCTTAGAAAAAATTCGCAGTGCAAGAAGTAAGGCATGTAGCAACATCAGCACGGCAAAGGGCACTCCTTTAAAGGCAAGGAAGGGCAAAAATATTTTAAGTCAAGTGATAGCGATTTCTGTATGAGTCGTACGATATTTTAATCAAGCACGGACAACGCCGGGCCATACTGCTAGTATTCAATAACTCTGGGTCCTATAGCTTTGGTTGCAACCAGTCTACCGCAGAAAGAAACGACAATCTATTGCAGGGAAATCTATTGAGATCGCCCGCGCGTGTATCATGTATGGCACTTAACTGAGTGACTGAAATGCACAAATTGTTATCAATTTTAGTATTGATAAGTATTTCCTAAATTTTTGTTTCTTTTCCTCACTCAATACAAGTGGCACTCTGTTGTGGTAAACCCTCCTACAGTAGAATAAACTCTTCTTCTCATAAATACTAACTGCGAGATTCCTAGGCAGTCGTTGAGCAGCCGAGACGCAGTGTAACCTGATCGTTCGAACGGGCACTTCTATCTGCTTATTACTAACACTCTTGCTTTGTATATATCTGTCATTTCAATACACTTGTTCAACCTACCTTCGTCTTCCGTGCCTTCCTTTTCTGGCTCCTAAACAGACCTCAACACACTCAACAATACATTTTTATATAAAAAAGACCGACAATGCATGACCATTTTATCTGTAGTTGAAGGCATACAATTACGTTCAAAATCTATTTACTTGAAGCCATAAAACTGTGCTCAAATTATTTAGATTTCGGCATTAAATAACCCATAGAGGTGTTGATATGCCGCTAAACAAAATCAACCAACCAAACAAGTATAAAAATAGGTGTTCTAACCTAATTTATGGATGCTGATTTCGGATATAAAATCCTTTTTTAATAATCACCTCTATTTATGAGATAATTATGTCATCCCATAAGTTCTGTTCGAATTTTAACTTTTTGTTAAAAATGAACGAAATTTAAAGAGTATTTTGTAATGTCTAATGGAGCTGAACATTATTTTTATGTTTAGATGCATTTAAACTGATCAAATTTTATTTCAGAGAACAATAAATTTAAATTTTGTTTGATTAAAACCCTGCTAACATGGAAGTACCCAAGAATCATTTGAGGCACATAATGCTTTATGAATTCAAGAAAGGAAACTCAGCAGCCGAAGCGGCTAGAGACATTCACTCAGTTTATGGAGAGGAATGTGTGAATGAAAGAACTTGCAGAAGATGGTTTGCAAAATTCAGAGGTGGAGATTTCACACTTGAAGATGAAGATCGAACCGGACGTCCAGTTGAGTTTGATGAAAAGCTTCTTGAAGCAGCCCTTGAAGAAAATCCTGCTTAATCAGTTGAGGAATTGGCAGTGGTTCTCAGTTCAAACCATACAACTGTTCATCGTCATCTTCATCAACTTGGAAAAGTTCCTAAACTTGGAAAAAGGATGCCTCATGAATTGTCTGAAAACAACCCCAAATCCCGAGTTGACATCTGCGCTTCTCTCCATTCTCGCCAACTTGTTTAACCTTTTTTGGATAGACTTGTGACTGGCGACGAAAAATGGACCTTTTATCGAAATGATAAGCGTCATAGACAGTGGCTTGGTAAAGGGGAAGGACCCGAGCCACAGCCGAGAAGGGAAGTTCATCGGCAAAAGGTTCTTCTTTCAATCTGGTGGGATTGTCAAGGAATATTCCACTTTGAATTCTTACCACCTAATGCAACAATTAATGCTCAAATATACTGTCAGCAATTAGAGCGTTTGAACCAAGCTTTGAGGAAAAAAGACCGGCTCTAGTGAATCGAAAACGGGTGATGTTTAATCAGGACAATACGCGAGCACACACAGCAAGAATCACGTCACAAAAGATCGAAGAACTTAGTTGCGAGAAAATTCCTCATCCACCTTATTCTCCCGACCTTGCTCCTTCAGACTACCATTTGTTTCGTAGGTTACAGAATCGTTTGAAAGAAACAGCTTTTGTAACACAGGAAAAGATTAAAACTGACATTTGTGAGAATTTTACAGTAATAGAATTAGTAAGCTTGTTAATAGATGGAAGGAAGTCATAGATAATCAGGGAAAATACATTGCTGATTGAATCTGTAATTAAATGTAACATTTGGTTACTTGTTTCAAAATTCAAAATTCGGACAGAACTTATGGGATGACTTGATACATGTATACAGATACGCAAAATGTTTACATATATATATATATATATATATATATATATATATATATATATATATTAAGCGTTTCACCCCAAACAAGGTGGGAAGCCACTAGCACGCAAGGGGTTACAGAGTGTTGGAGCTAGAGTAAATAGGAGTGATAGAGGAAAGGATGAAGAGAAGGATAGGGGATAGATCAGGGCATCTGGAGACGTCGATTGACATTACATTTGAATAATTGCAGATTATAGCTATCAGGGAAACAGGTAGACGGGAGGGAGCTCCACAGGCGAGAGGTACGAGACATGAAGCTATTGGAGTAGAAGAGACGGTTACATTTAACAGTTTCGACAGTGAAAGGGTGTGAGTGAGATGCCAGCTTAGTAGAACGTTTAAATTCATGAAGTTTGGGAGCAGTTACCATGAAAGTATTTGTAAAAAAAGACAGAGGGAGGCGACGGCACGTCTGTGAAAGAGCGCCTGCAGACGAGATGCCAGATCAGGGCTAATTACGTTGCATATCCGTCTCTGGATCTTATCACGAAACCCTGAGACAAATAGAAGGGACACCAGACCATATATGGCAGCAATACTCCATGCAAGGGCGAATGGTTGATTTGTAGATTTGAAGGATCGACTCCGGCGAGAAACATTTCCTGGCGCGGCACAGGGAGCCAACTTTCCTTGCAGTGGACGAAGCTATTGACAATGTATTTGTTCCATCTCAGGTAAGCAGTCAATGTGAGACCGAGTAGTCGCAAAGAATGCCATATGTGTCCTATTTAGGACATTGTGTTGTTGTTTTTTATTGTTTTATTTTATTTTAGGAATGGTATTATTTTTTTTTAAATGTCTTTCTTGGATGTCTTAGTTTCAATTATTTCCCTTTTAGTAACTCAACTCTGCAAGTTTTTATTCACCTCCTTTGTGCAACTAAAGCTTTTATCCACTGGGCCATGTGAGATTGGGGCATGACACGTGGAACTAGAACACTCTACCCCAGTGAACTAAATAAAGAGTTCGGTTCGAAATTCCAACGTGTATCACCTGAAGAAGGCCAGGGCGTACAACGTCGTGTATATGACAATAAAGATAAGGACAACCGTCTGAATAATGTAAATAGTATAAATAGTTACAATACCTCATCAAAGAAATATCGACAGATCTCCTGGATCTGGCCACTATTGTGTACTTTTGATTCGTATAATAAATAAGACTATATGTTCGCAAAATGGTATTTTTTCTACGAGAAACCATAGTTAAACATTCATTTGGTGCCTGTTCTGTAAATGCATGCATTGCTAGATTTTAGATCTGTCCGAATGGGTTGAATAACAAAGCCGCAACTAAACTTCTAAGATTAAATTCTATTTTTTACCATAATTTTGGAAAATTACACAATTACACAAAAAAGACCAAAAAACTATAGTGAAATTTACTTACCTAATTGTAATGGTTCGCCTACATTTTTACGATTCTTTTCTATTGTTCTTCTTCCATATGCCGTGTCCCTTAGTTGATCATGACTCTCCACAACTTCCTATCTTGCGTGGAAACTTAGTAGTTTTCTCCCTTTGCTAGGGCTCGCGCCTCCGTCCCGCTATCGATTCACACATGTTCTCCAAGTAAGTGGTTCGCTGCCTTTTCCTATCCCTCTTAACCTCATTATGCTTCGTGACGGTTAATTTTTCCATACTCTCCTTCCTCACCGTGTGTCCAAGAAATTCCAGCTGTCTTTTACTGATTCTGGGTAAAAATGTTCCTTTTCTGTTGCCATTTTCTTCAAGAATTCCTTGTTGCTTAACTCGCTCCGTTCATAGAATTCTCAGTATCCTTCAGTAGAACCACATTTCCACTGCCTCTAATTCATTTTTTTTTTTTTGTCGTCTGTGTCGAAATTGTCCAACATTCACTCCCATATTAGAGGGTGGATATTACATAAAAATCTAGAACTCTTTCTTTGTTTTTAAGAAAAGTTTTCCGTTTCTCAGTACTTTGCTTACCTTTTGGGGTGCTTCTTTCACTAGTCCAATGCATGTTTTGGATCTCGGCGTCACATTTTCCATAATCTGTTAACAGGTTTCCTAGATATTTTAAACTTTTGCTCCTGCTTGACTAGAAGTGATAAGAAATTGTAAATAGTCATGATTTACCACGCCCTGAAGAGGCGCGGTACATAGAAGTAGAAGGAAAAAAGAAAAAGAAGAATGTGTATGTTGATTATGAGAGAGAGTGTGAATAACTGTGTGTATATGTGTGGAAGAAAAAGGATGATTGATTGTATGCGTACTTACTTTGGCTGAAACTTCCTCTTCTTTCTATAGTGTGCCAAATTTTATCAAGCCAAATAAAAGTAAACATTAATATTAAACAGAACGATGATCCGTAAAGTTAGCGATGTTTTTCCTGAAAGCGAATCATGCCGTAATAACAAACATGGCGTTCTTTACTAAATCCCTTTTCCTGCAGAGGTACTTTCATCTGTCTTCGTAACAAGTAAGTGAAATTATATAATTAAACATTTAATGAAGCTACATTTGTTATTTAATTAATTTGCGAATAAAAAAAATATTACTTCACGATTACCCGTATTCCCCCGAGAGCGCTAAATGCATCAAATATTGAAAAATGTCATACTTGTCAGTAAATCTGAAGTTGGAATGGACAAGATTTAAATAAGAGTCAAAGAGCATCGACCTTTGGAAACTCATTTGTAAGTTGGTTCACTGTGTCGTGCAAGAACATTCTTATGCATTTAAAAGTCGACCATCCGTCCATGCATCGAATATAGTTGTCACATCAGGTTTGGTGCTTCTGTTATGTATTTAGAGATTCTTGACAAGATACAAAGAATAATCTGCAATTGTATTGGTCCTGACCTGGCATCTTGGCTTCAGTCACTTTCCCACCGCCGTAATGGAACTTCTCCATAAATAAATAAATTGGCTACTTTGCTGATCAGCTACACGACTTTGTCTGAAAAGATTGTCCAATATAATGACAATTGACAGATAGTTTCCTAGAGTCCTACTGACTTGAGCTAAAATAATTCTCACATATTATTTTATATTGGATTTTGGGGAATTGTTCTGACTGATACCTGCACTATAGGGATTTAAGCATCGTACTAGATTGGTGCGAAGGCTCATCAACTTACAGTTGAAATGGTTAGATATAACTATAAGTTCTATACTAACACTTCTCATTTGTGGAACTCTCCTTCGGCTTCTTGATTCCCAGACAAAATTATTTTCACCTTGACATACGTTAAATTTCATAATTCTATGTATAGCACTAATGGTTAGAATAATTATTGTTAATTTAGTTATTGGTGCTGAAATTTTTTTTTACCTGAATTACTCTCTGTCCGTAAAGAAGAGTACATTGTTCTTAAAATAATGGCCTACAATATTTTTCATAAACAGTAATTAAAGAGAATTATCCTAAGAATTTAATAAAAAATAATAGAAATATGATCCAAAAGAACACTTTAAAAAGAGAAAAAAGAAGATAAAATATCATAATAGAGAAAGGATTGGACACCATCACACGAAGTGTACCTTGATAAAAATGAATCCAATTCCGTGACTCTAATTCGCATGATAACTGTAACAGAAATATTACCCGTTTCCTTAGGATAGGCATTTATTGACCAAGTAAGCAGTACTACCGTCTGTTGGAATTTATAAAATCTTTCTTAATTCTAGGAAAATTCTCAAATTCAGTAGCTGTTATCGATCTTTCCAATATAAATGGCGTGTCCTTCTTAAACATTTATTTAAAGTACTTTAAAACATCATATGTCATTAATTTGTCTTCGAGTTACATACGATAACCATTTTATTTGTTTCTGCTGTTGATAAACCGCAACTGCCGCGCTTTCTGTTATTTGATACAGTTCATTGTTGTTTTTTTTTTAATTCTGTAGCGCCAGTCAACAAGATTACAAGAAAGACGATCTCAGCCAAAACCCAAGAGGATGCTTCATCGATCACTATATTATTAACCTGTTCAAGCATAGAGCTAATCCTTATCTGATGTGGTTTCTCAACTGTAAATGTTTATTGATAGATTCTGATTTCAGTTCCACATACACACGCGGAAAAAAAAGAAGAAAAATACTGGATTTTAAAATTAAATACATATAAACTAGGGTTAAATAAAGACTTGGGTATTTTAAATCTTTATAAATATTTCAATAACATTTTTTTAGATATAGTTAAAAAAAATTTACACATCTAAAAATATTATTACACTTAGATTTACGTTAAAAATATTCGAATACAGTTGCATTCCATATCACCTAACATCCGCGTCTCGCGACAGACGCTACTTGTAAACAAACCTCTAAAACCTGTTATTTCTGATGAAAGATCGAGGTCGATCTGAAATATCAAATTACATATATATAAAAAACATAAATAAATACTTTCGTAAAAAACATTATATTTTTTTAATTTACAACTTTTAG
The DNA here is from genome assembly GCA_964036315.1 of Acanthosepion esculentum. Lineage (NCBI taxonomy): Eukaryota > Metazoa > Mollusca > Cephalopoda > Sepiida > Sepiidae > Acanthosepion > Acanthosepion esculentum. The sequence continues at coordinate 96,999,182 of OZ038481.1, forward strand.
TTGTTTTTTCTGTATATATATATATATATATATATATATTTGTCATCCACAGACAGACTGTTTCGCTGTTTCACAGCTCATCATTGTGGCTAGACGTCCGGTTGCCTCTCGCTAGGATCGAAACCCGACTGAATTTGCATCAGTCGGAACTTCTCCCACTAAGCCGTCAGCGCACGGCAGAAATGAAGGTGAATTTTAGCGTATTTATTTTTAGATTTAGATAAACACACAGTGACTGACAGTGACTCAATTCTGCCGAAGAGTCGTGCAATATTAGCTTAAATAGACACTGTTTACAAATTCACACCTCAGTTGTTGTAATGTGGATTTTTTATTAAATATTATGCTTTATTTTCCACAATTTTTCTACACGTGTTTCCAGTCTCGCGACCGTCATCAGGTAAAGGATGGAAATTTCCACATATTATTAAAAATAATTATTTTTTACCTTTATGTTTTTCGATGATAAATATTCTCAATATGAGACATTCTCTTTTTTTGTGTTAGTGACCCAAATGTCTTTCTTGAAATGGCAGTGAAAAGTTCTGCGTGAAGGGTTATAAAACAATTAAGATTGGTCCGAGAAATGATGGAGTAGTTATCGGTATGCTTATCTTTTAATGACCCCTGTGTGTTCGTAGATCTATTTCCATTTTCGTGTATTTTTGTCAGCATGCGTGTCTATATGTGTATATCCCCTCTCCACACATACACACTGTCTCACTACGAAGAATCAGTGAACACATTTGTACACACATATACACACACACATACACACACACATATATGAGTGTTTCGATTCTTTCTTTTAGTCACCGCAATGTGAAGGTTGTTCCAGAATGTGGTAAAGAAAACATTATTTTATTCTATAAATCTGACAAAGCGAGTCGTCGATACATTTGATAAGTTTTGTCAGGCGTACAACATGCAGAGAAAAACAAGGTGACCTCTGGAATACTTTATGAACCTGCTGAATCTTGAAGAAATCGATTCCTTTGTACTCACTACTTCCCGATCCGTTCATTGAAAATGATAGAGTTTATTGTTAGGGAAGGCTATATTCCAGATAACTTGAATTATATGTGGTGAAGCTATTGACAGAGAAGTTTACTTTCTTTGTTAGCCCGATTTGTCCTATTCAGAATGCAATAGCTTCTTGTGGCCTCATTTCAGCACATTCTGTTGACAAGGAGCAAGAAGCAATAAATCCTAATCTACAATGAAAACGTGCTGCCCGTGTATTTCTGATATCGTATCTTAAGAAATTGCCTGCAGTGAATATTCAACAAACCTGAAATTGTTGTGCCAAATTAAGTGTTAAGTATTTTGAGTTAAATTTTTGATTATTTACGATGCATTCTAAAGATTCTCAGTGTTTGTTTGCTTTTAATTGGTCTCATTATTATTAAGAAATTTGGTAGATATATTTAAAATAATTGGGAATTTACGTGAAATGAACCGCCGGGAACACAACATAATTTTTTTGGCGTTGTTGCCATAATTCATTTTCTCCTGAGACAATAAGCGTGTAACATAAAAGTTTAGGAAATGTCTTGCGAGAAAATACTTGGAATTACAGACAATTATGACGAATGCAATTGTTACATAATGATGATAAATGCTTATATCCTACAGGAAACCATTTCCTATATCAAAGTAAGGCACAAGGATCTATTTGAACTGCTAGGAAAACTCGATTTATTTAGAAAAAACGTTTAATCCCAAAATTATACTGGGTGTAAACCGCCAGCTTTCGGATAGAAAATCATTTGAGTAGCTATACAAAAATAGAAAAGGGGTGAGACAAGGATAGGTCTTCTCCCCAGGTTTATTCAACCTCTACCGTGGCAGTATCCTAAGGGAACTGCAGACCCACCTGGATTTTTATCGGTAGGCGTAATCTTAACAAATTAAGATAAGCAGACGATACTGTGTTGATGGCCAACTTGGAGAGAAAACTACAGAACCTCCTAGATAGGGTGATAGAAGAACATGGCTAAAAGGTACTAACCAACAAATGGAAGAAGACAAATAGTATACTCAACAGAAAGAGGAAAAAAAACGAAGATGTAATTTACAATTGGATATATTAGCGCCAAGAAGATTCAGAAGATTACATAAATTGGAAGCGTTTTAACAGACGGTAGAAAATGCGACACCGAGATGCGAATATACAGAGTGATTGAAAAGTAACTCCACATTTTAAAATTTATTGATAAACTATATTTTTTACAAGAAATGGATATGATAGGGAAGCGTTTAGAATGAGGTTTTATTTAAAATTCGCTATGGGCAACAGATTTCGCTACTAGCTTAACGAGCCGTCCAGGAATCGCGTCAACTGTTATCACCAGCATCTCTTGTAGGATGGAAGAAGACATAACTTCTTGCATTAGCCCTTCAATTTCTTCCAAAGTTTTACTTAGACCTGCTCCTTTAAAGAAATCCCAAAGAAAAAAAGTCACAGTGTGTTAAGTCAGGAATACTGGCTGGCAACTTATACATAAAATATGCAGTTACAATTCAATCGCCCTGTATATATTAAATAACAAGTAGAGACCGAGAAAAAAAAACTCTGAAGCGATTCAAACGCACAACTGTGTCACTAATATTGAGCCCTTTTAATCGATAAATATAGCATATCTTGAAAGTATATTTTATCATATATATCATATATATCATATATATATATATATTTATATATATATATGTGTGTGTGTGTGCGTGTATATACATATATATATATATATATATATAATTGATATATATATATATATATATATATATATATATATATATATATATATATGTGCAATATCAGGGATAAAGGTAGCTTATACACTTGTATGGATATGTAACCTGGGGTCTCACGCTTGAAACCCAGAGTTACAAACTTATATACATACAACTGAATCTCTCTCTCTCTCTCTCTCTCTCTCTCTCTCTCTCTCTCTCTCTACATATATATATATATATATATATATATATATATATATATAGATAGATAGATAGATAGATAGATAGATAGATAGATAGATAGAGATATTGATAATATTAGTGGTAAATATACACATACATATGCAATCATATATCTAAAATATATAAATATATATGCATACATACATACATATCTATATGTATAAAAAATAATTCCAAGAGGATAGAATCCAGGTAGAACTCAATGTCTAGGACAGAGTAAGGATATAATAAAAAGGCTTAAACACTAATATTCCATGGTCATAATTTATTCCATTGGAATCGTAAATACGATCCAATTCATCAGACCTACAAATTCAAAAAGAAAACAGAAAAAACAACTCCGAGAATAAAAAATAAAATTTAGTGAGAGTGAAAACTTCTCTCTGTTAAATTTGAATCCCCCCTTCATCTTTAGACCTTCCTGTCCTTCTCTTGTCTGTTACCCCTCCCTATAGCTTTCATTTACTCTAGCATTCGTCCCACACTCTCATACATACACTCTCACAAAATTTTATTTTTTATTCCTGGAGTTGTTTTTTCTGTTTTCTTTTTGAATTTGTAGGTTTGATGAATTGGATCGTATTTATGATACCAATGGAATAAATTATGACCATGGAATATTAGTGTTTAAGACTTTTAATTATATATATATATATATATATATATATATATATATATATATATATATATATATATATATATTGATTTTCTAAGCGTAGCTTAGATGTGGTACAAGGCTGAAACTATGGGACACCCAGTGAGGATCGAACTCACTATTCAATCTTAACTGTTTTAGCGAGACAAGCTTGCTAACCATTACACCACGCCAAGGTGTCTTTCTCTCTCTCTCTCTCTCTCTCTCTCTCTCTCTCTCTCTCAAACACACACATACACTATCCCTCTCTCTCTCTCTCTCTCTCTCTCTCTCTCTCTCTCTCTCTATATATATATATATATATATATATATATATATATATATATATATATATATATATATATATATATATATATATATATATATATATGAATATATATATATATATATATATATATGAATGAGTTGAAGATCAAATGTAGATCATATATGGATAGGAATCCCATAAGATAATAAATAATGTGTTTTGTGTGTGTGCGTGTGTGTGCGTGTGTGTGTGTGTTAGATTGGAAAGAAAGTTCTATCTCTAAGAAGGAAAAATTATTCTTTGATCTTAATTGATATATTTAATCAAGATATTTCTCCTTTTTAACGTAATCTCATTTATTTAGAAAAGTGTTAATCCCTTGGCGTTATCTTCTCGTTCAAATGCAAGTAAACACTCAATATCAGTTTTAACCTCTTCACAATTAATGAACATTTTTCCGTCAAACACAATGTTGCAATGACCTGAAACGTTAATAGATGACTATCATCCCGGTTTGGAGATGGATTTTCCTTTCTTGGTGGATGCTAATCCTTATCGTTTTCACTGGATATGATTATATAGAACCACATTTCATCACGTTAATATTCTACCCAGGGAAGATTTATAATGAATGAAGAGTAGAGAGCAACTCTTACATTAAGCTGGGAACCAGTCAGAGGATATGGAACTTATTGAATAAGTTTAGATACATTTCCCTGTTCATGAAGGTATTTTTGGATTGAAATGTGGCTTCCATTGAACTTTATTTATAATATTCGAGCAATTTGGTCTTATTACGATTTTCAGAAGTTCAGTATTGACAGACGCTGAGTTTTCGAATCGAAGGAAAGTTTCGAAAGAAAAATTTCACGATCAAACCTGGCCAAACCTTGATTAGCATGCCGTGATGGTGAAAACCCCATTTCCATTGACAACGGATATCTCTTGCTGTTACTATTGTTGAAGTGTTAGTTTTGAGTCCATAGAACATACAGGGTCCTGAGACGGGTCCAATCTAAAATAATTTTCAAAAGATAAGATCGATACAAAATTTACACACACTGATATTAAATAATCTACAAAGAAATATAAAACGCATTAGAACGTAAATATTAATGTTTATTTTAATGTAAATATTGAAAATGTAACCTCAAAGGGATTATATCAAAAATGCAAAATGACTCTTTTTCCCAAACTAATATGGGTGTGTGTTTGTGCTTGCATATGTACAGAGAGTGAGAGAAAGAGAAGGATTTTTTAAATATGGAATAAATACGCTTGTATCGGAAAACTTTATGCACATTATTCATATATATATATATATATATATATATATATATATACATATATATTCGTGTGTGTCTGTGTGTGTGTGCATATACATACATATATATATATATGGATAACTAACAAACTAATATGCGTGTATGTTTGTCTTTGTAGATGTACAGAGAGAGAGAAAGATTCTTGAAATATGGAATAAATACGCTTTTATCGAAAAACATTATGTACATTATTCATATATATATATATATATATATATATATATATATATATATATATATATATATATATATATACTCCCGTCATTTATTCCTTCCTGGTATTATGCTAGAATATGACTATAGTATTCAATGACGCATTTTGAATATATGTTTTTGTGCGTATGTGTGTGTGCGCGTACGCGTGCGCATGCGCGTGCGTGTTTATTTAGGCAGCGAATTCTCTTTTATGCATGTCTGATTCAATAAATTACGAACATTATGTCTGGTCATTTTTATCATAATCCTTACATATACCACGACTAATTTTCCGTATATTACAATTAAATTTAATTGTAATATACGGAAAAATATTCGTGAATATGAAAGGATTATGATAAAAATATGCATACATAATATTTGTAATTTATTCAGTCAGTCATATATATATATATATATATATATATATATATATATATATATATACCTGGTGTGACTACCAAATCGTCCAAATTGTGAAACACCAAAATTGTCAATTTGTTAGATTAAGCTTTGAACTGTTGTATCTCAGAAATGATTAAAGATATCTTACTGGAATTCTCTTGGTTTTTATAACATTTTGGACTTTACTTTGAACAATAAGAATGTATTTAGCTCTAAGTTGAAATGATAATCCCTTTTGCTGATGTAACCTTTTGATCCAGTTTTCCTTTCTACTCTTCCCGCTTTTTTAAACTTATTCACCGTTCTCTTTATTGTTCTTGAATGGATTTTGAAGATGAAAGCCAGAATATGAATGTTGGTACCATTACTGAAGACCTGAATGATCTTTTCCTATCACCATTGCTCAGTTAAAGAAGTGGCGCTGACACAAAATGATTCTAACCTGTTCTCTTTCTAGCTGAATAACTCAAAGGTTTTTTTCTGTGATTCTTACAAATGGTGTCAAGATGGTTATACGTCTTATCTGAAAACCTGGAAAAAAGAAACTCAATTAGTTTAGTGTTTCTTTTACATATTAAATATTTTTGTGGTATCGACACTTATCCCATGCTCTTACACGATTTGGACAATTTTGCTGTTACACCTGGTACATACATACATATATATATATATATATATATATGTGTGTGTGTGTGTGTGTGTGTGTGTGTGTGTGTGTGTGTGTGTGTATCTCAATACACCCCACACAAGACGATAATGCCAGTAAGATGCAAGGGGCAACTGAGAGTGAAAGAGAATGAAAAAAGTCTGTAGAAGGAACCGGAACACCAATCCTAAACAGGAAATAAGGGATAAGCCTCTACTCCTGTTCAAAAGACCAAGGAGGATTGTATATATATATATATATATATATATATATATATATATATATATATATATATATATATATATATATATATATATATAAACGTAAATCGTCTTAGAAATATATTACTTTGATTTTAATTTCGATTGCCTTTATCCAATTGAGCGTACACGGTAAACATCACCCTCTCGACACTATTAGGGTTAGGTTAAGATATTTTATAAAATTCATTAAATTAGCGTACGCTGGTTAATTGGGCAACATATAAACCTATTGTTGGGTTAATTAATGTCCAATATATGTCGTATAGAATAAACATCACAATGAATCAGAAGGTAGGTAAACATGATTCGCGCTCGAGACAAATAATATTGATATAGGTTTAGTATTATACAAGTGTCAAAAATAGACATAGGTCCAGATTTACACAAGAGTCAAAAAGGTAAAGAGAGGTTCGTTTTTATACAAGAGCAGATTTTGGTATTTTGAAAGACCCGTGAAAATGTTATGGTTTTCCTATTGAAATTTTCTGATGAATCTTAATTCTTAACTTTTAAGTTAATGGTTGAATAAGCTCATAGCGAATTCTACGACAATAAAATATCCGTAGAAATTCTCCTGTCGAGTCGTTAAATATTTGAGCTTAACAACTTTAACAAAATATGCCAATAGCGTACATAAATATGAATGACGGTCGTTATTTTAAGAATTATGGATGCACACATGAAAAATTTGAAATTGACAACTTTTCCATTTCACTGAAAGACAGTCAAATATTTTTCTCTTTTCTTCATTTCTTCTTTTCTTTTATTTTCGCACTGAAAACAAGTAGTATCTTTTCCTCTCTTTCCACACAATCAAAACAGTCCATTATTTACGAGGTATTGGCAGGAGAGACGTTAAATACTTTTCTCTTCCCTTATTTCTTTGTAGCCAAATCTCCATCTTACGGACATTGCTCTTAATAATAATTTTAAAATAACCCAGTAGACGATGTTATTTTATTTAATTTATTGTAATTGGATTCTTTGGTGATTGCCTAACTCGGTTTCCGTCCTTCCATACAGTTCGTCTGAAAAATGCCGATTTTATCGCAGTTTCTCCTCGGTCTTTTGGCCGGGAAAGGTACTAATTAATATTCGTCCAATCACCACGGGCCCTTCCTCCCTAGTATTAATACTCCATCTGGGCTAGGTTCATTGCCCAACACCTGAGGCATCCTAAGAAAAGGGGAAGTGCCGAGACGGCTTTAATAATTTTTCAGCGGTATTGCCGTTAAACCCACTTTATATCTCGACCTTGTGTCACTTCCGGTAACGACATGACCTCTCTGGTAAATACACTCGCTTCTCAATGTGTATTATTTGTTCATATCAGCTTAATCTGATTCTCTCTCTCCACTGAAATCTATCTATCTTTCTTTCTCGCTTGCTTTCTTTCTTTCTTTCTTTCTTGCTTTCGTTCTTTCTTTATTTATTTCCTTTCTTTCTTTTCTTTCTTTACTTTCTTTAGTTTCTGCGTTTTAAGTTACCCGAATTCAACCCAAGAAATAAATGATTGGTAAGTTTTATTTAGACTCAAAGTAAAAAACGAGTAAGTTAAAGCAAACCGTAAGCTGAAAAGGTGACAATTCTTTAATGAATAAAGAAAGAAAAAACCCTATGTTTAATTTGCAAAGATCTAGAGTAAGAACAAATCTTTTAATTATCACATAGTTTTTAGTATCTGGCTATATTTATGAGATGAGGTATTATGTACACTATTTACATTATTCAGACTATTGTCGCCATCTTTGTCGCCATATTTATTACAACGTTTCGGCCGTTGTACGCTCCGGTCTTGTTCAGGTGGTTGGAACGTCAAACTGAACCCTTTATTTCGCTCACTGGGGTAGACTGTTCTAGTTCCACAAGTCATTTATCAGTTTTCTCCTGTTAATTACCCTCTCCAAGTTCTCCACCGCCTTAAGTTCTCCCCGGCCGAAACCTTGTATTAAATATGGCGACAAAGATGAGGACTATAGTCCGAATAATGTAAATAGTGTACATAATTTTTGTACATTATATTAGCATAATTATTATTTTACAATTAGTTATTTTTTTTTAATTACACTTTATCATATATACGACTATGTTTGGTGTTATCTAAGCTTAAATGCAGCACAAGGCTGGAAGTCTGGGGCAAACAGTGAGAATCGAACTCACTATTCAGTTGTAATTGATCTAGCGAGACAGGCTTGCTAACCATTACACTACGTCGAGGTACCCAAATGATTTTCTAAACGTAGCTTAGAGATGGCACAAGACCGAAAGTGTGGAGCACTTAGGGATAATCGAACTAACTACTCAGACGTATTTAATCTAGTAAGAAAAACTTGCTAACCATTACACGACGTCGGAGTGCCCAAATGATTTCCAAAACGTAGCTTAGATGTGGCACAAGGCCGAAAGTATGGAGCACCCAGTGAGAATCGAACTCATTGCTCAAACGTATTTGATTTAGCAAAACAAACTTTTACAAGTCGGAGTTCCCAGGTACGAGCACGTTTGGACAAAAGTAGTTTATATATTCAGTGTGTTTGACATTTTAGAGATAGATAAATTAAAGCAGATAGATAGATAGATAGATAGATAGATAGATAGATAGATAGATAGATAGATAGATACATAGATAGATAGATAGATAACATTCAGCCAATACACGGCTCAAGGCTAACTGAATGTGGAGTGCCTTATGAACGTAAGAAAATAGGAAGTTAATATTACGAGGATACGGCGCATAAATAATGATTAACTGTAGATTTGAATAGGTTAAGTCAGTAGTCTTCTGGCACACATCTACGAGGAGGTTTGCTCCACTAAGTAGCGGTTCTTTGGTGAAAGATTTCGAAGCGGGACGCCCTTCTTACGAAAGGAATCCCTGTGGGATGCGGGGGATTCAAACGGATGAACGTAGCAGGTTGGGTTTTGAATTTAAAGCTGGTAGGTAACTGCTGTGACCTTGTTAGGGCCAGAAATAAAGACACAAAGAGAGAGGAATTGAGTTAAACAAATATATTATCAGAAACAGTAATACAAACATATACAAACGAGAGTGTTACAGCAAGAATGTTCGGTCCGACTGTCAGAGCTGACTGCTGGAAACTTCACCATCCAAAAAGCAGTACCTGCTCCTATTTATAGCTGAGAGAGTCCATGCGTGCGGGGGGGAATTTACCATAACAGTAACACTAAAGAATGGAGCTCGTCTCAACATTTGTCATGAAAGTAGCAATAGGCTTGCAACTTTGTGTCTGTGAGGAAAGAGAATGTAGGGCGGAAAATAAGTCTCCCCTCCCCAAGATCTATAAACTCATTTGAACTAAGTCAAGGCTGCAAAGTGAGAATTGGGCGGTTCCAGCTCAGATTTTTTTGGCCTGTAATGATAGTGCATGAAAATGCTACCAGGAACAGACCATTTTTCTCAGGAGAAGTTCTAATCAAGCGACTTCCTAGTTCATCACAACTATAGAAAATTCAATGTTTACTCGGGCGGTGGGGGTGACGAAACGCCACTAGCTTTGTTTTGAAGATATTAAAAGTTACAAGCCAGTCTTTCCATCGATTGAGCTGTTCGAGCGAGATTAGAGGAGAGATCAGCTATCAGGTTCTATCTTGATATTTTGATTATTGTAAGCAGATCGTTAACATAAAGTGTAATACATGTTTAATGGAGTTTGAATGTAGAAATCCGACGTAGGAAGTAATTTGTTCAATGTAACAGCAACAATGTCTAGTAGCAGCTATTCAGGAATTCTTAAGGTCTTCCATATCAGAGGTTGGCAGTGGATATTCGGAGAGAGTAGGAAAACGTAGTTCTGCAGGTCTTTCATATCAGAGGTAGGCAGTGGATATTCCGTCAAGAAAAGAAAACAAAATGGCCGCCTTTATACACATCGGATGAAATATTTCAAGTCTTCTGATTGGTTAACCTTCTATGGGTGGACTATAAAATGAGTCAGCTCATTTCGGTTGTCTCACTAGTTACATCATGTACACAAAATAACCCAACATAAAGCAGAAAGATGGTAGGAGCCGGGTGTCCTTGGGTGACGTCTGCATTGGTATTAACGGCTTCAGAATACTGGCCATTATCAACAACTTTCACGGGCCTAATTGGGAGGAAATACTTTTTAATTAGGAAGAATCTTCTAGAGATGTCCTAGATGGGATGTTTTTGTAGCAAGCCCCTATGCTTTATCTTGTCAAAAAACCTCATGACGAAGTCACCATTACGCATGATGCTCTCATAATGAAGTTACTATCGAGCACTTTACTAATTCTGTGGGTAATGATTGTTAAAACTGAACGTATTAAATCGAAATACATACTGTTGGTTGTTGAAGAGTTTGTTTTGTTTTTTGTTGAGGTAATCAGAAACGTGCTTGTTGATAACTGTCATATAGGAAGAAAATGAATAACTACCGACACTGTGGTTCGAGCTTGACACCCAGGATTTATGAATATATTTTTCCGCCAGGTGTATAAATAGCGGTGTCAGGCTACTGACTGCACTGATTACTGAATCAGTATTGAGTGGAACTATCCAGTCGAATTAGTGTGAACTATTGTACGTCGATGATTTGGGTTTTGATTTATGATTTACCGGACGTTAAGCCGAGTCGCGCTACTTACAAGGTATTCACTGAAATGGTTAATTATCTTTGGTTGACTTTTACTTCTTTGTTCTTGTTAAGTATTTATTTGTGGTAATTAAATGCTGTTTTATTTTAACATTGAAGTATTGAGTTATAATTAATTATTAACGGCCACCGTACGTCACAAAAATAACAAACGCAAATGATTTGCTGGTGAGACTCAGGAGGCTGATAAGAAAATATTACAACAGGATTAGCACTCACCTAAATTCTTAAAAAAAAAACAGGGCAAACAGATGAAACTCCCAAAAATATGGGAAACATTTCCATTTCATTCAGCGGTTGAACAACCTTGTCAGAATTGGAAATAGCTCTGGGATATGGTTCTTATGAAAAACTGTTTTTTTTCCCTGTCCGCTAGATATTTGATTCATCTGGAAACTTCCCGAACCCTGACAGAAAAATCGTTCGTGAGAGGGAGGAAGTTAAGTGGGCGATGAGCCTTTTCGTCTAATATGAAGTCAGAGGTAAAGTTCAGTGCAAAACAGCTTACCCTTATCCTACGATGATAGGATAACCTCAGGGTCATTTATGATATTAGGCACTGACGGAGTGTCTCCATTGAGAATTTTGTTGATGATTTTCCAGAAATCTAGTGAACCAATTATTTGTATTAAACTTTGGCTCGGACAGACTGCACAATGATTGCTGGTAGTTCAGAATGTGGCAGTAATTTTCATACATCATTCACACACACACATACATACACACACACACACACACACACACACACACACACATATATATATATATATATATATATATATATATATATATATATATATATATATATATATATATATATATATATGAGATAAGGATATATCGGGTGTAAGAGTAAAATTGTCCAAATCGTGTAACAAAAAATTGTCCATTTGTTAGATTAAGATTTGAACCGTTTTATCTTAGAAATTATTAAAGATATCTTACTTGGATTCTCCAAGGTTTTTATAACCCTACTGGGCTCTACATTGTGCAATAAGACTGTCTAATTACTCTCGCAGCTTAACAGAAGAATCGTGATTAAATCAATCATAAACGAACATGACATGTTTATCATTAATTACCCATGAAGTATTGGAATTAAGTTCAAATATATATATATATATATATATATATATATATATATATATATATATATATATTATTTCGTGATCATTTTCCAACTTATTCAAGATGATCTTCGCCCTCTCTAAACTTCTAACTTTCTGTCCTGGAGTAACAAGTTGCCTCACACGTTTCACGTACGATTTCATTTTCAAGTCTTTTTTTTACTGCTCTTGAGACTGTAATAACTGAAACTCCTCGCTCACATGCCAAACGTCTTATGGATTGAGTTGGATCTTTTTTAATTGACTCTGATAATGGCTTGTTTCACACTGTAGATTTTTCAAAATGGGCGTTTGCTTTCCTTGAACATTTCTCTGCTCTACAGTTCTTTTTATGCTTTTCAACGTAATGCGTCAGCGTGGCGTGAAACTCGAGTTACGACTAGAGTTATCCTTTCATGGGACATAACTTTGATTTCACTAATGCCAACCTAATTAAAAAGGAACATAACCCTTTAAGGAGAAAATATTTTGAAAATATATTTATGCCATTACTACCAACTATAAACACTCGCTTGAAACATTACATCACATCATCATCTTTCTACAGACTCAGTATTCATGAATCTAACATATGTCTAACTAATACAGGAAATAATGAAAATTTACAAATCTTTTTCAAAATATACGCATGAAAACGGCTTTCATGATAAATCCAACTAAAACATGATTATTACAATATATTGATACAGAGGTGACGAAAAAAGATATTCCCCACTCATATACACCAACCAAATACAAATTATTGCAATATATTGCTACATTTCACCGACAATAAACGAGGGTGATATCTATAAACATTTTTCACACACATACTTACAGAATTGACGTTATCGTCCGATATAGACTTAGACACATAAGTGTTTCATTACATACAGACTCTTATACTATCAGTCATTTCAACGTCAAAAATGTTCCTCACACGTATTTATATATTATCTATTGCGTTTATATACGTGACACGTATCTGACCAATAAGAACTAACTAAAAATATTAACATACCAGTACTCTGTCTCTTTGCTTTTTCATTTCTATCTCGACCTCTGAAGATGTTTTAATAAAAGTGAAATATGTTAGATTTAGATACATTTCCTACTTGTTCTTCATTTTATTCTATCATACACACACACACACACACACACATATATATATATATATATATATATATATATAGAGAGAGAGAGAGAGAGAGAGAGAGAGAAAGAAATTGTCTGAAAATTGCGTTTAAGCATGAAACAGACTGTTGCTGATCAGTGTTAACCTTTGTAAACAATCTCATATTTGCATACACGCTCTATACCTGATACTGACCACTTTTAACCATAAATAAAAAATAAAGTAAAACTATATTGTTATCGCATATACCGCGGTTTCAAGAATACAATGATGGTCTTGGGACATATTATACCCAAATCATTATTCCTGCTTATAAAATTTAATAAGATCAGATTTATGATTTCATAACACTCGTTGCAAGGTTTTCCGTATTCTGGTGGCGCCAACAAAACTTCGGGAACGGATAACAGCACCGTCGCCGTTTCTTTAACGTGTAAATATCACGAGTGAGTCGAACAATACAAATTTGTATTTTAACGAATAAAAAAACAGCAGAAGATTTCACATAAAAAAAATTTCTTGTGTCAATATATGTTAACTGCACTGAAGCATGTTCAGTCCCACGGGGCCGAAATATTTGTATCTCTAACCAATCTGCCGACTTTATTTTTCTGATTGAACTTTCGACACTTTTTTTTTATAGTGGATGATACGTCTCGTTGTTAGACTTCGACCAATTATCTTCACTCATAGTCATTATAGCTTCGATTAGATTGGTCTAGGATCACCAAATATGTCGAAAACCAATGAGGAATTAAAACACGTCTCTATCAGTTTACTTGACTAGTTCAATAACAATTGCTCCATGATGAGGCAACCTGTCAGATTTCATTATCTGTATTTACCAAAATTTAGAGTAATTAGGCACAAGACTAGAAATATTCAGTGACAAGCGAGGAAATGAAGTCCCTGGATAATAGTAACGGTCTTGTGAGGGTGTGACACTATAAATGCAGCACTCACATAGAAGAGGTTGTTTTATGCTTTTATAACCGGTGACGAAGTCTGCGAAAAAGGATCTTCAAATCAAACCACCCAATTGACTAAAAAAAAAGTATAAATAAATGAAAACTTTTGGAGTTATGGGATAACAAACAGGACGTGGGATATTTTCAGTTACAGTTCGAATCAAGAACTAATACTTAACTGTCCTTTGTCTGTCGAGGTAGTTCCTCTGGCGGCCGTGATAACTGCCAGCCGTGTGTTCTCATGTTAGGATTAACAGAGCCGTGGTAGGTTTGGTTTGGTTTGTTTTACGGCATATCAACCTCAATGTGTTATTTAATGCCGACAAAATTTTTAATGCTGGTAATATTTTGTTTTGTCAAATATCTATTTCTGGTAATATTTTTCCTTCAAAAATGTATTGCTGGTAATATTTTTTAAAAACTGTATTGCTAGTAATATTTATTTTTTAAAAACATTGTTGGTAATATGTTTTGAAAACAGTATTGCTGGTAATAATTTTTTAAAAGTATTTCTGGTATTAAAACCTATTTTTATACTTTCATGGTGTTTTGACCCCAATTTCGGGGTTAACTATTTGCCCATAGCTGGGACCCTAACAGGTGCTACCACTCCGGGTCAGTGATGTCCTGGGAACACCAGCAATTAAATGGTGGCTCCACGCTCCTCAAAACCTGATCAGAGGCCTTGCTGCTGGACGTAGTTTATCGTCTTACCCAGGACGCTGATGTAGTTTATCGTCATACCCAGGACGGAGAACGGTGGTAGGAGAGAGTCGGAGTTCTCTTTGGTTAAAAGGTAAAGATGATCTATTAGAGTGCCATGATAAGATTTTGACCAGAGTGCTACCTACCTACATACATACCCAGAACGTACAGTGAATCGTT
Source organism: Acanthosepion esculentum (assembly GCA_964036315.1). NCBI lineage: Eukaryota > Metazoa > Mollusca > Cephalopoda > Sepiida > Sepiidae > Acanthosepion > Acanthosepion esculentum. The sequence goes on from OZ038481.1 coordinate 97,014,628, forward strand.
TTATTAAAATCGAAATAAATATTGTAACGGTGAATTGGTTATTCATTTCTCAGCATGGCCTTTATTTTCACGTTCCGTTTCCTTGTGTGCGTACAGCTGGTTTTTCCCGATTTTTTCTCTACACCGGCGAGAACGAGAATAAAGAAGCAACAAAGCATTTCATTGTCCGGTCGGTGATAAGCTGAAAGATAGTCCCGTTGTATGTTTACAGAGTCATAAGACATCTTTGTAACTAAGACAATTCCAAGAATCTGACAATAGACAAACTGTATTTAAAAAAAAACAATTGTGTTTTATTAACCATTCTTGTTCACCCTTAACAGTTATTCTCATGGAAAAGCAGAGTGATTAAAATTATACACTACTCTGTCATATTTTACGTTACACGTTTTCACAATAAATTAGATATTGTCAACTGACGTTGGTAAAATTTTCAAGCTATATTTATATGAGTATAATTTTCAGTGTATATCTATTTTTTGATAATAATTGTGGGTCTACAGGTTTTAATTATACAGATTGCAACATACAGTGCAATTATAAATAAATCGAAAAGATATAGACCACAGAAACATATTTCATAGATTCAGTATTCCATATACTTGAATAAAATATTAAGTTGATATTTAATATGAGAACTATATATTATCTATAATTCATTCTTTCGGTTTGTAAACTTTTTTACTGATTCAAATTTAACTTTCTGTCCTGGGTCTGACGATAAACTACATCCGACAACAAAGGCTCAGATCGGGATATCGTAGGTTTTGAAGAGCTTAGAACCATCTCTTAATTGCTGTTGTTCCCAAGTCCACCCTGACTCGGGGTGGTAGCTACTGTTAGTTTTTAGAATTGTTATTTTTTTCCCTGCCCCCACAGACAATGAATTGTAAATATGGGAACTAGTTAGTATTTACATAGAGACAGTGAGGCATTATGGTGGTTGTAGTAAGAAAGGTACGTATGAATGTGCTGTTTTGGTGTATGGAATATTGTTCGTACGATTGGGTCAGTGATTCCGGCTAGCTAAGTTATAGTTAAGACAGAAGAAGACCATCCTTTCCCCAACCCCCATTAGGCCTTGTACCACATTTCTGTCTAGCACAGAATAAATATTGCTACTGTTAGGTTAACAGATATGGATAAATAGTGAACTTCAAACAAAAATCATCAGTACGTTTTTATAGTAAAATTACCAACAATACATTTTATAGTAAAATTATCAGTAATATAATTTTATAGCAAATTACTAACAATACATTTTTATAGTAAAATTACCAACAATACGTTTTTATAATAAAATTAGCAACAATACATTTTTGTAGTGAAATTTCTAGTAACATATTTTTTGTAAAAAACTTACCAACAGTACATTTTATGATCTACAGACTATATATCTAAAAAAAAAAAAATACGTTTACCTTGAAAGTACAAAATTATGTAAAAAAATATCTTGAAGGCATAAATTGCGTTCCAAATATTTAGATTCCGGCATTAAATAACCCATAGAGGTTTCGATATGCCGCTAAACAAAACCAACCAATCAACATTAACTTTACTTGTAACACGTTTATTGCTTCCCAAATATCTTCTTTGCTTGAATACTGTTTTTCATTTTCATACCCACTGTTTTTTCTAATCATGAATCACACGTTTTTTATTGGATTAATATCGGGACAGGTTAGAGGTTATTTAATTCATTCTGTGTCCATTTTGGCAAGGTGAGCCATAGGCATATCATACTATAACAATATACAATAACACATTTCTGTTTTAACGTTTCACTCAAAGCAAGGAAATAATGCCACGATACCGCCGGATGGTTACAGGAAGTGAAAGGGAATAAAACTTTAGTTGGGAGGATTGAAGAAAGGACAATAAAAGAACAGGGTTTAAGAAGACAGAAGATGGTGATTGATGTTACACTTAAATTTTTGAAGATTGTAGTTATCAGGGAAACAAGCGATCGGAAGGATGCCCCGCAGGTGAGAATTGCGAGAAAAGAAACTGTTGGAGTAGAAGTAATGGTTGCATCTACCTAGTTCAACACTAAAACCTTGAGACCTAAATGCCAATCTAGTAGCATGCTTAAAGTCCTGTATTCGGGGCACCAGGGATAAAAGCGCAACAAGAAAATATTTATAGAAAAAACGGTGGAAAGCCACGTCACGTCGGTGAAAATGTGACAGAAGTCGGGATACCTGGTCAGGATTGATTAGTTTACGGACCCATCTTCGGATTTTGTCAAAAATCTCGAGGTATACTACAGGAGAACCAAACCAGATATGGCAGCAATATTTAATGCATGGTTGAATGTTCGATTTATAAATGTGCAAGATGGATTTTGACGAGAAAAAATTTCTGGCGCGACATCGTGAACCAACTAGAACTTCAACTTGCTGTACTTTTGAAAAATTTTGTTTTTTTATCTTTATGAGCCAATATGTAATGATCTGTAGAGTATTTAAAAATACTGATAAAGTGGTTAGTTGATGGTAACAATGAAGGTAATATTAAACGATCCCCTATATGTAAATATACTATATTCATTGGCCAAACATCCAGTGCATATCTTGGACAAAAATTATAAAATCTTTCTCTTAAAACAATTTTTCAGAGAAATAGTTTTCTCAAGTTCAATAACTGTTATTACGCTTTCCTGTATTGATGGGGTTTCCTTCCTTTGTTTGAAGTTGTGTGAAATGTCAACATTTTGATTGTGTCATTATTTTCTCTTCAAGTTAGATGTGCTATCCATTTTAGTTGTTGCTGCTGTTGAAAGTTTTCAAATGAGGCGTGTCCTGGTATTCGCTAATGTCATCTGCTTGTGATTTTATAGCTCCATTCTACAAGGTTCGAAGAAGGATTGTCCTCTCTAAGACCTACAGCCTTCATTCACGCGAAGCGATTTTTAATCATTCATCTGAGAAAGCGGTTGTAAACAGTTGACAATCTAAACATTTCTGAACGAGTATGACACCATGCATGATATCTCTATAAAGATCTGGCGAGGCTATTTAAGAACATAACTCGGATGTGTTATGTTTATTCTAACGTAGCAATTATATATCCGGTAAAATATTTAGTAACCTACACCTTTATAGACACCGGATTGACAACTGGTATAAAGTAAATAAACACTATCATAAGTTGTATAAGAGATATTTGCTGAGTTAAAAATAGTCTTGCGAGATGGCAAATCGTTGTAGAGCCCCCAGTTTGGTCCAAACTCTCTAATTAGTAATAATAGTCTGCAGGATTATCTCCCGAACCATTCAATGCTGGCTAATGTTTCTTTTATTCATTTAACATCAATAGCCATATGCACAGACCAAATCGACTTTGGATGATTGTATTGCGTCAATCTTCGAAATAGGCCTGCCTCGAAAATCATCATTTAAATTCAAAGTTACATTCAAGTTTAGCAATCTGAGAATTTCCGTACATTCTTGGGTAAAATCGTGAAGAGGTTCGCTAATGCCTTTACGGTTTGAAATTCAGAGATTTCCTTTTCTTAGACTAGTTGTACACAAGGCTAGAAAATGCTCAGCTTATCCTAATATAACTTAAATCTAGTGGAAAAGAGACTAATTCATGCCTTTCCGGGGTGCGGTTACGTGAAAAGAAATCTACGGCAAACCGTGATCCGCTTTATTCTGAAAGAATATCGCTTTAAAATAAATGTTAACTGAGAACGATATGATGACAAATATAGAAAAATAATGAAAGACATCTTGAACGGCCACTCATCTAGATCATTTCACATTAATGCAGTGGTCTCCCAGGGCTCTATCCTTGAACCTACTTTGCTTCTTATCTTCCTCAACGACTTCATCAATTCCCAACTCGGTATTTATGCTGCTGACACTATTTACTCCTTCATTATCTGTCTATATTTCTGAAATGAGGTATTATGTACACTATTTACATTGTTCGGACTATCATCCTCATCTTTATTGTCATTTTTATCACATGTTTCGGCCGTTGTACGCTCCGGCCTACTACAGATCCAGCGACAGGACCCAAAAGAGTGTGAGTTCAGTACCTGGTTAAGGAGGTGGAGAACTTGGAGAGGGGAATTAACAGGAGATATCTGACAACTGACATCCATTAGACATGGCACGTGGAACTAGAACAGTCTACCCCAGCGAGCGAAATAAAGGGTTCAGTTCGACATTCCAACCACGTGAAGAAGGCCGGAGCGTACATTGTTATAAATATGGCAACAAAGATGAGGAAAATAGTCCGAATAATGTAAATAGTATACATGATACCTCATCTCAGAAATATAGACAGGTAGCCCGCCGAAACGTTGTGATTAATATGGCAACAAAGGTGAGGATGATAGTCCGAACAGTGTAAATAGTGTACTATTTACTCCTGTCTAAATAGTAAGTCCGATATAATAAAACTAGCAGATAATCTCAAAAATCACCCTCAATCGAGTTGCTAACTGTGGTAAAAAATATAAATTTTAATATCTCCCAAACAAAACTGCAGTCTTTTAATCATCTTAGGTAACCATTTTTGGTTTTCATCCGCATGGCTGATGTTAACCTCCAGGAAGAAAATCATTGTATCTTAGTGGTCCCCTGTTTTCCACTGACATGAAGTGGAATGATTATATTGAATCAACTGGTATGTCTGCTACTAAGAAAAGTGGTTTACCGTGCCGTGTCAGACAATGTTTCTCGTCAGAATCCCTCTTGCTCGTCTATAAATCTACCATTCGTACGTGTATTGAATATTGCCGCCACATCTGATCTGGTGCTAATACTATGTATCTCGAGCTTCTTGACAAAATCCAAAGATGGTTCTGTAATATTATCGGTCCTGACCTGGCATCTCGACTTCAGTCACTTTCCCACCTCCGTAACGTAGCTTCCCCCTGTCTTTTCTATATTTTCATGGCGGTTATATTGATGGTACCTCGGTACCTCGACTGCATGCTACCTTGGTACCTCGATCGATTGAATTTAAGCGTAGTATTATATTGGTAACTAGGTTTCACCCTTTTACTGTCGCCTACAATCTAATGCAACGACAATCGCCATTTTCTGCCTTCCGGAAGCATCTTCGTTTATTGTCTTTACTTCTCAATAACGCTTTCTCATTTTCTTTCACCCTTGCGTCTTAGTGGCATTTTCACCTTGCTTTCAGTGAAAGGATTTTAACAAAAGGACCTGAAAATCAGAATTCAAATTCCTACCTATAACCTGCGATCGGATACCAAGCTATGTTAATGGTACGCAACTCTACAAGACAGGCCTATCAAATGATCAGGATTGTTTCTTTACGGCCGGGATATCAGACAGAAATGACGTCACAGTATTGATCCTTGCTTGACCTGAACGGACGCAAACGACAAGTTTCTATGCTTTCGCTGGTTTCTGTTTTGTTCAGCGAAGATGGACGGGCATTGGTTGGTAAAATAAGCTTTTCAAGAAAATAAGAACATGGTTTATCGGTCTGAATAGCAAAGCATTGAACTCTGGCAAAGTAGACTGCGATTCTGTGCTGTTTTATGAACACGTGCACCATACTTGATTATCCCGAGACAGAAGAGCGAACAAGAGAAGGAAAGAAAGAAGAAAAAGAAACTTGAGTTCTTTTGAAAGAGCAAAAAAAAAAAAAAGGATAGATTAAGTTGGGTAAATGGATGGATGTCGAATGTGGATGAAAGAAACAAGGGAAGAGCTTTCGTGACAGTATATTTTACATCGTTCATCGATCAGCAAATTACGCTCGATTGGACAAACAATTGTTTAAAGGCGAATGATAAAATTCTGGTGGGCGGAGTGCATAAAAGATTTCATGCTAGTGTAATGAAAATAGAACAAGTTATTGAACACATATAAACAGTAAAGAATAACTTACACGCTGTTCATTAGGAAGTTTTCCTTCTTTCTTCTTTTTTTTTTTGAAATTGTTTCACGAACTTTAATATCCACTATATCGATTTGTATTGTTGATATTTTGATAGTAATGCCATATTATTCGTAGTGGTATTAATACTATCATGAATTTTATCTAACCAAAATTATAGATATTTTTTTTCTTTTCTTTATTCCATTTTCCTTAATTATTTTTGCTTATGCTTTTTTTTATATTTTGTTTGGTGAGAAACAGAAGGAAAGAGAAAAATATTGTTTAAAGGCTTGAGAAAGATTCTTATATTTCTGAATTATTAGATTAAAGATTTTTTTTTTAAAAGTAGAGAAAATAAAGAAAGACGGAAAGAGGATGTTGATAAGAAGAGTTTAAAAAGGTAAAAAATGCAACCCAAGAAACTTTTACAGGTTCCATTTAAAGCCAGAAAATATTTTTAGATTGCAATTATTTACTGATACTATCCTATTAATTAACACATAGAGTGAGGGTGGAGATGAGCTGGATAAATACCTTTTACAACAGTATTTGAGCGTGTGAACATGACAAACCCGATTGTAGAACACACGGCTGTCCGATTTCCAATTCCAAACCGTTACCCATTATACCAACCGCACATTAAAAAAAAACGATGAGGAAAAATCAACAACTACAAGTTCATGATGAAAAAGTACACAAGAAAAATGAAAGAAGACAATTGAACTGCCTGAAATAGAAGAGGATTTAAATGCTTTAAAGGAAGGAAGGAAGGAAGGAAGGAGTGCTGAAATGTTCTGGACTCGACCAAGACAAAATTTTAAAAATAATTCGTTACATTTTGGGAATTTAGTTTGCCTACAGCGACGCCATCCTAAGGGAACGGAATAGCCTACCAGGATTTACTATCGATGGGCGTAATCTTAACAAGATACACCGATGAAACTGTTTGAATGGCCGACTCGGAAAGAAAACTACAGGACTTATTACACAGCGTAGTAAAAGAAAGTGCGAAAAAACTGATTAACCATAAACTGCAAGGAGGTGGAAAGTGTGGTCATCAAGATTCAAGTTAGAACTAGGGATATAAATATCAAGAAGGTGCAGGAGTTTAAATATCTGGGAAGTGTTTTAACAGAGGATAAAAATGGGATACCGAGATCCAAACATGCATTTAACTAGCGAAGGTGCTTTCCAAAAGCTTAGCAAAGAGAAAGATTTCGTTAGAAACAAAGGAAAGTGTGCTGAATTGCTATGCGATGACTCTCCACTTACATGGCAATGAATGCTGGACAATTTCCCAACGGATGGGGAAAGAAAGCTAGAGGCAGTTGAAATGTGGTTCTACAGGAGAATACTGAGAATTCTTAAAGAAAATGATCACTTTTAAGTCTTAAAGAAAATGATCATTTTTACACCGAATCAGGAAAAGACAGTTGAAATTCTTTGAACGCATAATGAGGAAGGAGGGTTTTGAAAACTTAACCCTTACAGGCATATTGAGGGCAAGAGAGATGGCGGAAGCTGCGAGCCAAATTACCTGATGAGTTTCCACGAATAGATGGTGGAGCGAGGATCGTGAGCCTTAACAAAGGGATAAAACTGCTAAGAGCCACACGAGATACACGAGTCACACGTAGACAGCCATGATCGCCAATGTACCGAAGGAACACAGTACATAGAAGAAGAAATCTGGTTGAGAACTCTTTGACACCTTTCGTATCTTTCTAAATAATGAAGAGAATAAGAAAGAAAGAACGAAAGACAGAAAGAAAGAAAAACAAAGAATTAATGAAAGAAAGTTAGAAAGAAATATTTGTAAGCAAAGACAAATCTTATAGGAGCTTCTCTAAGAAAAAAAAGAAAACAAAATAAAAAATTATAATTAAAAAAATTTTTTTTTTCAATTCAGGAGAAAATCATAATGGCCACGCGAATAATCGGCAGTGAAAAAAAAATCAAAGCTTACTACAGATATTATTCTTCGTCTTTTAAACTACAGCGAAGGAATCTTTCAGTTTTACTTTCTAACACCTATCAAATCGATTGGAAATCGATTTACTTTCTCTGTTTACGAAAAACAAATGCCAGTAAGTATAGATTTTTGTCTGTTCAAATTAGCTATTAATATTGCCTATTGGCTCGAGGGCGAGGCTCAAAACTGATTTAGCCTCTCCGGTGCAGACAAAAGCTGGGAAGAATCGCAAGAGAGATTTACTTGCGTCAGTTAGTTATTGGGTGAAATATGTTGCTGGAAATTATAACAAAATATACTAGAAGTGCATAAATAATGATCAAATTTTGTTTGAGAGACGACAGAACCCACAGTACAGCTCATTAACGTACGGTAGAGTAAAGTGATGTCGACCAAAAGTTATTCATGCCTAATTTAACTTCAATAACACGCTTGCCGGTACATGCCGGGTATAATAGCCATATTATCCAAATCGTGTAACAACATAATGATCCATCCCGCAATATGTTTAATATCTAAAAAATAAAAAATAAAATAAAAATAAAATAAAAATAAAATAAAAATAAAATAAAAAAACACTAAACTAATTGAATTTCTTTTTTCCAGGTTTTCAGATAAAACCTTTAGCCATGTTAACACTATTTGTCGTAAAGAACCACTGTAAAAGCCTTTGGGTTATTTAGCTAAAAAGAGAGCATGTTAAAATTATTTTGTGTCAAATCTACTCTCTTCTCAACTGAGCAATGGTGAGAGGAGAAAGATCATTCAGGCCTTCAGCAATGGTACCAACATTCATACACTGGCTTCTATCTTCAAAGTCCATTCAAAAACCTTCACGAGAACGACAAAAAAGAGGGAACATTAGAGAGAAAAGCTGGATCATGAGGTCACAACAGGAAGAGGGATCATCATTTCAACTTAGAACTAAAGATATCAATTAGAAAAGATCCAACTCAATCCATAAGACGTTTGGCAGGTTAGAGAGGAGTTTCAGCTATGACAGTCCAAAGAAAAAAAAACTTTAAATGAAATCGTATGTGAAACATGTGAGGCAACTTGTTACGCCAGGACAAAAAGTTAGAAGTTTAAAGAGAGCGAAGATCATCTTGAATAAGTTGAAAAATGACCCCACCTGGAATATATATATATATATATATATATATATATATATATATATATATATATATATATGAATTTTATTTCAATACTTTATGAGTTTCCGATTCTTAGCTATGATTAACTAATGATGAACATGTCATTTTCGTTTATGATCGATTTCATCACGATTCTTCTGTTAAGCTGGGAGAGTAATTATACATTCTTATTGCACGATGTAAAGTACAGTAAAGTTATAAAAACCTCGGAGAATTCCACTAAGATGTCTTTAATCATTTCTAAGATACAACGGTTCAAATCCTAATATAACAATTGGACAATTTGGCTGTTACACGATTTAGACAATGTTGCTGTTACGCCCGCTATATAAACTATTAGTAATAGTATGGTATGCTTTTCCGCTCGTATATGAGTATGCTTGTCTGCAACTGTGTATTGAATCCCTATTGTAGACACCTGTTCAGAACATTTGTGTATATTCAGAATCTACAGAGCCACCTATGGTTTATACTGCATCTATTCTGAGCGGGTCTAAGTTACAGTTTCTTTGCGAGAGTGCATTCGCTGACGTAGTTCAGCTATTCTAATACCTGTGGCTTCGTGCTAGCACAACCATCAACGGCTTCCAAATGGTTCCAGCTACCCAATTCCATTCATAAGAATTATATCAAGATGTGGTGTTGATTTCAGATATTTCTCAACGCTGAGACCGTCTCCTACATAATAATAATAATAATAATAATAATAATAATAATAATAATAATAATAATAGTAGTAATAATAATAATAGAAATCTCAAAAATGTGGCACATGGGAACATCAACAATCCCTGTTGTAGTTGGAGCCCTTGGACTGGTTGGAAAAGATTCCAGTAGGGTGATTGAAGAGATCCCTGGAAGTCCATGCCTCAAAGAGATACAAAAATTGTTCTGTCAAGTACAGCCCACACTTTACGAAGGGCTTTATCTATGTAATTATTTTTTTTCTTTGCAGTGGAAAGTGTCATGATGCCATTTCTAACCTTAGGTCCCTGCGCGGGACCCGGAAAGAAATGTGCAAACGCCAGATATCAAAGATAATAATAATAATAATAATAATAATAATAATAATAATAATAATAATAATAATAATGAAATTAAAGTGATGAATTCTTTTTTGCATTTTTTAGGTAAATGTTAAAACTGTCTACGAAGTTTGTCCAGTGCTTAATTGTTTTTGCAATCAGTCGTCTATACGCAGTCGTTGAGAAGGTTATAAAAGATGGCGTCCAGGCATATCAAATTTGTAAAAGGAACATTAATCACCGTTTAAACTCTTATATTTTTCTTCGTACTTGACAGAGAATAAAAAATACCATTCTTCAACTGGCGATGAAAACTGGATTGATTTTTACTTTATCTTCTCTTTTATCCGCTTTTTTGCTCCATCATCCGATAAATAATTTTAATTTATCGCTAAATTTACGCTATTTCCATCCCAGTTTACGATTCAATTTTCGTTTTCGATATCCATCAAGTATGCCTCTCTAGACGTTTCCTTCTCTTATATATATATATATATATATATATATATATATATATATATATATATATATATATATATATATATATATATATAAAAGAGTTAATGGTCAGAGTTGAATTAGACCAGGAAACAGTAGTATTAACAAGTGCTCAATATACGTATAAAAATTAAACATGTAGACTTTTTAAGATTAAAAATTTAGATCAGCCGATTCCGCTTCCTTGATCTTAACCTTTCGGTATCTTCATGCGATAATAGCCTGAAGATACTGAAAGTTTAAGACCAAGGAAGTGGAATCGGGTGATCTAAATTTTTTTAACTATATATATATATATATATATATATATATATATATATATATATATATATATTTAAAGATATGTTTGAAGGTACAAAATTTTATCACAGCAATAAACGTATGAAGCTTGATATTACTAGACATATTAAAAACGGGGGAAGCAACCGGTTTCCCTCCCGCTCATCAGGCTTACAACGGGAGATTTAATTTAAATTAAAAAACAAAGAAAATGTACAATGAAAAGGAAATGTGGAGGAGGAGGGGAAAAAAGAAAAAATTATGAGCAAAAGGAGCTAGAGGCAAATGACAGCGAGACCCAACAAACACTCACGTTGTTTGCACTCTTGGACGATGAGATCAATTTTGTCAAGGATACACTATGTGGTTTAGGTTATCCACCTAACACTGTTCATTCGGTCATCCGTAACAAAATTGAGGAGTTCAGAAGTGCCAAACTCTGTGTTGTTAAAAAGTGCCCGGTTTATCTAAGATTGCCTTGGATTGGAACCAAATGTGAAAGTATGGTTAGACAAATTTCATCAAGGGTCCGTCGCTGTTTTTTTCTCTGCTGAGGTCCGGATAGTTTTTCAAACCCGGCCCATGCTTCGTCCAGTGTGTAAAGACGTCCTCCCTCCTCATCAAAGTAATTCTATAATTTATAAATATGGTTGTAGTTGCGGGGCTGACTACATAGGAAGGACGACACAACGCCTGGACATGAGAATTAAACAGCACGTTCCTACCAAAATCAGGAACCACACTTTGCCGTTGAATGGATTCATCCCAAACACCTACGGGTCCGCCATATGTGAGCACTTATTAAAGAGCAGATCGTGTGCAGCTAATTTTAGTGTTGACCAGTTCACGGGTTTGTATTAAGTTACAACCTGTTTTATTTTTGTCTGTCAGCTGGACGCTAGCTGAGCCAGCTGCCCAGACGATTGGCTATTTGTGATTTCAGCACTGAAGAGTGAAAGATAAGTTCAGTTGTTACTTTTTCAGTTTCAAACTCTTTTTGAATTTCTTTTTTTAATTTTTTGTTTTAGTGTATATTGTAAGTTTTTACATTTTCCGTTTATCGTTTATTTCTTTTCTGTTTTATTTTGCTACCCTTCCCCTGTTTTTATTTGCATTTTTCTCTTTTGTTGAATTATCTATTGTTCTTGTTTGCCCCGTTTTATTTACCAGTTTATTTGTTTTTGAATATATATCCTTTTCCTTGTTCACTGTGGTAGGAGTTTCAAAACCTACCATGGTAGACAATAACAATAAAAATGAAACACCGGTTCCTGAAACGGTGTCACCGAGTAAAACGGCCTGGTCCCAAAATAGGCCGATTACAAAAAATCCGGACTTCTACAAAGAACAAAGGAAGAAGTTCGAAGACTCCTTCAATGGGACTGAATTCTTGACCATTGAGGAGGCCTTTAAGGATATTCGTACCCGGACAATATCCCTGCTGACTTCTGACGTTAAGACGCGGAAATTAATTGGAGTCAGGAGGGACAACATGGAAGAAGCCTTAAAGGCTTTAAAAATAAGTCCAAAGCTTCTCGCAAGGAGAACAAACGCTTTGTGGGACATCTTGCTGGCTACGGAGCAACAGGCGAAGGAGCTGGCAGGAAGTATTTTATTAACCAAAAGCCTGGGTACTCGCAGGACAAAAGTTACAGTTCACGGCGTGCCGGCGGATGTTTCAGAGGACAGGATGGGGGCCTTCTTTGCTTTATATGGCGAAGTGCATGAAGTGAAGGCCCTCACAAGCAAGATTGGGATCGCGACTGGAGATATCGAAATCCAGATTACTGTGAACCAGGAAAGCTACAAAAACCTTCCGAATACCCTAATGTGCAAGCAAAGGAAGATGTTGGTGGTGGTCGAGGGCAGGTGACCCTTTTGTTGGTTTTGCGACACTTTGGGCCACATGGCCAAGGAGTGCCCTGCTAATAACAAGAAACCTAGTCCAACAGTAGGAACATCTGCAGCAGCAACAACAACAACAGCGACAGCAGCGGCAACAACAACAAAAGCAGCAACAGTGACAGCTACAAGAGTGGAGAAAACCTCAGAAGAGGGATCAACACCAAAAGCAGTGGAGGAACCCTGGACGGTGGTAGTGAGGGGTAAGAAATCCCCTAATATCAGGGCCTCACAGGAGACTTCTCAACCCAAGAAGAACCCAGAGAAAGAGGTGCAACCTCCAAAGAAGGGACTGGAGAAAATCCCCAAAATCTCCTAAGCAGCAGAAGCAGCATCAAAAACATCAGCATGAAACCCCAACAGCCAGAAAAGCAGCAACAGCAGGAAAAAGAGATGGAGGTGGAACAAATTCCTCCCCCTCGGCAGACATCCCTCAAAAGATCAAGGGAGGAGAGTGATGACGAACAGTCGCAAGGCCACTCTGGCCGTGGTAGGGCGGAGTGAGTCATGGATAGAACCAGAGCAATCTCCGTCCCTGCTTCTTTTGAAGATGCCAAGCAACCCCTAAGAACCAGACGTCACTCTTCCTCTCCCACCCGCATTATTTCCCCTTCCCCCTTCACTCCTCCCGACTCGACTGGCTCAGCCTTTTATTTCCCCACGCCAGTGTTATTTTTTCTCCTTCCCGCCCCCTTAGCGAGAGTGCTTCTTGATTTTGCCTTATCGGCAGAATACAGCGGCCTCTCTGTTTTGAGGGTTGGACGGGCCCTACTAACATAAATTATGTTTAGTTTAAATATTTGTTGAATTTTTAGTTTGTTATGGGGTTCATCTCCCTCCCCTTTTCATCTATTCATTATTGGAATTTTAATGTATTGTATTATCATCAAATTTTTATGGTGTGGGGCGCGTTTTTTGTAGGTTTCCCTGGTGTGGATGTGGTATTATGGTGGATGAAGGTTTGAATGGCGACGGATGAGTTCTTGTAGTGAATGGGATAATTGTAATGTATGAATGGGTCGCGAATCTGATTAGCTAGGTATAGGATAGTAAGTAATGACCAGACTTTACCCCTCCCCTTTTTCAGCCTTGTGCCACAATTTGTACTTTTGTGCAAATAAATACTGTGTTGACCGGTCCACCGTGTTGTCCCGGTCACACTCGTTATTTCACCTTAAGGTGCTGGAGGCACTTTACGTCGGGTCCCGCAACCCTTCCTTGTGTAAACAACGTGAGTGTTTGTTGGGGCTCGCTGTCATTTGCCTCTAGCTCCTGTTGCTCATAATTTTTTTAATTTTTCCCCTCCTCCTCCACATTTCCTTTTCATTGTACATGTTCTGTGTTTTTTTAAATTTAAATTAAATTTCCCGTTGTAAGCCTGATGAGCGGGAGCGAAACCGGTTGCTTCGCCCGTGTTTAATATGTCTAGTAATATCAAGCTTCATACGTTTATTGCTGTGATATATATATATATGTGCAGCATGTTTTTATTAAAATACGTCTCATTAATAATTGACAAGTTTTGTCTATTTATTTTTATCTAAGACAATTTTTTTGTGTTTATCTGAAAATAATATATTTATTGTTTATATGAAACAAGGCCCTGATAAAAGAAGACCCTGAATATGACATTTTGCTAATGTCGAAATTACTCTTAATAAACGAATATGCATCAATATGGTAATTTTTTTCCTTCCTTTTATAAAGATACTATGAAGCTTGTCGTTGAATATGAGAGGATCCTATTAAAAGAAATCTTATTTAAATTAATTAATGAGACAAGTCTTCATATATATATATATATATATATATATATATATATATATATATATATATTGAGAGAGAGATATATATTTGGTGTATTTGGGTAACAATCTTTCACTTATACAAGTTTGGTTTAAGACCAACGAAAATTGTTCATCGTTAGTTGATGAATAAATTTAAAGTACTTCACACGTTGAAGGAAAGTTTGTTTTTAGATTTTTATTTTTTTCCCTGGAGCTTCTAATAATTGATGTTTTGTTCTAGTTAATAATACATTACTGGAAAGATCTGTAAAATTTCATGTTTTTCATATTTGAATTTTCCGATGAATCTTAATTCTTAAGTTAATTATTGAATACGCTCGTAGCGAGTTCTACGACAATAAAATATTCGTAGAATATCCCCTTTCGCATCGTTAAATATTTGAGTTTAACAACTTTAACAGATTATTGAAATAAATATGAATATTTTAACAACTAAGGGGTACAAATAAAAATATTTGAAATTGACAACTTTTTCCGTTTCGCTGGAACAAAAGTTAAACACTTCTATCTTCCCCTGTTTCTATCTTTTTTTTCCACTGAAACCAAGTAGCGTCCCTGGTATGTCTTTCGGCATGTCTTTCGACACGAACCAAACGGAATATCCCATTATTCATGAGGTACTGACAGGAAACGTTAAACACTTTTAGCTTCCCTTCTTTGTTTCTTTCTTTCATTTTCTCACTGAAACCAAGTAGCGCTTCTGATATGTTTTTCCAACTTTCCACGCGGCCAAAATCGAATAGACCATTATTTATGAGGTATTGGCAAGGCGTAATGCTCATGCTAACTAAGAAAGGACCAAGCAGAATTATATTAAGATATATATATATGTGTGTTGTTTACGAGTGTGTATCATATTTTGGTGGAGATCTTATTGACAAGTGATATATGTTTGTTGATACAAGGGCGGATTTCACTTTGATCCGCTAGATAGCTATTTAATCTACCGGATAGTGTGGTAGATGTACGTCCGACGTACGAATATAATATATATATATATTATTGGGAATTTGTAAATGACGCTGGTACGCAGTGGTGGCGGTAGTGGTGGGTTTCGATCGCTGGGCTTATTGATGATAACGAAGTTAAATGTTTTTAATCATTTGAAGTAAATAGTTAATTAAGTATGTTCATCGCGGTCAACTGGATATGTCTACCGGCACATAACGGTTTTTAATGGCCGCTTTATAAGTTGGCGTATTTGGTTGCAGTAGAATAGATTTTTTACGATAGTGTTTTTATTTTCTTTCTATGTTGTTATTGTGGAGTTTCTTCGGAATTTTTTTTTGTTTGTTTCTCGCCAACACAAGAAGACCGTTGTTTATTTGTTATTATTGTTTATCGGGTGTTATTAAGTTGTTTGTAGAATGTATGGAGAGAAGAGATAAGTTTTACCCAAATGATCAGCTATTATAATAAAGTATTAAACAATCAAGACTGTAAGTTTTTTTTGGTTTGTTTTTTAAGGAGATTGTCAAGGTGTGTATACCGGAACCAACTAGAACAACAAAGTGATTCCATTTTCAATATGAAGTCTGTAAGGGAAACGGGTGACTGAATTATTTTCGAAAGTGGATTTTAATTTCTTATTTGCGGATACTTTAAGTTATCGGCGCGGAAAGGAGAATCCGAGTTCAAATCCCGACTCAGGCTGTTCTATACACTTTCGTACAAATGCTCTTGAAAAAAGGCAGAAATGCATCATTCGTCCCCCAGATACGAGTTAAGTAACACGGTAGCCTGATCTCTTTAGCCTTGGTTGGCAACCAGTCTAAGAGAAAGAAAACTATAAATCCCAAACCATGCTGAAGACTACGAAAAGCCATTCAACTATCTTTTGCACTAAAGTGTGGCAATTCACAGATAATTAAACAAAAACAAACCTGTGGACAAAATATGATTGCCAACGTCCTGAAATGACATTTTATTATTATAATCGCCATATCTGTCGTCGATCATAGCGCGAATTTTGAATACTGTATTTCCTAAGTAGGACACATAGTAATTGAAGAAAATAGGTTTTAAACACCATCATTCTTGGCATAGATCCGCAATATTATTGGTCTTTATCTGGCATCCGGACTTCAGTCAAATTTCCACCGTCGTAATATAGCTTTACTCTGCCTTTTCTATAAATACTTTCATGGTAATTGTTCGGATGACCTTTCCACTGTGGTATCGAGACTTTATGAATTTAAGCGCAGTACTAGATTGGCGGCCAGGTTTCATCAATTACAGATGAACTGGCTAGATGCAACCGTAAGTTCTATGCTAACAGTTTCTTCTCTTACACTTCTAGCTTGTGGAACTCTTTTCAGGATTCATGCTTTCCAGCAAATTTTGATCTTCAAATATGTAAATGCAACGTCAATCGTTATCTATTGTCTTCTTGATCACTCTTCTTTTATTGTTCCCCATCCTTAATAATGTTTCTGTTTTTTCTCATCCCGACTTGTTAACCAATACAGCACATTCCCATTACATTAACATGCATACAAAACAGTCCGAATATTACTGGCGTAAATCAAATCCTTCGCCTTATCTGAGTTCTACTCGACCACGTATTCATTTTTTTAATCATTTCACCCCAAGCAAGACAATAAAGCCACTGAGACGCAATGAGTTAGAGAGTGTTTTAGAATATGATAAGAACAAAAATACTATTAAGGAGAGAGAGAGGGAGCAGTAAAAGAACAAGAATTAAGAAGACGATAATGATTAACATTGCATTTAAATTTTTTAAAATCAAAGATGACTGTGAAGCAAAAAGCCGAAAGAGAGTTCCACAAGCAAGAAGTGCGATAGAAGAAACTGTCAGCATAGAACTTACGGTTGCATTTAGAACATTTCAACTGTAAAATGGTGAGACCTTGTCGCCAATCTAGTACTGCGCTTAAATTCACAAAATCAAGGTACCATACAGGAAACTAATATATAGGGTGTTCCAATAACCTGGGCTGATTTTAAATGGGAATTAAGTTTAAGCGTCTAATGATTTTTTTCTTTTTCTTTCAGATTTAACAACTTAAGTCTTTGGCAATTTCAACCATGGAAAGATTAACAATCAAACAACGTGTTAAAGATATCGAAGCCTATTACGATAATGGACGTTCAAATTTATAAATATACGGCCCACTGATTCCGCTAGCAAAAAGGCACACCAAACATTGACCAATATTCAAGCAACAAATTGTATATTTATAAATATGTAAGATAGATTCTCGAGAAAATTGTCTATCACGTCAAATGTAATTAACTTTCCTAGCTGAAGACCTAGAAATTTGATTCAATATAATCTTTCCATTTCATATCAGCGGAAAGCGCAAAGAATCACTCTCCTGAAGGTTAGTATCAGCCATACTCATGGAAGGTAAAAAAAAAAGTTTCTCTTAAATTTAAGGAACAAAAAAGCCGCTCATAAAACCCCATTAAAAAAAACATATCATACAAGAACCATTATTGTTACATTCTCGGAAACACATGCGATGACGTCAGGTGAAAGCGTGCTAAAAACTGCCAAGCAAGTTAAATCGTATAAACACATAAGCATGCCATATATTTTTTAAACTTTTGTTGTCATCCATCTTCTTTTATAAAACAGTCTGGGAAAGATTTTTCGGTCATTCTAAAGTTTATGCCGTATCCGATGAACTTTTGAAATTACTTTTTTTCTTTTTTTCGTTTACTTTTTCTTTTTCGTTTTTTTTTTCTCTTTCTTATTATTCATTTCCTTAATTCTGACTCTGCAAAATGACCACGGTAAACAAAAGGCCAATTCATTGATAAGAATAGACAGACCACTTCCGTTCTCGTCTGTTCTCGCATTAACATGACTAATA
The DNA here is from genome assembly GCA_964036315.1 of Acanthosepion esculentum. NCBI lineage: Eukaryota > Metazoa > Mollusca > Cephalopoda > Sepiida > Sepiidae > Acanthosepion > Acanthosepion esculentum. Next base: position 97,032,973 of record OZ038481.1, read on the forward strand.
CGAGATCTTAACAATAAATCTCATGGCTCTGTTAGACTGCGGTGTTTATGAACAAAACAAATTTTATTATATGTGGCTCGGTAAAATTGTATTTGGAAAAGGAAGCAACATAATTTTAATTTATATTTGTTTGTTTTTTTTTATCCTTTGTTGAAAAAATTAAGTTTCGGAATATCACCAGATAGAAATATTCGACACGAATATTGCAGATATTCGAGCTTACGAATACACAAATATTTAGGATATGAAGACATGTTGTGGTAATTTTTCAAGTAAAATGGGTCAGTGGTTCGACATCATATATGTGCCGTTTTCCGTTTAGACCGTGTGTGATCATGCCTCTCCACAACGGCCTATCTCTTGTAGCTCTAAGCAACGTTTGAATCTATGATTCGTCCTTCTCCCTGCTCCGCTATCTATTCACATAAATCTATTTGTCAAGTTGCGCGTTGTTCTCTTCTGCATCTCGTTACTTCAATACGACCTGTGAATCCTCGAAATCGAGGCTCTGATCATGAATGCGGTCTTTTGATATAGTAAACTATCGTGCATGTATCTATGCTTCAAATAAGCATCTATTTCTTCCGAAATCTAAAAATTTCGTAAAAAACAAAGAAAAGAGTACTTAAATGCTAGGTAATGTAAGAGTCCCTATATAGCCGTGAATGTTGTGAAATTTCCTCCCAGATGAAGAGAAGAATTGCAGCAAAAATAATTTTGAGGAAAATAAATGAAAAAGGGACATTAGTACTTAGAATCAGTAAGAGACAATTGGAATTACAAGAATACATAATGAGGATATTTCGTTATGTCCCAGAAAGTTAAATTGTTTCCTTATAAGGAAGCTTTCGGCATTCATTAGCCGAGCAGCCAGTACTGCTGCCGGTTAAAATTTATAAAATCTTTAACTTAAAACAATATTTCCGGAAAATATGTTTGTCAACTCACAAAACTGCTATAGCACTTTTTACTATTGATAGGGGTTTCCTTCCTAGCATTCTGTTTGAAGTAGTGTGGAAAGTCAACATCAAGATTATGTCATTATTTTCTCTTCGGGTTCAATGTTATATCCATTTTAGTGCTTGCTGCTGTTGAAAATCCCAAAGTGATTGGTTTCTGTTATTTATTACAGTTCCTTATGATTCTGTAGCGTCAGTCCACAAAGTTTGCAAAAAGATGGTTCTCGCTGAGGTTTCATTCGCTCGAAGCCACCTTTAACCATCGATCTGAAAAAGCAGTTGCATACTGCTGACAGTTTAGACATTTCTGAACGGGTTTCTCGATCTGACGAAGCTATTTAAAAACATGACTCGAGTTTTTAGGTTTTGTAGCAACGTCCGGTGATGGGCGAAACTATCCTTGGCGCAGATTACTCAAAAGTATTCGGTTACTTTGACACTCATAGCAAAAAAAACAGTCTGCATAATAAACTTGTTTACATGTATGGCAGAACAGGGCAGAGGAAATAATAAATACACAAATATTGAAAAGAGCTACAAAGTTCTAGAAGTTGTGGAGAGTCGTGACCGCCCACATCCTGAAGAGACACAAGATCTATGTTCAAACCAGAATAATGGGGACTGAGAATGGTGGGAGTAACTTTAATGAAATAAAGCAAATGAAGGATTTGAATCGTGCCGATCGAAAGCGTCGGCGGGCGTAAGACGGAAAAGATAAATAATCAATATCAAAGCTATAAAAAAAAAGTTAAAAACATTCCGAAAGTGTCATGAAAAAAAAACAAGACAGCAACGACTGCAGACATTTCTCGTAGAGTGATAAACGCGGTGGACAAATGTGCACGATTTACTTTTAAACTAATAAATCAGCTCGAACTAAAATGAATCAAGTTTGCTGAAGAAAGAAAGAAAGAAAGAAAGAAAGAAAGAAAGAAAGAAAGAAAGAAAGAATAGGAAGGGAGAAACTTAGATACATATGAACAGTCTGAGATAGATGTGGGCAAACTTAGATAGATAGATGTGGGCAAACTTAGATAGATCTGAACAGTCTGAGATAGATAGATGTGGGCAAACTTAGATAGATCTAAACAGTCTGAGATAGATAGATGTGGGCAAACTTAGATAGATCTGAACAGTCTGAGATAGATAGATGTGGGCAAACTTAGATAGATCTGAACAGTCTGAGATAGATAGATGTGGGCAAACTTAGATAGATCAGAACAGTCTGAGATAGATAGATGTGGGCAAACTTAGATAGATCTGAACAGTCTGAGATAGATAGATGTGGGCAAACTTAGATAGATCTGAACAGTCTGAGATAGATAGATGTGGGCAAACTTAGATAGATAGATGGATTTGGACATAGGCCATTATTATCAATATATGATTCTTGAGATGATTGGCATTAATTAAAAGAGTGTAATTTATAGCCTTACATTTTTCGATGTCCACCCAACTAAATTTATATAAGAATCCATCAATAAAACAATTAGTCTTAAGAAGTATTTTCGATGGATGAGACGCATAACAGGAGTTTATTTTCCATTTTGTTATTCAATTAACTATAGATAGACTGTCATGTAAAGACAGACAGACAGATAGATAGATAGATAGATAGATAGATAGATAGATAGAGAGAGAGAGAGAGAGAGAGATAGAGAGAGAGAGAAACAAACAAACAAACAAGGAAGAGAGGAAGGAAGGAAGTGACAGAGATAAAATAAGTCAGAAACTTGGTTAGAAAGCAAGAAAGAAAGAAAGAAATGATTGAATGAAGACAGAAAAAAAAACGAGAAAGAAATATCCAAGACTAGATAGATAGAAAGATAAATAATGACTTGCTTATGTATCATTACGTAGCGAATAATAAAAGCAACATTTTTTTCCAATTTACTCTGTTCACATTAACGGTCGTAGAATGTAACGATCTAGGCGTTGTGATAAAAAAGCATCAATAAAAACAAAAGAAAAATATTGTCAAAACTTATACTGACTTTTATTAATGTGTTAATATACTTAGCTAGTTCGACAGTTCGGTTATGTTTTTATATAGTGCTCAGAAGAATTTGGTTATGTTTACACAGTGCTCAGTAGTATTTAGTTATGTTTTCATCCAGTGCTCAGTAGTATTTGGTTATGTTTTCATACAATGCTCAGTAGTATTTGGTCATGTTTTTATACAGTGCTCAGTAGTATTTGGTCATGTTTTTATACAGTGCTCAGTAGTATTTGGTCATGTTTTTACACAGTGCTCAGTAGTATTTGTACATGTTTTTATACAGTGCTCAGTAGTATTTGGTCATGTTTTTATATAATGCTCAGTAGTATTTGGTCATGTTTTTATACAGTGCTCAGTAGTATTTGGTCATGTTTTTATACAATGCTCAGTAGTATTTGGTCATGTTTTTATACACTGCTCAGTAGTATTTGATCATGTTTTTATACAGTGCTCAGTAGTATTTGGTCATGTTTTTACACAGTGCTCAGTAGTATTCGTTGGTCAAATGCCTATTGCTTTTAAATTCGATAATTATTGTTACTATAGAGTCTTATGACCGGCTAAACGAATGACCAAACGGCTTGACCCTGGGTCTGGATATTAGTCTATAATTATTACTTGATTCGTGGTTGAACAAGGAATTAATGGTGTTGATATGCAAACAGCGACATCTTTTTATGCCACAATGCATAAATCTAATTGCAGGCGTGTATGTACAATTCGACATCAGTTGTGATCACAACGCATTGTCGTTATGGACTCACTAATCATTTCCAAGTTTATCAAACCATATGATAATTATCATTGCATATTCATTTATATATTTCCAGTGTATTCATTTATATATTTCCTGTCTCATCTTTACTGGCAATGGAGGTAAATCTACTTAAGTTAGTAAATTTATGAGTGATTACTTCCCTTGGTCGTTTTAATAATCTATACAAATAAAATATTTATCTATATTTAAACCAAATTAGTTCCCGAGCAAAATGAACCGTTTAATTAATCAGTTCCGTTACTCCAAAGTTTCTTAGATTGCAGTTTTATTGGTCCAAGCCTTTCATGTGAGGCATTCAAACACATTTGTTTATTAAGGGATCGTCTTGCTTCAACTTGGTCTTGAAATGGACTTTGTTGTTGATGCCGTCATTGTCTTTCTGTTGTTAATCGTTTTCTTCTAAGAGATATTTCCAATTCACTGTTTTATTAAACATAAACTGTTTAACATGAAAAAGTATTGAGCAAAAAGCGATTTATATAATACCAGGAGTAATGAATGAATCATAGATACCATTGAACATCTAAAAACTAAGAAGGTTTACGGCGACATTAGTATATTATATAAGCGTCGCCAAGGTTACAAACGGTTTTAAATTAAGATTTGTTTCTAATTTGTTTCCGACCACGACGAGAGTTGCCGGTCTGCACTGCTATTTAACCCAGAATGAGGTAAAAGATGGATTCATACAATTCCCAAGAGCATTTTTTGGCGAAAATGAATGCAATGAATCCGACTAAAACTCGAACTCAGATTGCCGGTTTTTTCGTTCAGGACCGCTAACCATTACACTGCATAACCTGCGTAATTGTGACTGCATACTTATTTCAAGAAAAGTAGAGAAGGTTTCTGTGGCTAAATGGTTAGCATGTACAATCGGCCAATTTCTTTTGGGAGAGACACGAAAAGGAATTAATGAGGTAATTGACTGTGAAATAAGACAAAGATTTTCCCACAAAAGTAGGAAGTTTTAGAACAGGATTTCATTTTAGCTTCTACGTGTCCAAACAAATCTTTAGAGATGTAAAGAATATAGAACGTTTTTTTATTCATTTAACTCCAACCAAGGCAATAAAGCCACTAAAACGCAAGGGGTTACTGTGTGTGAGAGAATATGAGAACAAAAATATTATTAAGGTGAGAGAACAATAAAAGAACAGGAATTAAGAAAACAAAATATAACGATTGACATTTCATTTAAATTTTTGATGATCAAAATTGACAGGAAAATTCCCCAAGCGAGAAGTGCGTGAGAGAAAACTGTTAGCATAGAATTATGTTGACATCCAGCCATTTCAGTTGTCAAAAAGATAAGACTCTACTGCCAATCTAGTATTGCGTTTAGAGTTATAAAATCTTGGTACGGTTCTTAATAGATTAAATGGAATACATTTCACAGAATTTACAATCTTGGACTAACTGAAGATGAACATCTTTTTAAAACAATTGTTAATAGCTCAAGTAATTGTGTTCATTTTAGTCATTTCGAAACCCGGGCAATATCGGGTAGCAAGTAAGGAAAACATATAAGCCTTAAAGACAAAAGAGAGGAAAATTTTGAGAGCCATGATCGTCCACGTATGCGTATGTATATATATATATATATATATATATATATATATATATATATATATATATATATATATATATATATATATATATATAATGAACAGACTTGGATAGATAGATAGATAGATAGATAGATAGATAGATAGATAGATAGATAGATAATGAACAGACTGGGATAGATAGATAGATAGATAGATAGATAGATAGATAGATAGATAGATAGAGTGGGAGAGAGAGAGAGGCAGAAAAAGAAAGAAAAATATTTTATTTTCTTCATGATGAATCAGGACGGAAACAATGCTACCGTAACCTGCTGTCGCTGGTTTGTCAATACACCTAAACAGCGGCGAATATAATTTACTACAGTCGTAGTAAATAATGGTACGTGCAATGTTACAGAGTTAAGTTTCCATAGTATAAGCTCAGAGTACATCGAGAAACGCATCTTATTTGATAGCTGTAATTAAATAACACTATAGCGCCGACAAAACGCTAACTAGTTTGAAACTTTGAAATCTGTGATAAGAATAAAATCGAAAATTCTGTCTCGAAAACATTCGAGCTGCTTTCATTAAAAATCGGACAGGAAAAACACGAGAGTTCATAGATTGATGTAGTATTTGCAGACATTATGGTGGGCTATGATCAATGTTCTCAGGAATTTCAGATATTATTTAAGCATTTCATTTGAAACAGAAGAAAGGATTTAAAAAAAACAGGCGTGCGAATTTACAGTCGTGTGAAAAACACGTGTGAACAATAAAACAATATATATATAATAGACCAAACCCGGATAAAAGAAAAACCCGGATATAAGAGACTTCTTCTCCGGTCCCGACAACTCTCTTATATCCGGGTTACACTGTATATATATATATATATATATATATATATATATATATATATATATATATATATATATATGTCTCTCACACTATTCCTCACCAGCTTCTATGTCAACTTATAAAAGCTTAATGCTGCCCGTCAAAAGTGTAAATTTTAAATTCATTTTTCGTTTCACCTTTTGAAAATGAAGTCTGAAGATCCCGAGAAAAATAAAATTCTCTTGTGAAATTAATTATTACAAATGGAGACTTAAAGTGTTCTGTTTTTTTTTCTTTAAATTAAGTTAATTAAATGAAATTAATTAAATTAATATATATATATATATATATATATATATAGAGAGAGAGAGAGAGAGAGAGAGAGAGGTAGGTAGGTAGGTAGGTAGGTAGGTAGGAAGGAAAGGTAGGTAGGTAAATCAAAAACTAGATCTTATTAACTGTATATACGCGCGCTAGCGTGCATACACAGGTAAGCAAATAAATAATTACCAAATTTACTTTAGCGTGTAAACATAACAGTGCTCGATGTTGTTAGATGTTAGACAGAGCTTAGAAATATATATCGATAAATGTACATATACCTACGTTTGGGGTGTGACTTAAGTTTCGTTGTTTACCAACTCATCAGGCACGAGATATAACTTATGATTTCTAAAAAAATAAATTCCTATAATATGACAAACGATTTAATTAAAAAAATATAGGAGTGACTCTTGAAGCTAGATTTTAACATCTAGCTCAATTTTCTAATACAGAAATGCAAATTATATATATATATATATATATATATATATATATATATATATATATATATATATATATATATATTAGTAGTAGTAGTAGTAGTGGTGGTAGTAGTAGTCTTATAAGTATAAGAAACTATACTCGTTCGGAAAACCTATACTCGTTCGCAAATCTTGATTTGCAATAACAAAAGGAAAAAAATGTATAAAAAAGGAAATAACCAAGAACATGTACGTTAGCCGAAAATAATCGTCCAGCATGCAAGTCCAAGACCCAAAGAAAAAAAACCGATACGAGTACGCAAAATAACTAAATAAAGGGCTCAATACAATAAGTAAATCAGACCTAGTTAAACCTAGAGAGCCAGACAAACCAACCAAGGTTTCACCTAAGCGGATCGTCAGGTAAGGCTTCCCTGACGATCCGCTTAGGTGAAACTGTGGTAGGATTGTCTGGCTCTCTAGGTTTATATATATATATATATATATATATATATATATATATATTAAATCGTTTGTCTTTTTCTATAAATTTATTTATATTTGTGTTCATGCAATTATTACGATTTCTGTTTTGTTTTTTTCTGTTATTTACAAACTTCCGTTCTATCTTCATGGTTGTCTGTTAATCTACCTTCTATTTATCTTCTATTGTTAATCTTAATCTGCTATTATTTCACTCCGATATTTTTATTTCTCTTTGTTCCGTCCTTCCATCATTCAATTGATGCATTCCTTATTTTCATTCCTTTCTTCCTTTATTTCTGCCTACTTTTTTTTCTTTTTACATTTTGTCCTTTCTTTTCCAATCGTCGTTTCTCTCATTTTTATTTTCTTTCTTTCATTCTTTCTTTTTTCTTATTTATTTTCTTCCATCCGTTCTTCCATCCTTCGCTTTTTTCTATATTTCATTCTCATTCTAATCTATTTCCTTCTCTGCTTTCTTCCATTATTCTTTCTTTCTTTTCTTTCTTTCTTTTTTCTTTCTTTCTTTCGTTACTTGCATATTTTCTTTCTTTCATTATTTTCTTTCTTTCTTCTTTGATGTTGACCATTCTTTCTTTCTTCCTTCCTTTTTTCCTAATCCTTTCTTCCTTCATTTGCTTGTCTGTTTCTTTCTTTGATTTTTTTATTCCATTGTTTGCTTTCCTTCTGTTTTCATTATTTTATTCATTCCATTCTTCCTTGCGCTCTTCCTTGCAATTACGTTTTATTTGTTTCTCTTTTAAATCGAAGTTATTTTTATTCAACAAACTGCATTTCGACGTTCTCGTCCTTACTAAAGTCCACCAATGTTCATTTTTTTCCCCCTTTTTCCTTCGGCGCAATCAATTTTGTCACTCCTCCTGCTCACTCTTCTTTCTCCTCTAACCCTTCCGATAACTTATGACGAGAAATGAAAAAAAAATTTGATAGAAAATTATCGGAGTAATTTAAAAAGATGTGGAGAATTCCGAACGAGAAACGAAAAATGATGAGTCAAGTGACTAATGAATAGAAAGATCGATCTTCGAACTTTTTGGCTTGCACCCCTATATTACACCCCCCGCCCACACACGTGTGTGTGTGTGTGTGTGTGTGTGTGTATATATATATATATATATATATATATATATATATATATATATATATAATTAAACTTTTTTGTATTTATTCATAACATTCACATTTATAGAGACACAGACATTGGCACACAGACGGGAAATATGGAGTTGGTCATGAGCTGCTAAGCTGTGCACTGACTCTACGAATAAACCCGGTCATGAAACTGATGATGACGATAATGATGACGGTTGTGTTGGTGGTGGTGTTGGTCGTGTTCTTGATGATGATAGTTGTGTCATGGTGGTGGTAGTGGTGTTTGTGATGATGATGATGATGATGATGATGATGATGATGATGATGATGATGATGATGATGATGATGATGATGGAAATGCTCAGTATCGGAGTTGAAGCGTTTATTGAAACGTTTATAGTGCATACATACATACATACATATATATATATATATATATATATATATATATATATATATATATATATATATATATATGCACTAATGATATCAGAGATTGAACAATGAAAACGCTGGTGGAGTGCATGGTCGTAGCAAGTGAAAAGAGACAATGGAAAACATTGTTGCATTTGTACATGGTCCTCGACCCACATCAATGAGGTTGGGAAAATGCAATTATTTATATATATATATATATATATATATATATATATATATATATATATATATATATATATATATATATATATATATGTATATGTATATATATATATATATATATATATATATATATATATATATATACACCACACACATATTTGTGTGTGTACGTGTGTGTGTGTGTGTGTATGCGCAGAAATATCCAGCTGTGAGTGTACCAAATACCTTTTCCTGTATTCTGCTCGCGCTTTGCAGGCGTCCTTTTCTTTCAGACATTTGCATATGCCGCAAAATGGTATTAACTAAACTGTTGTAATTAAAGCTGTTCAACAATTTTAAACAATTTGATAATTGTTTATTTCATATACAGAATGTTATAATGTTACATTTTTTGATTTTCAAATTGTGCTTTTTTTACGATTACCTACTTCCCTCTGTATATATCTTACTTGCGTTTACATCGAAGCCGTGATTTAAATGCTATGGCCGTTTCCTTTTTCAGAACAAAAAATGAGTTCATCTTAATCATCTAAGCAATGACAAATACCTTTAAGACAAGCGATTATTTGTAAAGACCAGAAAAGACAAAACTGAAAATTAAAAACTCTTGTAGAGTAAGACTATGCTTACTTCCTGCTCTTCCCTATTACTGTGACAATGGACTGTGCCTACTAATAAATATGGCAAGTAGCCATATTAGAGTCGGTTTTGAGTAGTATTGGATCTATTCAAGTATTTCCATTGAATATTTAATAACCCTATTCTACTTTATTTCCTTTAGTTTGTCTTCTGTTCCTTCTCTAACTACGGCCATCCTAATTTTCGGCTATTTTTTAACAAAGACAACATTACAACAAAAGCAAAATATCGTTGATTTTATTTTAATACTGGATATTATTTACCTCCATACATAAAGTATGGCTAATCTGGGCAAGATATAAAACACATGCTGGTAGACGAAAGTACCAAAACCATTGCATTTGTAGTCCTTATTATTAAGCTCAGTTCCAATGGCGACGGACATCCCCCCCAGACAGCATTTCTTCTATTCTCTTAAAAGAGAGAGGGCACAGATTAATCCGACGTGTCCGAATAGAGAAGTACTGAGATAGCTGGACGATTTTTATTCCCACTGCGATGTACTCGAAGAAAATCTTAGCAATGCTTGTCTCTTTGCTGTCCTACCTAGTGCCTGTTCTGCGATGCATTTACACAGGTTCATTTAGGTATGTTACTCGTTACTTTACTCTGCGCCAACCCCACCCTACCTTCAATAAGCCCTCTGACTGTCAAATTCTTGAAACCCTCTTTCTTTATTATATGACCGAGAAATGTCAATTGTTTCTAGCTTAATCTTAGTACAAATTTCCTTTTTGCTTCCATCTTCCTTCAAATTTCTTCGCTTCTCACACATTCTGTCCATGTCATTCTCAGACCCACCACCCCGCTGAACTATATTTCTGCTGCTTCAAGTCCTCTCCTCATATGTGAAGAAATCAGCCGGCATTCACTGATAAATACGAGGGTTTATATTATATAACTTTTCGGCACTATTTTCTTTGTTTCTAAAGAAAATTTCTTGTTTCTCGATACTTTTCGTAGCTTTTAGAAGGCATCTTTCGCTATTCTATTTTAATGCATGTTCGAATTTCTGTGTCATTATTTTCCGGCGTGTGTTAAAGCATCATAACTCTTCCCATATAGTTAAAGTTGTTTATGTACTTGCTTGATTCTGCCGTCCCCAACTTGTTGCATCTCTGCTCCTCTTTCTAACACCTGTACATTGTCTTCTTACAATTGATAGTTAGTCCATTCTTCTTGCTTTCCTTTACTACATTGTCTCGGGTTCATATACTTTTTCTTTCTGTGTCTGCCACTAACACTGTTAACTGCGTATTGTATGTTGTTAAGCTTGTTTTTTTTTTAATCATTTCACCCAAAGCATGGCGATAAGAACATTAAGACGCCAGGGGTTGCTGGGAATGAAAGAAAATGGGAACTCTTCGGTGAGGAGAAAGGACAATAAAAGGACAGGATTCAGGAAGACGGAAGATGGCGATTAATGTTGCATTTAAATTTTTCTGTATCGTAGATGACAGGAAAGTAAGAAACCCGAAGAAAATTCCACAGGCATGTGCGAAAGAAGAAAGTATTAGAATAGAACTTACGGTTACATCTAATTAGTTCAACAGTAAAAGAGTAAGACAATCTAGTAGTATTCTTAAGAGTAGCCAATCTAGTAGTATGCTTAAATTCGTGCAGTCGAGGTACCAAATAGGGAAGCAATATTTATTTTGATAATACAAAAATGTGGCACAAGGCCAAAAGGGGAATAGATCGACGAATTACTATAAAATATATACATATATGACGAAATATAATTTCCTTGGAAGAATTAATAATCTTTATATCCATTCACATATATTTGGTAAAAATGGTTTATATGTACGGTTCATAAATATATATATATATATATATATATATATATATATATATTCTTGGGAGAATTAGTAATCTTTATATACATTCATATATATATATATATATATATATATATATATATATATATATATATATATATATATATATATATGCATATGAATGTATATAAAGATTACTAAGAATTATATATATATATATAAAGATTACTAATTCTCCCAAGTAAATTATATTTCAGCATTTAATGACCCACAAACGAGCGCAGAGATACGTTGCAGCTGCTGAACGTATGATTGTGTATTTAGTTTTTCATTTCGTTTTAAGAACTTTAAATGAACAACATTCCGATGATCCTATCACACGCATAACATTATCTTTCTTCTATCGAGTTCAGTTTGTGGAGGTTTATCGTTGTTAGTCTCCTATCTTTTTTGCGTTAAAGATTTTCGTATATAAACCAATTTATCAACATTTATATTAAGATATATTTAAAGGTGATACATTCGTCATAACAGTTAGTTCGCCAGAACGGCTATTGCTTTTGACTCAACCTAATACCCATTGCCTTCTCGCTAACTTCTTCATTACTAGTAATGTTTTGCTAATACTGTTATTCTAACAGTCATTATGCCCGTATACAGTTTACTATGAAAATGTGAGCCAGATACATCTGGATAATTATTATAAATCTTTATAACGATATGAAGCACTTCTGTAGGAGAGTCATATCACTGCGGATTTTGATGACAGGACCGAGTGGGAGGTTAATGAATCACTGAAGACAGATAAGGACGACAGCTGGTCACCAAAATATGGCGACGATATTCGTGTCTGTGAAGAGGGATGCTATAGAAAAATCTTAAATCCAGCAAAGGCATGCTAAACTGAACACGATGCCATTTTGATTTTACTATTTTTACTGGCATCTTCGAATACGTAAAACCGAGAAAATTAAATATAAATGGATAGAATTTATCTAAACATATTAGTTAATTTTCAGATTAGTACCCGCACTCAGTTTGCAATAAAAAAATTCCCGAATACTTACATTCAGGTATAAATGTACATGCTTCATTCGAAAATGATTGATAAATTTGATAAAATCTACCGTTTTGGAATTATTGACAGTAAAAGTTCGGATTCATTCGCGTCGCGGCACCCATTACTGGCGTTGTTTGTATATATTTGCTGCGGCAAAGCTATGAGTGGGATATTCAATTGTCTTGATTATTACACACGTAATATAGTTCTCTTGTGTAGTAATTGAGACGAGTAAGATCAGTGAAAAAAAACCGTTAACTACGTTCTTCCACGTATTCGGGAAATTTTTAAAGCAAACTGAAAGCGTATCCTAATCTACAAATTAGCCAATATATTAACTCGATTGCATTTTGTCTTTGATACTAGTTATTTATCGTCTACTTTTTATTTTTTGTTTTTTTGTTTGTTTGTTTTGTTTTTTTGTTCTTTCTTATTTCTTTCATTTCTTTTTTTTTTCTTAAATCATTCATTTGTTAGGGCTGATTGATTTGGGAACGCTGGTATTGTTATTCTACTCAATTTAAAAGTTGTGATTTTATATCATTATTTTTTTTCAAATCCTTACCATTGTTTAAGGAAATTAATTTAAATATTACGTTTACGTTGAAAATCGTAGCGTTGGAATTTCAGAATTTATAGAATTTATAGTTTACTGAAGCTTTACAAATTGTATATGGACAAGATGCATAGCAAATCACATTATTACTAAATCATTCTGAGTAGCCTTTTTTGTAATCTTTTACAGTTTTTACAGTTTTTACTTATCGAATACAGTAACAAATTGCATATTCTGCTTATGGTGATTCATAATTAGAATTCTGGCTTGAATATATTTTCCATTTAATGTATCTGATACAAAAGATATTAACTTTATTTGGGTTTATTCTTGAAATAGTAAAAGTTAGGTACATTTTAGGTACATCAGGAAGTTCTGCCCATTTTTCAGGCGATCTTTAAACTTAACTGCTCAAAAATTGATGAAGGTTATGAATCTATTTTTTTTTACTATTACTTCACAACTCAAACTCGAGCTTCTACACCGAATGCAATATTGATTCTCTAAAGAAAAGTGAAAAATCAACTCGTCCTATTCATTCATTCGTTAATTTGATTCTGGGAAAAGGTTTATTGCCGGCAACTGTACTTTTTGTTTTTCGGTATGAATTAGTTGGCCTTAGCAGAATATAAATAATTGTATTAAATTACTCTCTATAAGAAGGTTGCGTGTAAAGATTTAAAAAATACTGACGGTGCAATAAATATTGATTTAAAAAAAAATTAAAAATTGCCCAGTAAACGGAGATAAAGTTAATTCCATTTGTAATATTATTTGTACAGGGTAATAAAAACACGAGACTGAATCTGATACGTAGCATAACTTTTCATTCAACTCCGGAATTTATCCATCATCGTTGACCGGTGTGGTGTGTGGTCCTGAGGATTTCTCTGAACTTGTACCATACATTCCCGTATGGATATAAGTGACTGTACTTTTTGGCGTGGGCGTTTATATATCTGTCTTGCGATTCTTTGCCACGCGTGCATATACCAGGCGCAGCTGGTTTGATCCCATGTCTATCTACCAGGTTCAGCCACTGACATCCTATGAGACGCGGATCAGTACTTGATGGCTAGAAGGATCCCTATCAAGCCAGGTCGCCGATGTATTTGTCTTTCTTGGAAGACACTGAGTACAAAGTCCCCTGCCACTGCTGTATTCTGAAATGTGTCACTGCATATCGATTCGTGTGTCTTTAAAGATCAATTCGTAAATGCAAACAGAACCCAAAACGGAGACAATTGAAAATTATATAAGGTAAATTTTAACATTATTTCGAGATAGAAGTTTCACTCGCAATTCGAAAGTAGGCTATCAAAAAGCTATGATTAAAGGTGGGGGTCTAACTAAAAGCAAACCCACGAAAGCATTAATGGTCTGTGAATCAAACTTCCTAAAGATTGCTCCACAGTGTAGTACCTTAAAATGCAATATAATTGATATTTACTAAATTTAGCTTATGTTGGTACATGGTCACACGTGTGACAACCAGTTAGGAGCTCGCTCACTGACGTAGTCTGCTTGACTATCTCACTAGCAATTACTCTTCGCTGAAGTACCTATTTACTAAGCTTATATTAGACTGACACAAGGTCACCCAGTGAGAAGAGATATCACTGCAACATTAATGATCTGCAGGGTTCACTCGAAAATACTCAAATCTGACCCTCATATATACGGAACGTGGGTTAGTACGGCACAAGGTTGCAACAGATGGAGCCCTACTTGTGCTTCCAATCTGCTTCCGTCCTGGGTATGACGATAAACTACATCCGTGTCCTGGGTAAGACGATAAACTACGTCCAACAGCAAGGCCACTGATCAGGAGGTTTTGAGGATCGTGGAACCACCTCTTATTTGCTGGTGTTCCCAGGTTCACCCTGACCCGGGGTGGTAGCACCTGTTAAGGTTCCAGGTATGGGTAAATAGTTATCCCCCAAACTGGGTTCAAAGCACTATGAAAGTGTAAAAATAGGTTTTAATGCCAGAAATACTTTTTTGTAAAAAATTATTACCAGTAATACATTTTTGAAAAAAAATATTACCAGCAATAAAAATCTTGTCAACATTAAATAACTCATTGAAGTTGATATGCCGTAAAACAAAACTAACCAATCCGCTTCTACGTCGATGATCTATGCCACTAACACGCTGCTTATTGGTCTATGACGAGGTACAAAATACGCTACAATTATCGCTTTGTTTCCCAAGTATTTGTAGTTCCTTAAAAGAGGGCTTGTTGAATTTAACACACAGGAAATATCGACGGACAGAGAGAACCATTGACCGATCTACCTATCGAATTCATATAAATGGATAGCAGAGTAGTAACTAGGATGGCGAAACCGTTGCTTAGAGGTACAAAGGACAGAAATTTGAGGCGAATCTCCCACGACTTGAAGCGATTATGAAGAAGGAGAAGAATAAGAAGCTGCATTACAAAAATGATATCTAGATATTTATTGCTTAGAAAGGTAACTCTTGGAAGCATGATGACTTTAAACGCTAAAAATGGAAACGGCAAATCGTGTTCGAATCCCGACTGAGTTTTTTTCTTTTTAATTTTAATTCCGCGCAACTGCTTTTGAAAAAAACATGAAACATCTTATCAATAGGCACGGATCCATCACCAGTTATCTCGACAAAACCTGTTGTAACTCACATGACATAATGTTTGAGTGAATATTTCAGTGAACTGCTCTACCATAGCTACAACTGCCTACCCATATGGTAACAGTAGGCTGTTATCGTTTCTGTTAATTCAGCCCAAATATTGTATTTGGTACAGTTTTTTGTGATTGGGCAGTGTAAACGAGGATCGAAAAAGAATTGTCCGTGTTACGATCTACGGACTTCATCCGCTCGAAACCATTTTTAACCATTGATCTGAGAAAGCAGTTAATATACAGCTTACAGTTTAGATATTGAATCGTTTCTGTTAATTCAGCCCAAATAATGTAAAGTTACTTATCGCAAATATTAATTCATCTCAAGAAATTATAAATTTTAAGTTTATTTTTTTTATTAAATTTTTGGGACTCTTTTGAAATTATAAATTTAAAAACAATTTTTTTTACTTTGCTTCGCAACAACTCCAACCTTCTGAAAGAAAAATCACCAAAAATCAGATAGTTATTCACATTTCGTAAGTGCGGTTGATATTCGAGGTAATTGCAAAGAATTTTTTACAATTTAAAAATGAAGAAAAAAAAATCTGTTTTTGGCTTGTTTGAGAGGGTGAGCGCGGATGATGACCCCATGCTTAGAAACAGCCCGAGTTGCCTACATTTTGCAATGGAAGGTCCTCGTTCTGGGAGAATTTGGTGTGAATTTTAGTAATTATAAATTCTCTTTATTTTGGGCTGGATTAATATTTTGGGGTGACTTAACAGAAAAGATCGTAGATATTTCTGAACGAGTCTAGTGCCATGCGTGATATGCAAAAGAAAGTTTCGATCTGACGAGTTTATTTAAGAACGTGACTCGAGCAGCATGAAACCTTGCGGCAGGTTAAGGAAACTGTAATCAATATACATAAACCTTTGTTAAGTTTCTGTAAAAAACAAAAACTACACCAAATTATTATTTATTAATTCACCCCAAATAATGTAAAGTTTCTTATCGCAAATATTAATTCACCCCAAGAAATTATAAATCTTAAATCAAAGTTTGTTTGTATTTTTTATTAAATTTTTGGCAATGTTTCGAAATTATGAATTTTAAATGAAAATTTATTTGTTTTTTATTAAAATTTTGACAATCTTTTGAAATTGAAATCAAATTTTTTTTTATTAAATTTTTGGCAATCTTTTGAAATTATAAATTTTAAATCAAAATTTATTTAGCTTGCTTCGCAACAACTCCAACCCTCAGAATGAAAACTTACCAAATATCAGGGAGTTATTCACATTTCGTGAGTGTGGATGACATTCGACGTAATTGCAAGTAATTTGTTTTTGGTGAGAGCGAATACAGACCCCACACTTAGAAATAGCGCAACCGAGTCGCCCACATTTGGGGCGGTCACCAACGTCTATCCAATCGGAGCGCAATGGAAGGGACTCACTCGGTATTTACTTGACCCCCCAACTGAGTCAGGTTGTGACACAAGGTCGGTTTTTAACGTGGGGACCCGAATGTTTTCACCCGGGCCGCTGGTCTTGGCTGGTCATAGCTTGTCCAAGCTGGTCTAAGCTAGTCATATCTGGTCTTAGATTGTCCAAGCTCGTCAGAGCTGGTCTAAGCTAGTCTTGGCTTGTCATAGCTGGTCCAGGCCGGAGCCGGTCCAAGCTAGTCGTAGCCATTACACTACCAGCGCAGGGACGAATCCCTACACCAGGCAAGTATCAAGTGACGCTCTCAGCGAAAAAGCCGACAAAGCGAGCGATCTGCGAACAGATACTACACTCTGATCCAGGCCTCCAGGCCGAGCAGCGTCTAGAAGGGACTCACTCTGGGAGAATTTGCTGTGAATTTTAGTAAATATAAATTCTTTTTTATTTAGAGTTGAATTAATATTTTTGGGTGAATGAATAGAAAAGATCCGTTATCTCTTTTGTATTTTGAGTAAAGATTCAATGATTAAAAAATGCTCTGCGATTATTTTTCCTCGCGTCAATAGAAAGGATACGATGATCACAACTGCGTAATTAATCCGAGAACGACGTTTTTTTTTCTTATTTTGGTGGGATGTCCGTCTCAGACTTAGTTAATATTCAAACCCATACATATGGCTAGATTTGCTCTAACTGATTCCATTGATTAAATTTTAGTGCCGGTGTAGATACTGACAAATTCCAGAGCCAGAGTTTTAAGCCAGTTGAATCCAGTGTTCCAAACTGAGACGCAGCCTAAGTGGGCTGGTGCTAAGGTGTTCTACTCTTGTTACCTTTGTTGCTTAAGTTAACTAGCCCGCAAGGAAAAAAACGGGAAAAAATAAGGGGGGAATAATTTTTGTAGATTAGCATTCATTCAACCTTCCTTTGCCCTTTACTATTTGTCAGAATCGAAGAAAACACACACACACACACACATATATATATATATATATATATATATATATATATATATATATATATATATATATATATATATATATATTAGCATTTTAAAAGAGGGCACTGTTTATAATATAAATACAGTGCGAAATCGCTCACAACTTCTTAAAGAAGCACAGTTTTAAGCTTGACGTCTGTTTAGAATATAAATATAATTTATATATATATATATATATATATATATATATATAATATATATATATATATATATATATATATATATATATATATATATATATATATATATAATTTATTTGTTTAAACATTATTCTAAATGGATACTCATATTTGAGTAGATGCTGTTTTTATTCATTTATCAAAAAGTATATTTATTTATTTACACCGACCGACGTAATTTTTTTCTAAGATTTCTCCAATATTCAGGCCGGTAGATGCAAATCAATAAATAAATATACTTTTTAATAAATAAGTAAAAACAGAGCATCTACTCAAATATAGGTATGTATTTAATCAAGGACGCGCCGTCTAAATAGGCAAGAAAGGCGGTGTATAACCTGAATAAAATAGATCAGCAGCTACATTTTCCTTCTACGGCACAATATGCACCTAATCAAACAAAATTATGAAGTTTACTTTGATTATTATGCATAGAATGCAAAACATTTTATTTTTTGTAGATTTACTACATAAAGGTCACAAGCTATATATATATATATATATGTGTGTGCGTGTGTGTGTTCTTTAAGGCAAGTATTATTGAAGACAACAGACATTTTGTGTCGATTAATTTTACTGATCAACTTTTCCAAATTAATAATGATCCTTTTCAAAAAGAGGAAATTCCATCGGAAAGTGGCCGAATTTCATTTCGGAAGAAATATGGTCCAAGCTTTCGACTTTCTTAAGTCATCTTCAGGAGATATATATATATATATATATATATAAACACACAGGGCGCAATGGGTAAATTGTCGCCATTTTATATTTTAAATTTCGAGCATGCGCGTTGTTTGTTTTTGATTATGTCAACTGCACAGAATAGTAGTGTCAGTTGGATACCGTCAGTGCGAAAAAGAGCACCATGACGCAATTCACTCCGCCAAAAATTTGGAAACGGCATTGGTATTCGCACCGGAGGCTCAAATACGAACATTTCGGGGTGTTTGGGTGTCAATCTGAGGACAGCGCAGAGGATCCAAAAAGAGTTGGGTGATATATCCAGTTAACGTCATGGTGTTTCGAATGTTATGCCTCCATTCACAGGCCCCGAGACTCAACACAGAGGCCTACATCAAGTGCCTTAAGGAGGTAGTGCTCCCTTAGATCAAGAGAGTGACTGGTGGAAGACCCTACGTCTAGAAACAGGACTCTGCACCATGCCACACAAGAGGAGAACCTAGTCATGACTCAGACAATTTCTGTGACCCCATCATCCCTTACATCTGGCCACCTAACTCTCCAGACAGCAACCTCCTTGTTTATCGTGTTGGGCGCAGTTGAGCGAGAGATCAACAAAACTCCTTGAAACACCAAAGATTAACTGATGACAAGGATTATGGCAGTATTCACCACTTTAAACAAGGAAACGGCCCAGAAGAGTTGCTGGAGATTCCGAAGTCGTCGTTAGGTCATAATTGAAACCAATGGCGATTTTATTGAATAAATTTAGTATTTCAAAATATTTTTGGTAAATATATGTGTTAAAATGAGATGTCAGTGTTATTTTCATTTTTGTGTAATTTGGACGACAATTTATCCATCGCTATATATATATATATATATATATATATATATATATATATATATATATATATATATATATATATATATGAGATATATATATATATATATGAGAGAGAGAAGAGTCGACATAGGAATCAAAGTACATGGCTGTCAGTTCCGTTATTGTTTTGAATGCTGTGTATGCATATATAAATATTTGGTGAAATATATCAGAATACAGATTAACATGTAAAGTCTTCAACCTGTGTAAAGCGTAGAATATAAAAATAATAATACCGGTAGACAGATAATGGGCAAATAAAATCGGCGATAACGATACAATGAAGAAGACAATATAAATATCGTCACCGTAAAACTGAAAAGATAAGTCAAAGATTTGTGGAGGTAATAATGGAAAGATTAGGAGTCTTAGGAAAAACAAACATGAACTGAGACAGAAAACAGACAAAAAAAAATGAAACAAAGCAGACGATAACTCAAATGAATGCGGTAAGATAAAAGAAAGAGAAAAGAATCTTTGGCCGGATAATTTATTAGTAAAACAGAAAATGTAGGCTGAGAAGAGAAAGGATGATTAAACGAATTGAATGTTTATAAAAGGCGCTCAGATTGAGGCATTAAAAGCTAATCTAATGCAATCAGCTATTGAGAAATCGTGTGTACCCAGGCAAAAGAAATACGGAAGTGGGGGGGTCAATCCATGAGTAAGAGCTAAGAATATTATAAGCGAATTTCCTAAAATTGTCCATTAGGAATAAAAAGGAGACATTTTTTTCTGATGGGATTAGAATAAAGAGACATGTTTGGGAGATAAAACGATCTGATACCGCATAGAAATAATGCGGGCGTGAATATTTTATTACTGGAAATAATATAGATATGAGATAGTTTGAATGTTTGCAGTGATTAAACAACAAGCTTCTCTCGCAACTATAGCTAGTTCGATTTTTTCCAAATACTCTAGAAATTGTGTCAATGTTTACAATGTCTTAACAAATGTAAATTTGTATTTACTCAAACCTATCTCCCACGAGGTCAGGTTGTGACACAAGGTCAGTTTAATGTGGGGAGCCCGAGAGCGTACACCCGGGCAAGGAACAAAAATTCCCCAAGCCTCCTCAACCGTCGGTTGCGCTGGCCGCGGTACGAGCTCTGATCGTTCTCTCTAGTGCAATATGAGGGTGCGGCCTCGGGCAGCTGTTCCCCACGGCTGGGCACCTCTCAGTATAATTTTTCTCTATACTTCGACGGAGCCGCCTCTGAGCGCGCTCTGCCCAAAGACAGGCGCAACTGAGAGATGTTAAGTAGGGTGTTACAGACGACTCGAGAGAGCAACATACACATTGTCGAACAAATGTAAATATTACTATCAAATAGAACAATGTGCAGAATATGTCAATAAAAACGGAAGCAAAATCGATATGCTTAATATGCGCAGTAAGTTTCCAAAATGGCTGTCGAGGCTCATATTCCGAGCCACCTTGATGTCCTCTTGTTGAATAAAAGGAGCTTTGGTATATCTTCGAGACATGACACCTGCTTTTTCATCACACTGAACTTTATCTTAGAATGCGTCACCTTCTAACGCTCAGACAAAAAAAAGTGCACTAGCGAGATGTGCCGTGTCCCTTCAGAACGTTGGCGATCATGGCTCTCCAGTCCATTTTAGCTTTTAATAACTTTTGTTTTTTTTTGCTATCTCTCCCAAACCCAGTTCCGCTATCCATTATCTCAAACTCGTTACGTAGGTTATTCGTTGACTTCCCTCCTCTCTCTCTCTCTCTCTCTCTCTCTCTCTCACGCACATAAATACACACACTTTCAATCTGCCCTGTGAGTGTCCAATTTTCCAAGACATCTTTCCTCCTGATGTGCCCCTGAAATTTCAACTGTCTCCTGATGCTAAATATAAGTGTCCTTTTTGCTGCCATGATCATTGGAACTTTGTCGTTTCTCGTGTAGCGATATCAATTGCAGCCGACATCTTGTTAAATGAAAACATCTGAGCCGTCACAAAAATGTTTTAGACATTTATTTGCCCTGATGATTATCAGTTAAGGGAAGTGGTCCTCAGAAAGACCATGTCAAACGGGCTGGAGAAAAAAATATTCTCTATATGACAGTGGCCACGAGCAGCCAAAACGGACAGACAGGGGACCAACGGAGAATAACGAGAGACCGCCTCGCGAGTCGTTAGACTGTTCACACCTCTCATCTCTACCTCGTTCGTCTATAGCAGTAGGTTACAAGCAGAATAAAAATTTGACTACTACTAAAAATGGTTCCGTAATTCTATTTCGTAAGTGACGATTTGGCCTAAGTGTTATCTTGAAGCCACAAGCGTTTGACTGAAAGAAATTGAACCCTGGTGTCTGGTCTGAGCTGCAACGCTACACTCACATGTTCGGTCCATGGTATTATCACGATATTTCTGTAGAACGAGATTTCTGGGATTTTGTGAGAATGTTACGACGCTAAAAATAACTATAGCCAATGAGAAGACGTATGAAATTTTATAAGATCTGTTATCCCCTCAGAATGTACCCAGGTAAAAATCTGAATCGACTTCAAACTGTTATAATTCTCATCTATCGTCACTATACAAGTATGTGTGTAAAATATGGTATTAAGATAATTGCAATGAAAAATGAAATATCGAAATCAAATATATATATATATATATATATATATATATATATATATATATGTCCAAATGTAAAATAATGCATCTTCCAATGTAACAGTTTATAACACACACACACACACACACACATATATATATATATATATAGATAGATAATTGTGTATTTAGTCAGTAATCCCTCTTTTGTACATGTTTCGTTAAAGACGATTGACAAGGTAATGCGATTAAGCTTTTTATTTTTTTTCTTGTGTCTGTACAAGTGATTTCTTTTCTGAACGTTTTATTTTCCGAACACGGCCAGCATATTTTGTCCGTATTCGTAGTTAATTATATTGACTGTTAGCTTTTCCTTTTTATTATTAGGACTTCCACTAATTTTAATCTTTTTTACATGTGGATGAGGTTATTATACTTGTATTTTCTACTAGTATGTTTCGGATGGAGTCTGTTAGGTTTTTGTGTTTGTTTAAATGAGTTCTAAATGAGCTATGTTCGGGTAGGTATAACATAAGTCTGCTAGATAAGCATATAGTAGTGTAAGTATTTATTTATGGGTTTAGTTGGATCTGGAACACAGTTCTTTAAGAGGCATTCAAACTTGTAAATGATGCGAGTTTTTTTGTAGTTTTGATTTTGGAGGTGTGATATTATTTATGATAAAAAATTTATTTAAAATCTATTTATTTTTTGTTTAAAATTTTTTATACTAGATAATTTAATTTTCTTGGTCAAATGTGGTGTTATTACATCGGGTTCACGTGAATCGTGCAGAGCGCATCAAACTTTGCATCACAAATAATGGAAATCACATGGAAGATGCTATTTGTTAATATTACAATTTAATTTCTTGAAAATAGGCATTTTTGCCTACGCGCTCAGACTTTAGGGACAACATATATATATATATATATATATATATATATATATATATATATATATATATTGGTAGTTAAATATTAGATAAGTGTGTAAAATCTTCTCACTGTGAAAAGTGTTACTGTATATATATATATGGCCTGACGATTGCATCTAGCATAAAACAGACTGTCGCCTCTAAGTGTTGACTTCTATGTTCACTTTTATATTTACACATGCTCTATCTGATATTGAGCACTTTATCCCATAAATATAGCACATTTTAAGACTATATTTCTTTATATATATATATATATATATATATATATATATATATTGTCTATATTTCTGAAATGAGGTATTATGTACACTATTTACATTAATCGGACTATTGTCCTCATCTTTGTCGCCATATTTATTACAACGTTTCGGCTGTTGTACGCTCCGGCCTTCTTCAGGTGGTTGGAATGTCGAACTGAACCCTTTATTTCGCTCACTGGGGTAGACTGTGTCATGTTTAATGGATGTCAGTTATCAGTCATCTCCTGTTAATTCCCCTCTCTAAGTTCTCCACTGCCTTAACCGGGTATTGAACTCACAGTCTTTTGGCTCCTGTCAGTGAATCTAACTAACGCCTTTATCCACTGTGCCATGTGTCCTTGAGTCTACCCCAGTGAGCGAAATAACGGGTTCAGTTCAGCATTCCAACCACCTGAAGAAGGCCGGATCGTACAACTGCTGAAATGTTGTAACAAATATGGCGACAAAGATGAGGACAATAGTCCGAATAATGTAAATAGTATATATATATATATATATATATATATATATAATGTCATTCACAGACAGTACTGTTTCGCTGTATCACAGCTCCTCAGTGCGACTAGATTTCCGAATGCCTCAAGCCAGGATTGAAACACAACTAATTTGGTGTCAGTCAGAGCTATCTTCACTCGGTAGAGTTACACAACTAAATCTAGCGCATTGTTTTTACAAATGTAAACAAATGCCAATCAGCCAAAGTGCTCCATTCATTTTACTGAAGAGATTTGCATTAGTGCAGGTGGCTGTTGTTTATAGAATTAGCTTATCACTCAACAGTGCTCAATTGAAATGTATTTTCAATACTTTCCTCAGTTAAAAGATATAACACTTTTATCTAATATTTAACTACCTTTACAAGTGGATAGGAAGTGACCGATGGTCAGTTTATCAGTGGGGGACAAATACATATATGTGTGGGTAAAGACAAACAGTCTTGTGATCAGTATCTCGATCTTGTCAGAATATTCCACCTGACCTTTCCCGTACAATGCAATATAGAAGTTTTGCCTTAGTATCAGTTTTGCCTCAATTCACGTTCTACCCGGAGGCGTGAACATAGCTAAAAAATATTGAATTAAATTGGAGTCACGTCCGATCGGAAAACATTGATAGAAACAACAGATAAGCGTGCCGAACTGCTATGTAATGTATAATCTGGACAATTGCTTCACAGAAGAAGAGAAATGATGTGGCTCTATAGAAGAATTGTAAGAATAGATGGACAGAGCATGTGACAATTTCTGTCTGAATTTCTGGCTTGAGGAGTTATCATTATTTAATTAATAGACACTAAATAATAGAAGTAGTGCTAAATCCTCATCCCGGAAATTCAGACAGAATTTATAGAATCGGTGCGAGTGTTCATAATTTAAATAGAGAGACAAAAATTCTCGAGAGAACAGGAAATACATAGAAACTACTGGTAGCATTCAAGCAGAAACTGTCGAAATGTCTGTAACACATAATGAAGAAAGAAGGGTTGGAGAATTTAAAACTCACACGGCATATTGAGAGCAAGAGAAGCAGGTGAAAGCAGCGGGAAGCTTATTTTTTAGTAAGATCCAGCCTGTACAAGGGGCTACTCGAGGTAGAGAGTTACGGTAATTGGTAGTTAATATGGGTAAGCGGGGGAGATAACAGTGGACTCTAGACTTGAACAGGTTAAGATTGTAGTGATCTGGGAGTCTATTCCATGAGGCAGGGGTTCGCGGAACTTACTTCTCGCCGATGGAATACGGAGGGAATGTTAGTGGTTTGCTACTATGTAAGTGGAAATGGTGGGTCCTAGTTGTGAAGGTGAGACCTGACGGAACCAGGAGATGTAGTTCGTCCGAGCACTTTCCATGGTAATAGCAATAAAGCAGAGAGGGACTCAGCACATCCCGACTGTGAGAGAGAGAGAGGTTGGAGTGTAGAAAATAATTCTTCTCTAACAAGGGCTCGAAGACGCTTTTAAAATCTATCAAGACTGGAAAGTGAGGTCTGGGCAGCTCCTGCCCAAATACGGCAACGGTACTTCATTTTTGGCCTGATCTGGCTCTTATAAAGTTAGAGGATAGTATGAGGAATGAGGTATGTACTGGAGCCATAAAGGGAGTCGATCATTTTACCTGCATCTTTAGCAGTGGATCGTATATAGGAATTTCACTTGAGGTCGGGTGTGAGTTTGAGGCCCAATACTCGAGGCACGGAGCCTCCTTGAAGGGACATCCGTTCATCGTGACTGGCGGTAGTTCACGGCCTGATTGGCGGTGATGGAATGTAACTAGTTTGGTTTTAGAGGCATTGAATGTAACCAGATAGTTTTTTTTCCCCACTGAGATTTAATGTTAGATAGAGGTCAGATGTCAATCTCTGATCATCAAGATTTTTAGAGGTGCGCCCGTATATCGTCGTATCATCGGCATAAATGTTTACAAATGATCGGAGCATATTGTTAGGTCGACCATTTATGTTAATAAAAAAGAGGGGTGGTCCTAGAAGTGACCCCTGGGGCATCGGAGGATTGGCCATTAATAACTACCTTCAGGGATCTACCTCTTAGAAATGATTTTATAATGGAGAAGACCCTTCTTCCAATGAATGATTCCATAGCTGGAGAGCTTGTGCCACACCTTGTCGAAGGCCTTCGAGATATCTAATGCTATGGTCCTTGCAGTATGGTTGTCGTCAAGGGCCTCACTAATTCTGTGTGTAATAGTAATTAGGACGTCAGCAGTGGATCGGACTGATCGAAATACATACTGCTCGTCGCACAATAGGTTCTATCCAGGTACTCGATCACCTTCTTGTAGATTAAGACCTCAAAGTGCTTACTGATACTGAGAAGACTAATTTATCTATACTGAGTGAGGATCGGTTACCCCCTTTCTTGAAGACAAGGCATACGCTTGCCACCTTCCACATGGTTGGGAAAGATTTCTTCTTCAAGCAGCGTTTAATTAACTTTTCTAGAATCAGGGATAATTCGGGGCTGATACTCTTAAGGATGACCACGGGAATTTTATCTGGGCCAGTGGCTTTTCGGGGGTCGAGGTTTTTGATAACTGTAGCTACTTCTCTTGCTGAAATGAGTATATTACTGAGATTGTGCTGAGTGAAACGTGAGGAGGTGAGGGGATAGCCTTTGTCATCTAACGTTAAGTTTGAGGCAAGGATCGAGGCGAAGAGCATCACCTTGTTTGTCGAGGATGATATGACCTCGGGGCCTTTTATAATAGTGGACACAGCCTCTAAGCTACTTGGCGAGTTGATTAAAACAGAAAAAATACAAAGAGGGGTTGTAAGGCATCAAGAATTACTTAGAATATCAAAAGACAGTAAGTTGCGGAGAACATTGACTGTCTATGTTCTGAAAGGACATGGAACACAAGTAGAGAGTAGTAGCACGTGTACGAGAGCTAATACCTTCAATTCATTTAAAAACTGTTGTGATGTCGTTTCTAGCAGACACAACACTTAACTCAACAGAGTCAGTTATGATTATACTCAGTCAGACAAGTCACTTCAATAGTATTATCTTCCTTTGACAATTACCAAGGACTTACTATCATTCATGTTAGTAAGAAGGATAATTGGCTCTTACCACAACAAAAACGAAAACCAATAACAGTTATTTCAAAATGTACAAGAAAATAAGTAAACATTAAATATCTTTAAATCATATTCACTTGAAAATATTTTTAAATATGGCAAAGATATTTTTAAATATTTAAAATATTGATTGCTTAAAGGAAGCTGAAATATCAATAATTACTCTACAAACCACTGGTCGAAGCAGCAAAGCGGGGTGTCTTTGTGTCTGTTTGAAGAAAGTTAAAACAAAAATACTGTAAAACAACTTGTATTTTTAAATCTTATTCACTTAAAGCAGATTAACTTAAATCATTATGCGCCGGATGGACGCACCATGCATGCACGCGCACAATCAAAGAGGTGGAAAGAAAGAGGTGAAAAGAGAGAGAGAGAGAAGTGCAAAGAGAAGGGTGGAAAGAAAGAGGTGAATAGAGAGAGAGAGGTTGAGAGAGAAAGGTGGAAAGAAACCCAAACCATTATTATACACCGGACGGACGACGCACCACGCAAGCACGAAAGAGAGCGGTGGAAAGAAAGAGGTGGAAAGAAACCCAAACCATTATTATACGCCGGACGGACGACGCACCACGCAAGCACGAAAGAGAGGGGTGGAAAGAAAGAGGTGGAAAGAGAGGTGGAAAGAAACCCAAACCATTATTATACGCCGGACGGACGACGCACCACGCAAGTACGAAAGAGAGGGGTGGAAAGAAAGAGGTGGAAAGAGAGGTGGAAAGAAACCCAAACAATTATTATACGCCGGACGGACGACACACCACGCAAGCACAAAAGAGATGGGTGGAAAGAAACCCAAACCATTATTATACGCCGGACGGACGACGGACGACGCACCACGCAAGCACAAAAGAGAGGGGTGGAAAGAAAGAGGTGGAAAGAGAGGTGGAAAGAAACCCAAACCATTATTATACGCCGGACGGACGACACACCACGAAAACACGAAACAGAGGGGTGGAAAGAAAGAGGTGGAAAGAGAGGTGGAAAGAAACCCAAATCATTATTATACGCCGGACGGACCACGCACCACGCAAACACGAAAGAGAGGGGTGGACAGAAAGAGGTGGAAAGAGAGGTGGACAGAAAGAGGTGGAAAGAGAGGTGGAAAGAAATCCAAACCATTAATTATACGCCGGATGCACGACGCACCACGCAATCACGAATCACAGACTTATTATTAGATATCTAAATAGAGATTTGAAATCCACTATATTCACTAAACAGCCCTATGTTTTACTGGCAAATCGAATCAATAGTTTTTAACCGACCAAACCTGAAACAATATCGTTGATGGGAAGATATCTACGCATGCATATACATAGGGGGATCAATAAGTCCATGACCTGCCGCTTACTTATGGGCTAAATTTTTATCTGAATTTTTCACTGTATAATGTTCAGGTTCTGTAATTAGTATTTTTTATTTATGAATTAATTTACAAGGAGAGGTATTAGATTGCAAATATTTTTTCTTTGCCATTATCATCGTCATTATCATCATTCTCATAACCGGATGTGATTGTTGGGTCGCTTCTAACAGAAAATCAGTGAGGAATTCATTCTTGCATAGCTTGTCTTGGACAAGGAAAATTGGCTGAGCCTGTCCATCTCCAAGTTAAACTATAGCCGATGTTCTCCAACTTGAAATCTCGCCTCGTTCACGGACACGTGGCAGTTGATTTATTTGGATACCGATTTATTGATTTTCTTGTATGAGCTTAGCAGAGAATGGGTGAATTTGCGAAAACACTCTTAACTTTATAAACGCTAGACAAGTGACCCGCATTTCTTTTATGGTTCATTGAATTTATCATAGTAATTTATTTATTTAATCATCAGCTTAACGTTTTTATATCCCTGGGCAATAATGTAACAATTCCCAGTATATGTTCAAGAATTAAAAGATTGCATTCTGTAATTGAATACATGCAAGTGCCATCCACCGAACGCTGTAAAGATTAGGATATGTTAAACAATGAATATTTACTTGTGGGTACGAAATTTAATTATAGCCGTTAAAACAGGTACTTTTAAAACAAAAGGCAAAGAGAAAAAATACAAAAATCGTAGTTACAGTAGACGGTGAGTTGAAAAAGAAAACACAAAAGCTGACCGATTTTCGCATATAGAGTAATAATATATGGCAGCAAAGGGTGGATAATCTTCTCATAGTTGAAGAAACCAGAAGCAACAGAATTGTGGTTTTACAGAAGGATGCTGAGAATATCACGGACTGAACATGTGAGCAACGACGAAGTTCTAGAAAAAATGGCAACAAAAAGTACACTCCCTGTCTATATTTCTGAGATGAGGTATTACGTACATTATTTACATTATTCGGACTATTGTCCTCATATTTGTCGCCATATTTATTACAACCATTGGAAAATTCGCAAACTTAAGGAATCAGCACATATGCTAGGCCACAAAAATCTCCCGAGCCGACCAATCATAGAAATGAATACAATATGGGAACCAGCAATAAGGAGTGCCAGAGAAAAGCGATAACAACAACAAAAATTGCAATATGATCTCTGGTAAAAACATGGAATGATAACAGCAAATATTGCAATATGATCACTGGTAAAAAAAAATGTTTCTGAAGACATTAGGTTTATAATACCCAGGAATTCATACACAGATGTCCTCAAGGACACATAGCCCAGTGGATAAAGGCGTTAGTTAGGACAGGACCCAAAGTGTGTGAGTTCAATACCCGGCTAAGTCGAGAACATTCAGAAGGAAATTAACAGGAGGTAACTGATAACTGACATCCATTAAAACATGGGACGTGGAACTAGAACCGGTGAGCGAAATAAAGGGTTCAGTTCGACATTCCAACCACCTGAAGAAGGCCGGAGCGTACAACGGCCGGAAACGTTGTAATAAATATGGCACAAAGATGAGGACAATAGTCCGAATAATGTAAATAAAAAGTACACTTAGAAAATCAGGAAGAGAGTTGAAATTTCTGGAGTATATAATGATGAAAGCGAGCTTTGAAAATGTGATACTCAAAAAAGATATTTTAGGTAATTCAATTCTTCTTCTTCCTTCTTTATCCTTTTCTTTTCTTTTCTCCATTGCTATTAATTATGAGACTTTTTACTCCAGCACCCTCCATCCAACGTATAACTTACCTTACGAGCTTGAGAGAATGAATGGCGGGGCAGGGTTTTGGAGAGAGAGCAAAAAGACAAAAGGGGCCGCTAAGGACCGGGAATAGGGGGAAGCCGTTATCGACAAGAGCTTGAAAGGACATGGCATATAGAAGAAGAAATAGAATTGAAGCGTCTCTTGTTAAGCACTGAAAATGTTTTGTGTCATCTTGTAGTTTGTAAATGTTTAAATCTTTGTTTGATTCTTTATTTTTTGTTGTTTATTTTTGTTTCCGTTGTTTTCACTTCTTGCTCTTTGTCTTTTCTTTTCTTTATTGATATTAATTATCAAACATTTACATTCTAATTTCCTTCATACAATTATGTGTCCATATATATATATATATATATATATATATATATATATATATATGTGTGTGTGTGTGTGTGTGTGTGTGTGTGTGTGTGTAAATTACAATTAATGAGATCCAAATATTTTACCTCATACAGATGATCTACTTGGATTACTTTACTTATATATATATATATATATATATATATATATATATATATATATATATATATATGTATATATATTCTAAATAGACATTCACCTCATTGTGCCGACGCTGGTTTACAAAAATCACAACGATCAGTTACACTAAGTTTTGTCTTAGCAGTTCACCCCGATGATGATCTCGGGGGAGATCGAAAGTACTTGGGAAAGGAAAAAACAAAAACAGACTATGGCACATTTCATAATGAACTTCGTCTGAATATCCGGAAATTTATTAGAGAATAAGTAAGGATCATTATCAAAATAAATAGACATAATATGTACAGATCATTCAACGAGACATGTTTGAAGGGAGATATGCTGCCTAAATACACACACAGGCACACATACACCCCCCCAAAACACACACACACACACACACACACACATACATGCATATATATATATATATATATATATATATATATGTAATTAATGAGATCCAAACAATTTATCTCATACAGATGACCATTTCGTCCATGGGAAAGAACTAAATGTATTTGCATTGATAAGTCTAGGGAAACACTTCTTTCCAATGCACGAAATGATCTTCTGTATGAGGTAAATTGTTTGGATTTCATTAATTGTAATTCACTTATATGTGCTATAATAAAAATTATATTGAGCTTTCTTTTCTGGATCAGTTTTAATATTTTATATTAATAGGATCTACTTGGATTACTTATCCACGGATTTTTATACTATATATATATATATATATATATATATATATATATATATATATATATATATATATATATATATAAAGTAAAGGTAATAAATCCAACGGTATATAACCCAAGTGGATCCTAGTAATATAAAATATTAAAACTGATCCACAAAAAGAGCTCTATGTTTTTATTATTACAGAGCAAATAATTATTACACAATAAAATCCCAAATCATCTCATCTGGGAAATAAGTTTATTTCAACCGAGGAAATTCATCAGTCTTATTCAGCCCCGGTATAGACTGAGTTCGTGTCGGAATTAGAAATTTAACTGTGACAACTACAAAAAAAAGTGGAAAAACTAATACAGAATTTATCCATTTCAATGTTTCAGTCAGAGGAAAGGCACAAGAGAGTAATCGGGGAGGGTGGAAGGTATTAGTCTTAAAGTGAAGAGGTTTTATAAAATTATATATATACACACATCGTTATATATATATATATATATATATATATATATATATATATATATATATATATATATATATATGCAGTTGTTATTTGAAATTTGGAATTCGTTTTTTTTTAAGTGTATCACCCCAAGCAAGGCTGGAGGCCACTAGCACACAAGGGGTTACAGAAGGTTTGGAGGAAGAGCAGATAGGAGTGGTAAAGGAGAGGATGTGGAGAAAGACAGTAGATCGATCAAGGCAAGGGGGTTACAGAAGATTTGGAGCTAGAGCAGATAGGAATGAAAGGTGAAAGTATGTGGAGAAGGGAAGTGGATAGATCAAGGCAACTGGAGATGTCGATTGATGTTACACTTAAATAGCTGGAGATTGTATTTGTCAGGGAAACAGGAATATGGAAGGGAGTTCCACAGGCGAGATGTGCGAGACATGAAGCTATTGGAGTAGAGATACGTCTACATCTAACAGTTTCAACGGTGAAAGGGTGGGAACGGGATGCCAGCCCCGTAGGACGTTTAATTTCATGAGGCCTAGGGACCAGCGAAAGAAGCTCCTCAGAGCAATTACCGTGAAAGTATTCGTAAAAAAGACAGAGCGAGGCAACGTCGCGTCTGTGAGAGAGCGACTGCAGACGAGATGACAGATCAGGGCCAATTACATTGCATATCCGTCTCTGGATCTTATCAAGAACCCTGAGGCAAACAGCAGGGGCTCCTGACCATATATGGCAGCAATACTCCATGCAAGGGTGAATGGTCGATTTATAGATTTGGAGGATCGATTCCGAGGAGAAAAATTTCCTGGCTCAGCACAGGGAACCAACTTTCCTTGCGGTGGATGATGCAACTGACTCGATGTATTTGTTCCATCTCAGATCAGCGGACAGCCTGAGACCGAGCAGCCGCAGAGAGGAGCTCTCGAGAAGTTGGTCTTCAGACATTCTAATGGGATGCAGGGATGGATCCTTGTAGTGGTTAATAGAGAGCAGTTTTGTTTTAGAGGCGTTAAAGTTAACCATCCATTTCTCGCCCCAGTTCACAACCGATTGGAGGTCCCTTTCTATTTGAACTGCAAGGTTAACTTTGTCAGCATCACTAGATTTGTGTTTAAGGCAGGAGTATATTGTGGTGTCGTCAGCATAGATGCCGACTTGGGAGTCTATGGCGTCAGGAAGGTCGTTTATGAATATTAGGAACAGAGTAGGGCCTAGGATGGAGCCTTGAGGAACACCTGCGTTAGTGGGATAGGAGCTGGAGATGAATCCATTGAGAACGGCCTTCAATTCACGGTTTGACAGGAATGATTGTATTAGGTCAAACAATCGACCTGTGATACCATAACCCTGGAGCTTGCGAAGAAGGCCGGCATGCCAAACTCTATCAAACGCTTTGGAGATGTCTAGGGACACGGCACGAGCTTCACCGTTATTATGAATAGCTTGGTAGACAAATTCAGTGATGGCCGTAAGCACATCGGCTGTAGATCGGGCAAAGCGACTTGTTTTTTGGTAACTCATGATGACTTTACTTCCTTTGATAGAGGTAAAAAAAAGAAAGGAAAGTAGATCGGCAATATCACCCACCCACCCCGCCACGTACAAGTGACTTCATCACGCTAGCATCACTACTAATCCCAAGTGAGAGATTCCGAACCGTAAACTACCACCACCTCCACCACCCATCCGAAGTGAGATACTTTGGCCGTGAAAATGAACAATCATTTCACAGTCGCCATAAATTTTCACCAAATCACCACTGAAATTAAATCAGCTTGCTCTGTCCGTAAAAAATATATCAAATTTAAACACCGGAAAGAAGCAATTGAAGCGTCTCTTTACAATGCCTTGCGCCATATTGTTGTTTGTAAATGTTTAAATCTTTGTTTTATTTGTTGCTGTTTTCAATTCTCCTTCCTTCTTTATCCTTTTCTTTTCTTTTCTCCATTGCTATTAATTATGAGACTTGTTACTCCAGCACCCCACTCCCAACTTGTTTAACTTAGAATGTGCTTTCTTTCCGTTGCTTATCAATGCTGAAAAAAATTGACCCTTCAAGAGTGAATTAAGTTTTACCATCCTGATTTTTAGTGCGTAGTAGATATCAGAACATATACTAAGTCATTACTTAATATGAATTCTTTCGTATTTTATGTGCTTTTTTTTTGCAGGTTAATAGAAGTAGACAGGCTCACCTATTGTCCGGCTCGCACTCCTTCCATGTCTATTGAATAGGAGTCGGTGTTCAGCCCTTGTTCCCTTGTTCAGGACATGGTTTACCGGTTCTCTCATTCTTCTACCAGAGCCACAATGATTTAACTGTCTTAACTCTTTAAGTCAATTTTAAATCTCTTTAAGTCATTTAACTCAACTAAATCAGTAAACAAAAAAGCTCAACTTTTCTTTCTGCAATATCTGTGGTATCCATTCTAACTTCTGCAGCGTAGAATCTTTTCTCTTGGTGCGGTCGCTAGATATCTTTGCCCTTTGTGAAACTAACTCAAATTCTTCCATTGCTACCAATTAATTCTTGCTTCCGGGCTATCTTCCTCTTTACCGAAAAGATTCCAGAATTCATATGCATGGCCTTGGTGTTTACATCCTGGATAATCTTTCGATGGCCAGGGAATTGTGTCTTTAGGCCCCAGAGTACCCCTTCAAGTGCTTCCGTCTTTCGTTACTAAAATCTGTTCGCTATCACTTTTTCCTTTATCGTTCCCCATCTTTCCAGAACTACAGTATATTAGACGCAATAGCTCACAGTATAGAAAAGGCACTTTCTTTCCATTCATCTGCAAATATATCTGTCTCCGGTGACTTAAATGCTCACCACGACACGTGGCTTAAATATTCTAAAGTTACTGATGTTTCCGGTATTCAGACATTAAATTTTTCCATTGCCCAATCCCTTACTCAAATCGTGGACTTCCCTACTCCTTTCCCTAGTAAAACCGAACTTCTCTGCTTTATTTATTTCTTACCTCCTCTCCTCGCTCTTGCTGAGCTTCACAACACCGCCCTCATGGTAACTCAGACCACTCTGAGGTAGCTATTGTTATTTCGTTCCAATAATCTATTAAACAAGAACCCTGTTATGGTCCAGGTTAGGACCAAGGAAGAACAACACGAACACAAGAGTAGAAATAACGAAGATATATTACACGGAATAATAATACAATATGTGGAAGGGGTTAGCATGACTGTCAGTCTGGTTTGGAGTGAACTACTATCGGCTCGACTCGATTTGTCTCTCTTTCTTGAGAGGCGTAGTATACATAGTGTTAGGAAGAGTTCATTCTGTAGTTATAGGTAAGGACACATAACAAACCCCCTATCCACAAGACCTCTTTGCGTTACCAGCATGTTTA
The DNA here is from genome assembly GCA_964036315.1 of Acanthosepion esculentum. NCBI lineage: Eukaryota > Metazoa > Mollusca > Cephalopoda > Sepiida > Sepiidae > Acanthosepion > Acanthosepion esculentum. Next base: position 97,068,414 of record OZ038481.1, read on the forward strand.
TTGTGACTTACTCCATGATTATCTCCATGACACCACTTTGACGGACATCTTTAAGCACCTAATTGAAAATTGCGCCACTGAGGTTTCTTTTTGGGTCAAAGCCAGTATGGATGTTTTTATCCCTTCTCGGAAATACCATCGGAAACCTTAATCTTCTCCATGGTTTACACCAGCATACTCGGTTACTACAACACACAGGAACGACTATTTTCGGCTATACCAGCGTGACAGCTCTCGTCACAACAGGCTACTATTTGTTACTGCTCGTAATAAATGTAAGCGAATCCTCGAAGGAGCTAAGTCTCTGTTTGCTGAGAGAGTGAGGCAAACCATGGTCTCTAACAAGTTTGGCAACTCTGATAGCTCTGTAATAGTGTATTAAATAAGTGTAAGGTCTCTATTCCTCCCCTCCTCAATCGATTTTAGGTGTTATCATCCTCTGCTGATAAAGCTAAATACTTTGCCTGTAAATTCACCTCAAGCTCTACTCTTGAGTATCTCTTGCCTAACTTCTCACTGAGAACTGAGTATCTGTTGGGTGATATGCATATAACTACTTCGATGGATTCTGCTATCATATCTAACCTAGATCCCAACAATGCATGTGGACCCGATGGTATCCCTGTAATACTCAAACAGAAGTGTGCTCCCGAATTGGCTCCTATTCTCTTTAAACGGCATAATAAATGGCTCGCTGCCTCCTACTTTCCTGCCCACAGGAAGTCATCATCCGTTGTTCCAGTTGTTAAGAATTTTGGTAAACCGTCCGACCCTTCCAACTATCGACATGTTAGCCTTCTACCTTTTTCAATAACTCATAGAGGCCCTAATTAATACTGAATTGGTTCGACATCTTTCATCGCAGGGCCTTTTCTCAGACAAGCAATATGACTTTTGTTTCTCGATGTCAACTGCTGATGTACCGACGATTATTGCGTAAAGAGTTTATCACGCTCTAGATACAAAAGTTGAAGCTGTAGCATTGACACCGCGAAAGCCTTTGACAGGATTTGGCATACAGGTCTTCTTCACAAGCTGATAAGTTACGGTGTCGCCGGACATTTTTGAACGGATCCAGCCATTCCTATCAAATTGTGAAATAAAAATTATCCTGAACGGCCACTCGTCTCTATCCTTTTGTATTTATGTGGGTGTCCCCCAGGGCTACATTCTTGGTTCTACTGTGTTTTTAATTTTCATTAATGACCTTCCCGATGACATCAGCTCCCAGCTTAGCATCTACACTGATGACACAACCATTTACTCCTGCCTCGATAGTAAAGCTGACCGGTCGGACAATGTCAACATGTCAGCCGATGTCCAAAACGACTTTCAGTCCGTCATTAACTGGGGGAAAATGATGGCTTTTTAATTTTAATGCCTCCAAGACTAAATTTATCGCCATTAATCATCTGAGTGACTCATTCCTGTCTTCCATCAACAAGACTGAGGCTAACCTCCAGGAATATGACTCGTTACGACTTCTCGGGATAACTTTCTCAGCTGACATGAAGTGGAAAGACTATATTGAATCTATTGCTATGTCAGTTGCTAAGAAAGTCGGTTCACTGTCTCGTGCGAGACAATTTTTCTCTCCAGAATCGATCTTACATATCTATAAGTCTACTATTTGTCCATGCTTAGAATATTGCTGCCACATATGGTCCGGTGCCCCTGATATTTACCTTGAGCTCCTTGATAAAATCCAAAGAAGAATCGGGAATATTACTGGTCCTAATCTGGCGACTTGGATTCACTCACTCTCCCACCGTCGTAAGGTTGCCTTTCTCTGTCTTTTCTATAAATACTTTCATGGTAACTGTTCTAATAAAGTCTTTGTTATGGTACCTAGACCTTTTGAATTTAAGCGCAGTGTTAGACTGGTGTCGAGATCTCATCAATTTACAGTTGAGCGGGCTATATGTAGCCGTAAGATCTATGCTAACAGTTTCTTTTTGTTGTGGGGCAGACCCCTTTTACACAAGATGGACTCGTCCAAAGTATACTTATACTGACAGAGAGAATACCTGCAGGTTGCGATACGTTGAGATACGTTGAAATACGTTAAGTCAGATACGGAGGCAGACACAGGGTGTTCACAGAGAGTTATACGAGAGTCTAGAGAGAGAGATAATTACGTGTTCACTTACAGAGACTTGTACATATACTTTCTACTATTCCTGGACTACTAATCTTCACTTCAAGTCTGTATTCTTACGTTTAATACACTTATTTTTCTATCTCAATTACTGGCGTTGTTTATTTATTTGTGCAGGATTCCATTCCCGGAATCCACAACACTTTTCTAGTACTTCCAACTTGTTGAACTCCTTTCTGCGTCCATGCTTTTCAGCCAACTTCAATCTGCAAACATTTAAATGCAATATAATCGTTATCTACTGTCCTCTTGATTACTATTTTCTCTTTCCGCTCATTATTAATGTTTCTGTTCCTAATTCTTCTACCCCCTTTAACTCGTTGTGTTTTATTGGCTTTACTGCCTTGCATGAGGTAATACCGATTATAAAACAAACGTACTTATATATGTATATATCAAGCATGATTTCCGAAGAGGAACTCACTTCGATTTTCCAACTGCCAAGCAGTCTTGGAAATGTGTTATATGTGGTCGTATACTGTTATTATAAACCATCTGAAAGGGCATCATAACAATCAGAAGTAAGCCAACTATGCCAACATATCCTCATCATCCCGTCAACAATATCTATGTTGTTTTCAAGTAGGTTTACAGAGCATCATCTGAACTGAGAAAGCGCAGGGTGATACACAGTAGGGTTGTACGGCATGCAGATCCAATCAACCCAGTCAAGGATAGGGAATATATGGCATATATGACTGATTCCTATGAAATCGAATGCTGGTCAAACGGGTCATCTTAGGGACCATGGAGGCTGAAACGAGACATAAGTCCTCACAAATATCGCGAAGGGAGAGAGGAAGGCTCTCATCTGAGTACGATGTGTCACTCACCATATATCACAAACAAAATACATTCAGACCTAACAGCCACTACTTCGGTTTATAGAAGTTGGGAATTAAAGATATAATGTATATTTTCTCTAGTATTTTAAATTAAAAATATTTCAGTTCCCAGTCGAGCATATTTAAGCTTTCATTATATATGATCACATTCCATCAAATGTAGCACATCATGCCATAAAACATTATCGACTTCTATTCTGTTGAATAAGATTCTATAACGACTATAATTAATATACATAATTATATATACTATAATTAATTATATATGATTACGTTCCATATATTCCATATAATATTCCATATTTCATATAAATATATTCCAAATACGCCCAAAAAAGAACTATATTATGTTCCATATAAATGGTGTTTCATTAAGACGGATTATATGTAAGGGTGTTTGGGCACTTCGAGGCGGTGTAATGGTTAGCAAGCTTGTCTCGCTAGAACAATTACGACTGAGTAGTGAGTTCGATCCTCACTGGGTACCCCATACATTCGACCTTGTAACACATCTAAGCTACGCTTAGAAAATCACTATATGTAAGGGTGTTCATTAAGACGGATCAAAATCAACAGTAAATAAATCAGTGTTATTGGTGAAAATGTATTTATTTCTCTACTGGATCATGTTATTTAAGTCATGGCAATTATGTGTGAAAAATAATATCACCCAAATGTCGGCCAAATCTGAAAGAAAAAGAAAACAAAACATTAGACGCTTAAACTTAATTCACATTAAAATCGGTCCAAGTTATTGGAACACCCTTCATATTCCACTAATGCCACAAAGCAACAGTAACGATATATATTTATATATATATATATATATATATAAAGATTACGCGGGAGATAGGTTCCAAGATAACCTTGAAGATGTCGGAAACTAATTTACCTTGAGATCGTAAGGTCATTACTGTTTTCTTATTAATTTAAGTGTTTCCCCTCAGGATCTGAAGAACTTGAGGGTTTGAGGAATTGATGCTTATTTTAAATCGCTTATTGTGTCTATCATATTAATTGGCCGTAAGCAGAGCGTGTTTCATTAGGACGGATTATATATAAGGGTGTTTCATTAAGAGGGATCAAAGTCAGCAGTTAATAAATCAGTGTTATTGGTGAAAACTTATTTATTTCTCTATTGGATCATGTTATTTAAGTCATGGCAATTAATGTGAAACATAATACCGCCCCAATATCCGCTAAATCTGAAAGAAAAAAAAATCATTAGACGCTTAAACTTAATTCACATTTAAAATTGCTCCAAGATATTGGAACACCCTTTATAAAGAACTATGATTAATATACACATATATTATATATGATTACGTTCTCTCAGAAGCATCATATTATGACCTTAAAACATTATCGACTTCTGTTCTATGGATAAGATTTTATAATGACTAGAACAAGAGGATAGCCTCGATAATGTTTTGACTTTCTATCCTTCTGGGTCAGATGATAAAGTCCTCTTACAACTAAATTATCTATTCGGCAACGTTGTTGTTTATGGCAACGTCGGCCGTGCAGATGATCGATTGCATCTTTAGGATAAGATATGGAAGGCAAACGACATAAAATAATAGCAGAAGATGAATTACGCGACTTGTAAATCATTTTTATAGGCGGATATCACTGTGCTCCCAGTAAAACAAAAGTATTAACGTTTTGGCTTTGAAAAGCTATAGCTTCAAACAAAACCCAAAACCCCAAAGTATGAAATCCCGAAGGGGATATTCAGCTGAATTTTCGAAAATATTGGCACCGTACAAGGGCATACATTGCGCAAATTTATACACCGAAATACAGATAGACAGACACATGTAAATAAATGCATATGCACACACACATACACACACATCGATATATATAAGTACAAACAAAAGCATGCATATATTTAAAGAACACACAAAAATGAACCTCGATGCAGAAACTGTGTCAAACTTGTATACACACGCGCGCACACACAAACACACACACATATATATATATATATATATATATATATATATATATATATATATATATATATATATACGTACAAACACAAACACGAATATATTTAAAGAACACACAAACATACAAATCGATGCATAAACTCTGTCAAATTTTTCTATAAACGCACACACATACATATCGATATATATATATATATATATATATATATATATATATATACATTATTGTGTAATTGTCATCTTTGATAATGGCTTATGTAAGCTGAAAGCTTAGATTGGATTAAAAATATGTATCAATATTGTGATTTTCTTTCATTGTTTAATGATAATGTTATTAAGCTTATCAGACGATATGAAAAAACTTACATAAAATATATAGACAACACTTATCTATATTATTTAATGAAACATGTATGAATATATATATATATATATATATATATATATATATATATATATATATATATATATATATATGCACACAAACACGATAGGATAGGGGAATAATAGGAAACGTTTATAATTTTATAATGTTTCACTTTTATTTAAGCTTCATCAGAAAATGAAATATGGAAGAGAAAAGAAAACTCTGGTATTTTATTTTTATTTTTCTGTTCTTTGTTTTTCATTGGTTAAGCAAAGCTCACGTGTATCTGTCCTATTACGAATGCGTGTAAACTCCATTAAACAATCAGCTTGAAGAATCACATAACAAGACTAAGGATGAGAATTCTAGTGAACACATATCATAGTAGAATTAGACTTGAATTGGGGAAAAATAATATGGTTTTATTGGCATTTCAAGATACTGAATAATAAATGCAATGTTTGTTACCAGAATGCTAGCTGGGCACCCAGCAAAAGTGCAGCAAGATGCATACCTATTTTGCATGCGTTGCCCAACAAGATTCAATAAATTACAACACAGCAAACTGGCTTTACGAATGCCGTAAAAAGAGATTTGAGAAACATTACATTGAACAAGAAAATATTTGGAGAATTGATGTGAATTTAAAGAGAGGGAAAAGATTAAGAATATTTGTGAAATTTACATTTAAGGAGAGATCACAAAGGAAAGAGTTTAAGCTGGACGAAGTACACGATAAGTGATTTCACAAAAGTAATTGGTAAAGTTTAACATACGTACCCGTAAATAAACGAATTATCAAATGACGTTTTTTGTTGTTGACATCGATATACTGTATAATCCCTCGGCGATGTTTATTGCTTTAAAACTTATATTTGTAAAATTTTAATAAAGTACAATTACAGAAAAGTAGATTTATAAAATATAAAATTTCTTTATTTCTCGACATTTGACAACAAAAATTTTATATACTATTTATTAGATTATTTGTTTACAAGTTTAATTTCAGATTTACAAAAGTATAAAACTAGGTCGAACCAACTACAATATTTATTATTTACAATTCGATAAATATTTATCATTCACCATTTTATAAATGTTTATTATTTACAATTTTATGCATATTTATTATTTACAATTTTATAAATATTTATTATTTACAATTTTATAAATATTTATTATTTGCAATTTTATAAATATTTATTATTTACAATTTTATAAATATTTATTATCTAAAATTTTATAAACATTTATTATTTGCAATTTTATAGATATTTATTATTTATACTTTTATAAATAATTATTATTTACAATTTTATAAATATATATTATTTACAATTTTATAAATATTTATTTACAATTTTATATTTATCATTTACAATTTTATAGATATTTATTATTTATAATTTTATAAATTTTTATTATTTACAATTTTATAAATATTTATTATTTACAATTTTATAAATTTTTATTATTTACAATCTTATAAATTTTTATTATTTACAATTTTATAAATATTTATTATTTGCAATTTTATAGATATTTATTATTTATACTTTTATAAATAATTATTATTTACAATTTTATAAATATATATTATTTACAATTTTATAAATATTTATTTACAATTTTATAGATATTTATTATTTACAATTTTATAGATATTTATTATTTATAATTTTATAAATTTTTATTATTTACAATTTTATAAATATTTATTATTTACAATTTTATAAATTTTTATTATTTACAATTTTATAAATTTTTATTATTTACAATTTTATAAATATTTATTATTTACAATTTTATAAATATTTATCCTTCACCATTTTATAGATATTTATTATTTACAATTTTATAAATATTAATTATTTAAAATTTTATAAATATTTATTATTTACCATTTTAAAAAGAAATAAATATGACAACAGTTTTTATTCGTATGTCCTTTTGGCACGTTATTTTTGTTTGTTTTTCGAGAACGTATATTAAACTTGCACTATTTTTTAGTGATAAATTCAACTGATGACAAGTGGTTGAGTCCTTTACGGAAATAGTCAAGCAACACGTCTTAGACGACAATGAGAAGGTGGAGTAAATTTTTGACCAGTATAGTAAGCAGTGATGTTGTAGGTCTCTTCAAGGTTGTTGATGGGGCCAAATGAAAATAATTATTTTAAGTTATTGGAAAATATATTTTTGGAGTGTTACAGGTTACAACCTAGAAATTTTAGGCTAAAGTGTGTATTCATTCATTTATATTCAGCAAAGATGGCTATTGCCCACGTTGCCAAAAAAATGTTTCCGAGACACCAAATTAATGGACCCCCCCACTACCAGCCTCTACATGTATTCATTTAATAAAAAAACTGTTGGTCCCTCTTTAAAAGAGTTGTGGAAACAATTTTCATGCTGACAAGATGTTTAGAAAACAATAAAAACAGCTGTAAATAATATTAAAGTAAAAACAGTATCAATTTCTAAAGAAGTAACGGATTTTTTATTCATTAATCCGACAGATTGAATAGTATAAAAGTTCAAGACTGATGAGGGCAATTGCTTAATTCTTCTTTCTCTTCCCCCAATTAGATTGCACTGTACTTGGACGGTCACATACAGTGCAGCCAGCGATTCTGGTCTGTATAGAGGAATAGTCTTCAGATAAACGCCACAAAGAGAAGACGCATTCCTGACGCTTGGGTAGATACAGACTCTTGCTTCTGAGTAAAGGCAGCTTTTGTAACATCCACTAGTTTTCCCTTTCATGGTTGGAGAGAAGGCATGTAACATATTTCTACACTTTGTTAGCGCGTATTCTTTCTAAAAGATAAAAACTTAATTTATATTTTTCTGACATCACTCAAAACGTTTTTATTTTATCTTTTTATAATAAATATTTGGGTAAATATTTTTACCGACGGCAGACAGCACCAATGACCCCCAAGCATATTTCTTGAACCCAAAAAAGGTTATCGAATATCAAGAAGCCCATATTAACATATAAAAATATAATTTATCCAGATAAATGGGATGTTTTGTTAATAAAATATAATGTTTCTATGGCGTATAATTTTTTGATTTATGTATAAAAGCATTTATTTAAATTATTTAGAATGTCCGGACTGTTGTCTCCATCTTTATTGCTATATTCATGACGTTTCAACCGTTGTACGCTCCGGCCTTCAATCTGAAGAAAGCTCGAGTTTACAACGGCCGAAGCGTCGTGGATATGGCAATAAAAAGGAGAACAGCCCAAACAATGCAAGTAGTGTAAATAGTTACAATACCGCATCTCAGAAATATAGACAGATGTTAAAAGCATTCATGTTGCATTTTGTTCCTATAAAACTTAAGATCCCCAAACAAGAGATAATCAATATTTATTTCTTTTTTAATAACGATAGATATATTGATCTAACGATAGATATATTAATCATGAAAATCCTACCAATATTGATTGGATAATACTAATTTTATTGTAAAAACATTGATATAATCTGACATGCTGTTAAAATATCTAGACTCCCAGTTGAGTACAGTAATGTTGTGCGTTCTAACTTTAGATGCATGCCCCGAAGGCACAAAGGTATACTTTGGAAAGCCCAGCACTGATAATATTTAATAGCTTGATCTTGCAGAGTAATGGCTGTGATGTAAAAGAACTGTAAATCATTGTGGTAATATTAGCACTTAAAAATATCTCTCTGTTTATGCGTAATTGCTATTGAACACTGGCAAGGCTAATTACGCGAGTACAAGTAGCATCTTGCTTCTTCTTCTGCTATTGTTGTTAATTCATAAAGAAGCTGTTTGGAGAGTACGACATGCTTAAGTAATCACTGTTAAATATGTACAGTGTATATCGAAAAATATTTTTTACAAATTTTGGGGCGGATTCCTCGCACAAAAACAAGAACAAAAGCCCATATAAACATACATCCAAAAATTCCTTCGTTTTTTAGTTATTAAGTTTAAAGATTTGCGGCAGATGGCACTGTGTTGCCATGTGGACTAGGTTACATTTGTTATTCGCATACGTTTGTAGCTGGGCTGTCTTCAACGTTTAACGTGTTTAGTTGTGAGTTAACTGAGAAACGTTCCGTTTAACAATGACAGGATATTCATCTCGCGAGCAGGTAGACAGGGTTTTTACATACGATCGCACGAATGATAATGGACTCGAGGCTGCACAGCTGTATCAGATTATGTTTCGAGACCGAGGGCAGCCGAATCAGCCAACCTTTGCTGCTGTTTACCGTTACGTTGCTGAGACATGATCCGTGACACCACAAACTATGGATCGAGGAAAGCGAGATCCGCTCGTACGCCTGACCCCACAGGACACATACAACCGGCCAAACTTTACACTTAATAACTCAAAAACGAATTACTTGCTGATATATGTTTATATAGACGTTTGATACACCATATATATATATATATATATATATATATATATATATATATATATATATATCATCGCTTAAACATTGTTTTTAGGGGATACCCATATTGCAGTAGACGCTCTGTTTATTTATTAAACAATATATTTATTTATTTTCATCTACCGGTTTGAATATTCCAGAATATCTTATTAACGAAAATATGTCCGCCACCCTCGCAGGCGCATCTTTTCTTTCCTTCAGTACGATTTTCTCGAATATTCAGGTCGGTAGACAAAAATAAATAAATACAATGTTTAATAATTAAACGGAGCGTCTACTCAAATGTGGGTATCCATTATATATGACTTTTAAGCGACAAAATGTGTTGGATTAATTATAAAAATCCATTATTAATTAGAAAAATATATATATAATATGATAAAAATATGGTTTTAAATTATGGTTATATTTATGGGTAAAATTGCTTTATGGTATTCTATATTTATGGGATAAAATTGCTCAATATATATAACTTTATGCTACATATATATATATATATATATATATATATATATATATATATATATATATATATATATATATATGTGTGTGTGTGTGTGTGTGTGTGTGTGTGTGTATTCATACATATAGGAATATATATATGCATATGTAGTTAAAGAGAGAGAGAGACAATGGCAGAGGGAGAGAGTAAGGCATGATATACATATACAAATATATATATACATATATAGTACAGGTAATCGATCCGTTGGTATATAATCTGGGTGGATCCTAGTAATATTAATTATTAAAACTGATCCACAGAGTGCTCGATGTTTTTTATTTCAAAGGAGCATATATATATTTTTACAGCAAAAAAACAAAAATTGCCTCAACATCGGAATGGACTATTTCAAACCGTTCTTCAACGGGTGGATGTTGAGGCAATTTTTTGTATATATTATATATATATATTCAGTCGGGTTTCGATCCTTGCTAGAGGCAACCGGACGTCTAGCCACACTGATGAGCTGTGAAACAGCGAAACAGTCTGTGGATGACAAATGTATATATATATATATATATATATATAGGATAAAGAACAAGTAGGAAACAGATCTTAATCTAACATATTTTATTTATTTAAGTTTCCTAGAGATCATAATAGAAATGATAAAATATGGTAAAAGGCAAAAATACGCAGATTCATGGTATGTTATGTTTGGTAATTTCTTATTGGTCACGTCTAATGAAGTAACAGATAATATTCAAATATGTGTGACAATCATTCTCCACGCTAAAGTGTGTAAAATTAGTGAAATTCAGTAGGATGTTTTGATTTTATACGTGTTACGGGTAATGAAGTAACAGACAATATTCAAATAAGTACAAGAAAACATTCTCCACGCTAAAGTGTGGAAAAGTTAGTGAGACGCTACATGATGTTTTGAAATTTTTATTTGGTTAATAAAGTATATCTCGTGCGTATTTTGCATATATATTAAAGAAAAGAGATAAGTTAGACTCATAAATAATTGATCTGTATAAAATGGTGATGTAATGTAGTTTTTTTAAACATGTGTTAATAGTTAGTAATATTGCTATAAAACCAGATTCATGGTATTTTTCTCTTGCGATATAGGAATTTGAATGTTTATATAAACGCAAATCTCTTTACACACACACACACACACACACACACACACACACACACAGACGCACCCACACACATATATATATATATATATATATATATATATATATATATAGTAGAAGTAGGATTTTATCATTGTTTCGTGTTTAAGATTGGGTTTCAGGTTACTTCTAATGTTTCCTCATTTTCTTTCATTCACAGTATTCCTTTGCGTTTTAGTGGCACTATTACCTTACCTGAATTAATATATATATATATATATATATGTGTGTGTGTGTGTGTGTGTGTGTGTGTGTGTGTGTGTGTGTGTGTGTGTGTGTGTGTGTGTTAATTCACATTTGGAAAGTGCAAGAAAACCAGACCATGGGTTGAGGCAAGTCTTGTGAGTGTCACTGCTTAGACGGAACTCTTCGGAAGCCGTTGATGGTTTTACTGGC
>OZ038481.1:97085214-97160214 GCA_964036315.1 Acanthosepion esculentum
TTTCAATTATTTTGTCCAACCCCTGTATATATATATATATATATATATATATATATATATATATATGAAGAAATATAGTCTTAAAGTGTGCTATATTTATGGGATAAAGTGCTCAATATCAGAGATAGAGCGTGTGTAAATCTAAAAGTCAACACAGAAGTCAACACAAATCGTCAGGCAACTAGTGCTGTTATTTTTCTCGGCTATTTATATATAAGGGTCTTGTGTATATATTATTTTTTATTCATTTTTTTTTATCGTTATATAACAGTTATAACTATTTTCCGTCCGATTTTTTGTTTTGATTTTTATAGTTTAATTTTTTGGCCATAATAGTTTGATAATTTGTTTATTATTTATTTTATTGATTTTTTTCCTTATTTTATTATTCTATTTCACCTATTCTAATAGGTGTGGTTTGGTAATTTGTTCAGATTAATTTATTTTGCTTATTTTATTGTCATTTTGTTTGTTCATGTATTTATTTATTTTTCGATTTTAAGTTACGTAGTAAAAATTTGTTTTCGTGTCTGCATTTTGTGATTAGCTCGGATCTTTTATTTAATAATTTATTTTGGTCTGGGAAGGTAATGATAGCTATTTTTTTCCTCCAAGCAAAGTTTGCAAGTTTTTGATAGGTTGTTATAGTCTGATGATTTTTCCTTATTTTCCAAGATATATTTGGTGTGGTGTGCGTTTTGTTTTTTATTTCCCAGATATACTTAGAAAGCATTGTGCTGTTCGCATATTTACTATTTGTGAAAGATGTTTTGTGTACATAATTTCTTTGTTTCCAGGGTCCTTCAGTTACTCCTATGTATACTTTTTCTTCATTATCTGGTAATTTTATCGTGGCTTGGTAGATTACGTTGTTTTGTAAACAATTATCGTTTAAGGGACATTCGTTTTTTATTCTGCAGTTGCACGCGGGTTTAATTTGTTCGTGTGGTTTGTTAATAATTTTCCTGTTGTGCTTTTTTCTTATTTGTGCCATGTTCTCGGTGCAGCTGTAGCTGATTTTTACTGTGTTTTTGTTGAATATTTTGTGTAGAGTGCTTGATTGAAATAACAGCACTAGTTGCCTGACGATTGCATCTAGCATGAAACAGACTGTCGCCTCTAAGTGTTGACTTCTATGTTCACTTTTATATTTATATATATATATATATATATATATATATATATATATATATATATAAAGAACAGTAAGATATATAATCCGGTGTTCTTATTGATATTTTTTATTTTTATTTTTCAAAACAGTGCTCAATGTAAATTTACAGAGCATAAATATTATAAATTAACTGATTTAAAATATATTTTAAATCAGTTAATCTATAATATATATATATATATATATATATATATATATATATATATATATATATATATATATATATATATGCAGTGACGGGTAAATTGTCGCCATTTTATATATTTAATTTCGCGCATGCGCGTTGTTTGTTTTCGAATGCACACTACGGTAAGGTCAGTTGAGCACTGTCTGTGAGAAAAAGTACCATGACGCAAATCACCCCGCCAGAAAATTGGAAACGACATGCTGCACTGCTTAGCATTCGCGACGGAAGCTCCAATAGTAATATTTCAGAGTGTTTGTGTGTCAATCTGAATACAATGTACAGGATTCGAAAAGACTTAGATGAGTCTAATGGGATTAGCAAAGTACGGCTGATCGGAAAACTCAATCTGATTGTTCTGATAAGAAAAGAACTCTGGAGATTTTTGGTGAGGGTCTTAGACTCAACACGTAGGCCTATATCAAGTGCCTTGAGAAGGTAGTGCTGCCTTGGTTCAAAAGGGTGGCCGCTGGAAGACCGTATGTCTGACAACAGGACTCTGCACCAGACTTTGAATTATAACAGTTTGTGTCTTCCACATGCTTTGACTAATTTTTCAACCATCTGGTGATCATTCATGAACGCTCAAAAAATTAAAAGCCTTGATAAAGTAATGATATCCTCGCCTTTGTATATAAACACGTGCAGCAAAATAAATCCTACATTGCCTTGATAAAAAAAAAACCTCAGAGGACTTAATACCTCGGCTAAGTATGGTTTTTCATGTTTTCTTTCTTTATCAACACACACACACACACACACACACACACACACACACACACACACACACACACACCTATATATATATATATATATATATATATATATAGTGTGGACTCTCCCGTCGTATTCGACGTACGAGGGTCAATCAGCTCATTTCCTAGGAACCGACAGTCAGACACCAACACATGATTTAATTATAGTGGTGAAGACTTTGTGCAGAACCAACCACACTTTTTGAAGGGCTGAATACAGAGACCTGGTGCACTACGTGCCACAAGCTCCCCAAATGACCCTCCGCAGAGTTGTCATTCTCCTATAAAATATATATTAAATGACTACTAATTCAGAAAAATAAGTAACGTATTTGAAGAACAAAGTCGTGCATTAAACTAATGTATACTCTGAGATTTTATGATACAAATACTAAAGTATCCCTGAATCAGAAGATAATATGACGACAGAATCGTTATTTACAAAAATTCATCAGACGAACGTTCAGAACGATGAAGCTGAGGACACTTTTGAACTGGCCGGCGAGACAAGCTGGCTAACTACTGTGCTATGACAGATACACTATTATATTAAGAATATTTTACAGAACAACAATGAACGCTTTTATTAATTTGCTATGAACACGCCTGAATCCTCTGGCTTCTTAGTACAACAAATCCACTCAATATCTGCCCTGCAAAATGACCAGTACAAAACGTAGATTAGTAATTTATGAATTAAATACAAAACCTCAATACTTATATCAATATGTGTAGAACGGTTCCTTCGGTGGAAAATGTCGAATTGGCTTACGAATGTCAGCTCGAAAATTATGAATATCTGCGAGAGCGAAAAAGCCAAAGGCTAGAAAATTAATATATTTCCTATAGAAGTGGGATATCGAAGATTTACTGCCAACTTGACTTCGGCATATCGAGATAAAGTTGGTTTGTCTGCTTGAGAAAAGAGGAAATACATTGCCGCTTCAACGTCAGGTGGCGCTTTTGTACGTATGGATTTGACATTCTTGCATTGTGATAAAGAGTTAAGAAACTCCGGTAATATCCTTATACACTGCTGAAGTGTTTTGAATTATTGGTCATGACGCTTCTTAAACTCAGAAAGCGTGCCTGTTACCCTGAGTCATCTATAATCTGTAGAGTGCTTTGTTCGAAATACGGCTGTTGTTTTCCTAGCAAAAATTGCGTGAGTACATATATATATATATATATATATATATATATATATATATATATATATATATATATATTTCTAAAGAAAGGAATGGACTTTTATTTATTAATCCAACACATGTTTTATGAGTTAAACGTTATTTTTAGTGGATACTCGTATTTGAGTAGACGCTCCGTTTATTTATTAAACAATATATTTATTTTTGCCTGAATATTCTAGAAATCTTATTAGAAAAATATGCGCTCTCCAGTAGGATTCGAACTCGCGTTCCTATAGGGCATTTCTCAAATAATCAGGATAATAGACGAAAATAAATAAATATACTGTTTAGTAAATAAACGGAGCGTCTACTCAAATACGATTATCCAGTAAAAATAATGTTTAAGTAAGAAAAATCTGTCGGATTAATAAATAAAAAAAATCCATTCCTTTCCTTAGAAATTAACGGTTTGAATCCTGACGGAGAGCACATATTATTCTTTAATAAGATTTCTCGAATAATCAGGTGGATAGGCGAAAATAAATAAATATAATGTTTAATAAATAAACGGAGCGTCTACTCAAATACGAGTATACACTAAAATAACTTTCAATTAATATATATATATATAGTCATCCACAGACAGACTGTTTCGCTGTATCACAGCTCAGCAGTGTGGTTAGACGGCCGTTTGTCTCTAGGTAGGATCGAAACCCGACTGAATTGGCGTCAGTCGTGATTCTACCACTAAGCCGTTGGCGCACGGCAGGGATGGCGGTGAATTTAAGCGTATTCATTTTTACATGAACACACGGTGACTGAGAGAACTCGAAATAAAAATATACTTTCAAGGTATTCTGGTTTTAAAAAAGTCTGCAAAACGTTGATAACCCGTAAAAAATGAATAAATAAATCAAACCATATATATATATATATATATATATATATATATATATATGATAAAATATACTTTTAAGGTATGTAATATTTATGGGTAAAAGTGCTCAATATAGAGCCTGTGTAAATATAGGAATGGGCACTATGCTTGGACGCAATCTCCATGCTTTGGACTGGGAAGCTCTCTGTAACCAAGCAGTAAATCATACCGGATTAAATTTGTTTCTCTTAAAAAGGGGACGCAGATTCCCGCCACCTACAATCTTCAAAGAATTAAATGCAATGCCAATTACCATCTTCCTTTTCTTTTGTGACCCTTTCTCTTCACTAAAATCTTCTCATTCTCTTTCACTCCCAGTAACCCCTTGCGTCATAGGAGCATTATCACCTTGCTTGGGGTGTATATATTAAAAAAATATATATATTGGCTTAAAAAAAAACCTGGAAAACGTTGATAAAAAATGAATAAATAAATCAGACCACATATACATATATATATATATATATATATATATATATATATATATATATATATATATACATATATATATATATATATATATATATATATATATATATACCGGGTCTAGCAGAAAAACGTGTAACAGTATGGGATAATTGTCCAACCCACAAAATGTTTAATGTCTAAAAAAACACTAAACTAATGGAGTTTGATTTTTTTCCAGGTTTTTAGATACGACGATCGGACAGCTTGACACTATTTGCCGTAAGAATCATTGGAAAAAAACTTTGATTTATTCATCTAGAAAGAGGACAGGTTAAAATCGTCTTGGGTCAGCCCAATACGCCCCCCTGACTGAGCAAGGATAAGAGAAAAAAATCATTCCGGCCTTCAGTAATGGTACCAACATTCATACTCTGGCTTCCATCTTCAAAGTTCATTCAAGAACCATCAAGATAATGGTGAATAAGTTTAACAAAGAGGGAACAGTAGAGAGGAAATCTGGAGCAGGAGCTCATAACAGCAACATCATTTCAACTTAGAGCTAAATGCATTCTTATTGCACAAAGTAGAGTCCAAAAGTGATATAAAATCCTCGGAAAATTCCAGTAAGACATCTTTAAGCGTGTCTAAGATACAACAGTTCAAAGCTTAATCTAACAATTGGACAATTTTGCTGTTGCACGATTTAGACAATTTTGCAGCTACTCCCGGTATATATATATATATATATATATATATATATATATATATATATATATATATATATATATAACTGTTCTTTCTAGGGGGAAATGTGAGCTGAACAGTTTCTTTCTTCATTAAGTGTCTCAAATATGTCAACTGTCTGTTATTGGTTGTTAAAATTCCCTCATTTCTACCATATTCGTTCCTTGGCATTCTCAGAATCTGTCAGTAAAACCACATCCCTATAGTTTCAAGGTCCCTCTCAATCGGTGAGGATATTGTCCAACATTTACTGCTATATTACAGCTTAGCAGTTTAGTGCACTTTTCTATGTTTCTAATGAAAATATCCCGTTACTTAACTTTTCCTATTTGCTGTTGTCTTCCTTGTTCTGTCACATTCACTAAAACTTCTTAAGTTACCACTTAACCTGGTTCGCATATGTTCAATATGCCCTGTGTTAAATTCGCCAAGCGTGATTTCCTCGTGACCCACAAATTTCAACTATCTCTTCCGGATTGTTAGAAACAGTTTCCTTATAGTTTCTTTTCTGTCTTTAATATTCTACGGACGAATCTGTCTTCGACCTTTGTGTTTGATATTTATCACTGGACCAAGTGCAGTAACACGGATGGATATTACGTTGAAAAGTGTTTCTTGTGCAAAGTACATAATTTTCATCTCTTGAATATATATATATATATATATATATATATATATATATAACAAGAGTATATATATATATATATATATATATATATATATATATATATATATATATATACATACAAGTATAGAATTGGTGTATACGGAATAAATTCCAATAACCAACAAATACTATTCTTAAGAGTGCTCGATACAGAGTAGAGCAAATATAATTATTTATTCGAAAATTATAACATAAATATGTTATATAATCACTACAAAAATAGCCATTGTAAATAATTATATATATATATATATATATATATATATATATATATATATATATATATATATATATATATATATATATATATATATTAAAAAGAAGAGAGGTACCGCAAACTTTTTGGGTTGTAATGTGGGTTTTTGTTTTTTCTTTTTTATTAAAAAATATTATTCTTTATTTTTCATAGTTTTACATAGTTTTACAACACGTGTTTCTGGTCTTACGACCGTCTTCAGGTAAAGGGTGGAGATTTCCACATATTATTAAAAATAATTATTAAAAATAATTAATTTTTTTCCTTTATGCTTTTCAATGTTACATCTTCTCTATATGAGACATTCTCTGTTTTTCTTGTATCGTGAATGGGTAAGCCGATACACATAAAGAGTAGTAGTAATTAATTCCGAAGAATAATACGGTACTAACAGTCGAGAACACAGTCTACTAAATAACAGTTAATTGTGAACTTCACCTTAGTTCTGTTCAACTTTGGTATTTACTCGAAACCTCCCCACAAGCCGGGATGTGATACAAGGCCGGTTTTTAGCGTGGAGAATTCCAAGCGCGTACGCTCGGACAAAATTTCCCCGTAGACCCTGTATACACGGTGTCGGGTTTGTCTACCTCACCAGACGAGACACTACCCGGAGGCAAAAAGGTCGACAATAAGTTCTGTTCAACTTCGGAAGCCTCTCCACAAGGCGGAATGTGGCACAATGTCGGTTTTTAATTCGGGGTGTTTTGAGACAGTAGGCTCGGGGCAAAATTTCCCGTTGAACCTGTATACACAGGGTCGGGTTTGTCTACGTCCCCAGACAAGACTCGGCACTTCAGCATAGCCTCGTTTGGGTTCCTTTCTGTCCGGAGGCAAAGAGGTCGACAAGAAAGTTCTCTTCCACTATCTCAGTAAGAGAGTGTGCTATTTATCATTTTAAATCATTCCATCTGGAGGAGTCTGTACTCCACAACATCCCCTTTTTTGAATTTACTACTTCCTCTGGAAGTTGTATTTTTGTCTCTTGGGGGTTTTTTTTATAATCCCTGCCAATTTCCTTTTTCGTTTACTCAAACGTCCCTCGTCCGGGGCTACTAAAAGCATCCGTACCTCGAATATGTCCTAAATAACCTTCATTTGGTTATTCATATTATCCAAGTACCTTTTTCTTATCTGGTTGTGATGTCACTTAACCGTCTTTTTCAGGTCTTTAATCATGTGCATCAATCTCCCACTGCGTTTATCTATGACACCAGCATTCTAAAAATCTTTACCGTACCTATATTCTTTGAAAAAATATTTTCTTTTGTAACTGTTTTTTCTTACTTCTTTTTTATTTTCCTTTGGTGACAGCTTGTCGAATACCGATTTTATTTTCCGAGTGAACATTAATTCTGTCGGTGACAACCCCGAATTTGTATTTGGGTTCGGTGTCATCCGATATACTCTTAAGAATTGTAGTATCACGTCAACGGATTCGTTTCCGTCGAACTTTTTCAATGCTCGTTTGAAAGTATCCACAAATCTTTCTGCTTGGCCATTAGATCGTGGGTGATATGGTGTCAGATGTACAATTGAACAAATTTAGAAAAATCTTTGAACTCTTTTGCCGTGAATTACGTGCTATTGCCCGACACAATCATATCCGTAACACCGAATCTTGCAAAAAATTCATGCAAAAATTTTATCGTACCACTACATGTAGGATTTTTAAATTTTATCACCTCTGGCCATTTCGAAAAACTGTCAACCACAAATTGCATTGCCCCTTTATTGGACCTGCAAAATCAATATGCATCCTTTGCCAAGGTCGATCTGTATTTGGCCAAGGGTTAAATTTCACCGGTGGTGCCTTTGCTGCTATCGCACAATCTATGCATGTTTTTTTACATTTTTCTCTATATATCTTTGTCCATATTCGGCCAAAAAAACATTAAAGATTTCATCCTCAATATTCCAGGGTGTTCAGTATGAAAATCTTTAAGTATTCCTTTTTTAGCTCTTCCAGTAATACCACATATTCGACATACATTAATATTCCATCACAGATAGAAAAGAAATTTTCACCACCATTCTTTTTGTAATGTTGGCTACTAATTTGCTTCTTTTTCTCTGTGATATACTTGTCTATTTTTTCTTTGGTCCTGATTTCCTTGAGCATCACAGGTAATTCCCATATGGTGTTGCATAGCATGCCTTTTATTTTCATTTCTATTCTTAAAGCTGATATCACAGTTTCCTCACAAAGATCACATAGTTTGGGGATTAGTCTGGATAACACATCTGCATGACCCAACTTCTTTGATGGAAGGAACTCCATCTTAAAATTATAATTTAATAATATTATTCCCCATCTCTGAAGTCGATTTGTCGTATGTGTAGGAATCCCATCTTTGGAAACAAAAATGGGCAATTATGATCAGTGGTCTGTTTGAAGCATAAAACTCCTTCCATGTATGAATCTATGGAACTTTTTACTGCAATAATTATCTATAAAGCCTCTTTTTCAATTTGGTTGTATATTTTTTAGGTTGACAATAGGGTCCTTGGCACAATTGCAATCACTTTTACTAGTCATCGCTTTCTTTGTGTAATAATACAGCTCCTAAACCCAAATTTCTAGCGTCACTTGCAACAATATCTTTATTTGGATCGTAATGCGCCAGACTTATGTCCAATACTTTTTTTTAATTTCCTCAAAGGCATTCTGACATTCATACTCCAGTACCATTTATAATCTTTTTAAAGAATTTATTTAGAGGCGTACTCAATAGGTTAATATTTGGGATAACATTACCGTAATAATTTTCTAGTCAGAAGAATGCTTGTCGTGCTGACAGATTTGTTGGGAGCGGCATATTTCTTATCGCACTCGATCTCGATGGGTCCGGTTTTCTACCTTTCGCATCTATAACCTGTCCCAAATACTTAATATTAGATAAAAAAAATCACATTTATCTAAACTAAGTTTTAAGCTATATTGTTTTATTTTTTTCTAAACTTCTTTAATATGTTCGTCATGTTGTTCTCGGCTTTCACTCTTAATTAAGTGATTGCGAAGTCCATGTCATTCAATAACGTATCAATGATTTGTTGGAAAATTCCTGGTGTGACTTTTATCCCGAATGGCAGCCTGTTGAATCTATACACAACCCTGTGCGTATTCAGAGTTAAATATTTCGCACATTCTTCGTCGACAGGAATATGGAGATACGTCTCAGTTAAATCCAGTTTTGAATAACAGTTAATTGTGAATGTTCACCTCAGTTCTGTTCAACTTCACTATTTACCCGAAGCCTGCCCACACGGCGTGATGTGGCACAAGGCCAGTTTTTAACGTTGGGCACTCCGAGCGCGTACACTCGGGCAAAAATTTCCCGTAGACCGTGCATACACTGTGTCGGGTGGCTGTCTACCTAGTTCGGAGGCAGAGACGTCGACAAGTAGTTCTGTTCAACTTCATTATTTACCCGAAGCCTCCCCACAAGGCGAGATGTGGCACAAGGCCGGTTTTTAACCTGGGGCATTCCAAGGTCGTACGATCGGGCAAAAATTCACCCATTGACCCAGCATGCACAGTGTCGGTGGCTGTCTATCTCTCCAGACGAGACTCTGCTCTTCGGCATAATCTTGTCTGGGTTCTTCCCTGCCCAAAAGTAGAGAGTTCGACAAGACAGACCCGAACCTGGCAGGGAACTACCGGCTCAGTTCTGTTCAACTTCGGTATTTACCCGAAGCTACCCCTCAAAGTGGGATGTGGCATAAAGCCGGTTTTTAACCTGGGGCATTTCGAGCCCGTAGGCTTATGCAAAAGTTCCCCGTACACCCTGTATACACGGTGTTGGGTTTGTCTAACTCCCCAGACTTCCTCTCTGTCCGGAGGCAAATAGGTCGACAAGAAGTTCTGTTCAACTTTTACTCTCTCAGTAAGAGAGCATCCCATTCATCTTTTTAAATCTGTTCATCTTGTTGGGAAGCTCTTGTACTCCACAACATCCCCATTTTTGAATTTACTACTTCCTCTGGAAGTTGTATTTTTGTCTTTTGGGGTTTATTTGAATAATCTCTCGTCCGTGGGTGGGAGATACACCGTACATTAATATTCCATCTCAGACAGAAAAAAAATGTTAGCTACTGATTTACTTCTTTTTCTGTGTGATTTACTTGTCTATATTTTCTTTGATCCTGATTTCTTCAAGAGTCTCAGTTGATTCCCATATTGGGTCGAATAGCACGCTTTTTATTTGAATTTACATTCTTAATGCTGCTATCACAGTTTCATCTAAAAGATCACATAGAGACAAAATTTAACTGAGCAACCAGACAAAATTCTTGCTTGTTTTTACACGTCCAACTTGGAATTAATCCGAGGTTGAGTAGTCGCCAAATAATTTCTTGGTATATGACTATAAAGTTTTACATTCATATACTCAGTCCGTGTTCGTATTAACATTCAAATTTTTCATTGTCAAATGTTGGTATCTGCTGAAAATTTCGAGTCCCTAGTCGTCAAATGTTGTATCGTGAATGGATAAGTCGATACATATATAAAATTAGTAGCAATTTATGGAGAATAGTATGGTACTAACAGCCGAGAACACAGTCTGCTGGAATAGAAGTTAATCGTGAACTTCACCTCAGTTCTATTCAACTTCCCTCTCTCAATAAGAGAGTATACTATTCATCTTTTTAAATCAGTCCATCTTGTGGGTTACTTGGGAGACGCTTTGGAAACTCGATCTCTGTTTTGCCTACCGCCTTGAATCTTGTTTCACTACATATCGCTGCCCTTATGACAACTCTGATCACGCGGTAGTGTCTGTTAATATCTCCTTCCACTTCCCATCAAGCCATGAATCTCTTACTAACCGTATATCTTTCAGTTATCAATGCGCGGACTGGGAATCATTCTGTGACTTCCTTCACGACGTCCGTTGAAATGTAGTTTTTAATCATCCCGTTCAAAAATGTGCGTCTCATCTTGTGCAAAAGCCGATTGCAACAGACGTCTCTTTGTCTCTGTAGTGAATGCAAGCATGTCCTCAATGAAGCAAAATTACTGTTTGATGATGGAATGCAACAACGTATGGCATTTATCGAGTTTAGTTATAAGATTATTGGCGGCTCTGCAAGAGTGTGCTGAACGACAGCAAATCCTCAATTCCTCCTCTATTCAATCAATTCGAAGTCCTGATATCTACAGAAGATAAAGTTGTATGCCTTTCTCAGAAATTTTCTTCGAACTCTTCACTCGACTCTTTTGGAGTACCCACACCTTATTTCCCCACTAGAACGGGGGTTCTAATGAGTGATATGCGCATATCCCTGTCACTGGGATTGGGTATCATTTCTAAATTAGACTCCCATAAGGCAAGCGGATGTGACGGGATCCGAGCCGTCGTCCTAAAGAAATGTACTCCCGAGCTGGCTCCAGGTCTCTCCAAACTATGTAACGATTTTCTCGCTGCTTCCTGCTTTCCAGCTTGTTGGAAATCCTCCCTTGTAGTTTCTGTTATTAAACTCTGGAGAATCTTCTGACCCCTCTAACTATCGCCCTATTAGCCTCCCACCGTTTTTCGGCAAGGTATTCGAGGCTTTAATCAAAGCTCTCTAACGAAAAATATGGCTTCCGTTTTGCCAGGTCGACCGCTGATGTGCTAACAGCCATCACTGAATATGCATATCAAACTCTTGATAATGACGGCGAAGGTCGATCTGTGACTCTAGATATCTCGAAGGCGTTTGAAATGGTTTGGTACGCTGGTCTTCTATGTAAAACCCAGGGCTATCAAATACAGGACGACTGCTTGAGTTAATTCAATCATTCCTATCAAATCGTGAAATAAAGGTCGTTTTAAACGGGCTCGCTTCCAGATCCTTTTACACGAGCGTAGGTCACCTTGCAAGTTCAGTTCTAGAGATTATTGGCAGTTCTCCAAGCATGTGCTGAACAACAGCAAATCCTCAATTCCTCCTCTATTCAATCAATTCGAAGTCCAAACATCCACTGTTGATAAGGCTGAATGCTATGCTCGGAAATTCTTATCCAACTCAACACACGACTCGTCTGGAATACCCACTCTTGATTTCCCCCATATAACTGAGGCTCTGCTGAGTGAGATGAGCATAACACCATCGATGGTATTGGACACCATTTCTAAATTAGACTCTCATAAAATAGGTGCTGGTAACGGGATACCAACCGTAGTCCTAAATAAATGTGCTCCTGAGATGGATCCAGTTCTCTCCAAATTATGCAACTATTGCCTCGCTCATTCTTTCTTTCCAGCCTCTTGGAAGTCCTCCTCTGTTCTCCCTATTTTTAAGAATTCTGGAGACCCTTCTAACCCATCTAACTACCGTCCTATCAGTCTCCTACCACGCCCCGGCAAAGTTTTCGAGGCTTTAATTAATGTCGAAGTGTTTAAGCATCTTACCTCCCATGATCTACTCTATGACAAACATGTTTCCCGCTTTGCCCGGTCAACCGCTGACGTTCTTACGGTCATAACTGATTTTGTATACCAAGCGATTGCTCATAACGGAGAACCTCGAGCTGTGGCTCTAGATATCTCGAAGGTGTTTGACATGGTTTGGCATGCCAGCGTTCTACGTAAGCTTCGATGATACGGTATTGCAGGACGATTATTTGAGTTAATCCACTCATTCTTGTCAAACCGTGAAATGAAGGTCGTCCTGAACCGGTTCTCTTCCAGTTCCTTTCATACGAACGCTAGTGTTCCCCAAGGCTCTATCCTGGGTCCTACACTCCTTCTGATCTTTATCAACGACGTAGGCATCTACTCAGACGACACTGCCATTTGGTTCTGTCTCAATAGCAAATCCGGCATTGCTGACAAAGTTCACCTGGCCGTTGGTCTTGAAAAGGACCGCCAATCTGAGGTTGACTGTGACAGGAAATGGCTTGTAAACTTTAATGCCTCCAAAACGAACTGCTCCCTTTTACCCACCATAGAGAAACTTCCCTGCCTCCTATCAGCATGGTTGATGCTTAACTTCAAGAGTGCGTCGCAGTGTGCTTTCTTGGTCTCGCGTTTTCCACTGACCTGAGGTGAAACAACTACATTGAATCGATAGCAGCATCTACCGCAATAATAGTTAGTTCTCTGTGTCGCACCAGAAGGTTTTTTTTCTCGTCTGAGTCCATCCTTCACATCTACAAATCTACCACCCGTCCTTGTACTGAATAATGTTGCCATATATATGGTCTGGTGCCGCCGCAGTTCATCTCGAGGTTCTTGACAAAATCCAAAGACGGATATGCAATGTGATCGGGCCTGACTTGAGATCTCGACACCAGTCACTTTCTCACAAACGTGATGTGACTTCCCTCTGTTTTTCTCTACAAATATGTCCATGGCATCTGCTCTGACGAACTATTTTCACTGGTACCCCGACTGCATGAATTTAAGCGTGCTACTAGGTGGCCACCTCGGCCCCACCCTTTTACTGTTGAAACAGTTAAATGTGACCGCCTCTTCTACTCCAACAGCTTCTTCTCTCGCACTTCCCGACAGTCGAACTCCCTTCCTCTTATTTGCTTCCCTGATAACTATAATCTTCAAAAGATCAAATGTAATGTCAATCGGCATTTTCTGATGCCTTGATCCCCGTTCTTCTTTTCATCCTTTCCTCAATCCACTCTCATTTCTCTTACTTTCACTCTCTGTAACCCCTTGCGTTCTAGGGACACTCACGCCCTGCTTAGGGTGAAATGCTTAAAAAAGACAAGATATATATATATATATATATATATATATATATATATATATATATATATATATATATATATAAAGAAAGAACAGTAAGATATATAATCCGGTGTTCCTATTGATATTTTTTATTTTTATTTTTACAAAACAGTGCTCAATGTAAATTTACAGAGCAAAAATATTATAAATTAACTGATTTAAAATATCGTTTTTTCGCTACACAGTAATGACCATGTTTCAAAAATGGAAGCTAAAAACTTCAAATTTAATTTTGTAATTAAATTAAAAAATTTGAACTTTTTAGCTTCCATTTTTGAAAAATGGTCATTACTGTGTAGCGAAAAAAAGATATTTTAAATCCGTTAATTTATAATATATATATATATATATATATATATATATATATATATATATATATATATATATATATATATATATATATATATAGTCTCAATCTACGTTTCTGTGATCTTATCACGTGCCTTCAAGAACAGTGAGGCTAGCTTCTTGCGATTTAAAACACCCAGAAAAGTGTTCAATCTGAGAAGATTCAACATCAAACCCAAGAACTTTGAATGCCTGATCCTTGATTTGCTTTATGCTGATGATCTAGAGTTCGTTACGCACTCGGAGAAAGATCTACAACTCATAATGCATCGCTTCTGTGCCGCTTGTGATTCTTTTGGACTGAGTGATAGCTTGAGAAAAACAAAAGTTGTCTTCAAACTTGCATCTGGTGTGCCCTAACGGGGAACACGCTTGAGACATTCCTCCCTTATAAAGTACCTTCACTTGTTACGACTTACCTAATGCTGCAGATCCACGTGCAATGCATTCAGATTATCCTTCAGATTATCTTTAAACCTCTTCTTAAGCTTGTGTTCTGTATGCTTTCTTTCCCTGTAGTTTTCAGTTCCCCCATAGAAAAGTTCTTTGGGAATCTACTAGTACAACGGTCTACGACGCCCAGATAGTCCTGTCTGACCAATTTCATTCAGAAGGATTGGGTCAAACTATGGATTTCAGACACTTTCCAAAAGTGCCGCGCACTGGAATCGCCTCTCCAGGCCGACAGCCTCAAGAAATCACTTTCCTGATAAATCGACCATGATTAGCGCGTGGCCGAGTGGTGAGAACGTCCGCTTTCCGACCATGATTTGATTTGCCAACTAATATACTGTCTTGGAAATATGTGTGTGTGTGTGTGTGTGTGTGTGTGTGTGTGTGTGTGTGTGTGTGTGTGTGTGTGTGGTATTTAGAGGTTGTGCAAATCATGTGAAAAGTCATATGGACGACTAGCAGAGACAACTATACCAACCTGCCTCATCGTCCTGCCGACAATGTCTTGTTTGCAAAAAATATGGTCCGAGAAGCCAAAGGAGCGTTGTAAAGGACGCGGATCCAATCAATCGAGTCAAGGATAAAGAGGGTATCTGTCATGTATGCCTGATACGAATGTTGGTCTCACGAGTCATGTTAGGAGCCTTGGACGCCGAAACGATACAGAAGCCATTGCAAGGTGCGAAGGCGGCTCTCATCTGAGTAAGACATGTCACTCATCATATATATATATATATATATATATATATATATATATATATATATATATATATATATATATATATATTTCTCTGTGTGTTTGCTTGTGTTTATGTATGCATTCAGCGTCCATAGATGTATACGGACATGCGACATAATCACGGCATCATATGCGTTTATGTATATTGTTACAGCTTTCCGCACCTCACCAACCATACTCACACAATATCTTGCACTTAACGGCCCATTTCTTTTTCGCCATCTCTCTAACAATATAATAATTGAACTCTCCCCTTCTCACTTTTGGTATGTAATAGTAGTTGCTTAAACGGAAATACAATTAGGTCAAACTGACGAGCACGGCAACAGATGGAATCCAAAGCTAAAAATAGATTCTCATACACTTGACTAGCAATGAAACCAGATACGAACGATCGAACAGAAAAAGATCGACAGAACTCAGTTGGGTGACGAATCTCAAAGGAAACGGAATGTATATTAAATTTTCATGTGAACTGACTTTCCGAATTGAAGAAAGGAATGACGACCCCAACTCACATGAAACTCCAAGAGAATTAAATGGAAACGAGTCTTGTGCGGACAATTCCTCTTTCACGTGTTACAGTCAAACAAGTGAGATCACACGATGAGACGGACTCCAGTTTAACTTAACACTATGCAACTTACATTAAGGGCATAGGTGAACGGGGAAACGTGACTGTCACCTAAGAAGCGCATATGTGAAAAACTTAATTGGACGAAAGTTCCGAAACTCTGCACAGCTAAACCTATGGCTTACATCGCATCGAATCTTCGTAACCAAATTTAAGATTACTGCAGTACCGAAGCTAAATGACCGGCTAATGAAAGCAACGTTGAATTAAGAAGAACAGATCAAAGAACACCGCTATTTGAGCGAACAAACTGGGTTGAAATTAAAATGAACAACGAGAATAATAAGAGAAAGAGGGAGAGATTGGAAAAGAGAAAACCTTATTTTAGTTCAGAAGAAAAACTGAAGCTAAGTTTTTATTTCAACTTTTGCCCTCATAAAATAACGCATGCATATTTCTACACAGAAATGTATAGCAGACATCTTTCCACGCATTCTCAGACCTAAATGTTTTTATGTATTGTCTTGTTGTAATTAAATCTTGTTAATTGGTATATTGGCGCTTGATCACTGTAGGTTATTCGAACCTGCAGTGAATACCACTGTGGAGTGGTAAACCTGGACATCTTTTACACGACAATGCTGTTTTTCTTTTCTTTTTAAACTTTCTGCTGCGGTAACAATTGATCGTAGCAATATGACTCGAAATTGTATTTGCCGACTATAGTCGGTGTCCCGTAGTGGTCTGTATCGGATGTGTTACTTCCTTAGTCTACACGGTTACCTTCAGGCTAATACACCAAATTTGTAGTGTTTCTGTTTCTTATTGAAGTCAAAATCGGCGGTCTTTTTATCAGGAGAAAGGCTTCCTTGTAGTAGTAAACAGCACAATGCATATAGTTTGTATTGGCTATTTTTATTTCCTCCAAATTTCGCCGGTTACTTGTCAGTGATATTGAATGAGAGAAATTCTTCAATCATAACACTGCAGAAATATACCATACGAGGCAAAGATTCTTCCTAAAGAATCCTAAGTGGAGTAACTCTTTTTTTACTAGGAAAACTTGCCTTGTCGATAGTTGCTGTCAGTCAATTCACGGGCGAATGAAAAAGTATCGCCGCATCCGGTTTTTCCCTATTTTTGTGAAACCTGTATCACTAATGTTATTAATGATTGTGTGGATAGATAACTGGAGTGTGTGAATAGATGATTGTGCAGATAAATGATTGGGTAGAAATATGACTGTGCGGTTGGATGATTGTGTGGATAGTTTACTGTGTGGATAGATGATTGGGCGCATAGATGATTGTGCGGATAGATGATTGGGTTGATAGATGATTGGATGGATAGATCACTGGACTCTGTGAATAGATGATTGGGTGGATACATTACTGTGTGAATAGATGATTGGGTGGATACATGACTGTATATGATTGAGTGGATAGATGACTGTAGATGGTGGGGTGGATAGATGACTGTAGATGGTTGGGTGGATAGATGACTGTATATTATTAGGTGGATAGATCACTGTAGATGGTTGGGTGGATAGATGACTGTATATGATTAGGTGGATAGATGACTGTAGATGGTTGGGTGGATAGATGACTGTAAATGATTGGGTGGATAGATGACTGTAGATGGTTGGGTGGATAGATGACTGTATATGATTGGGTGGATAGATGACCGTATATGATTGGGTGGATAGATGATTGTAGATGATTGGGTGGATAGATGACTGTATATGATTAGGTGGATAGATGACTGTAGATGGTTGGGTGGATAGATGACTGTATATGATTGGGTGGATAGATGACTGTATATGATTGGGTGGATAGATGACTGTAGATGATTGGGTGGATAGATGACTGTATATGATTAGGTGGATAGATGACTGTAGATGGTTGGGTGGATAGATGACTGTAGATGGTTGGGTGGATAGATGACTGTATATGATTGGGTGGATAGATGACTGTATATGATTGGGTGGATGGATGACTGTATATGATTGGGTGGATAGATGACTGTATATGATTGGGTGGATAGATGACTGTAGATGGTTGGGTGGATAGATGACTGTAAATGATTGGGTAGATAGATGACTGTAGATGGTTGGGTGGATAGATGACTGTAAATGATTTATGGATAGATGACTGTAGAAGATTTTTGAGTGGATAGATGACTGTATATGATTGGGTGGATAGATGACTGTAGATGGTTGGGTGGATAGATCACTGTCTATGATTGGGTGGATTGATGACTGTAGATGATTGGGTGGATAGATGACTATGTGGATAGATGATTGGGTGGATAGATGAATGTGGATAGATTATTGGGTGGATAGATTACTGTTGATAGATGTTTGGGTGGATAGATTACTGCGTGGATGGTTCATTGGGTGGATAGATGATTCTGTGAATATATCATTGAATGTAAAGTTCATTGAACTGTGTGTATATTTGATTGTGTGAATAGATGACTGGGTGTGTAGCTGGCTGGGTGGATAGATAGCTGCTAAGAGATGACTGGGTGGATAGACGATTGGGTGGATAGACGATTGGGTGGATAGACGATTGGATGGATAGATGATTGGGTGGATTGGTGACTGTGTGGTTAGATGATTGGGTCGATAGATCTTTCTGTTTATGTCTGTATGAGATAATATAATATATATGTAATATATGATTTAATATATGATCAATCATAATTACAGGTGCGACAATTTAAGTGTGTGTTGCTTCAATTTGTATGCCTATCAAAAAATGCACAACAGTTTGTAATGAACGACAGGTATATATTTTCTGATATTTTGAGCCGATACTTCGCGATTTATTTCTTAGTTATAAAGGTATCTGAGGATCATCAGTTATTTACATGCCTCTCAAGAGATACCCACCCATTAAAGATGAATGACAAGCATGGCAGATGCAGATTATTCGCCGATAGTTTGGGCTGTTAGTTCACGAACTAGTTCTTAGTTTTAACGATATCTGTAGAGTATTAGTCGGGTCTGAGTGTGAAAGATGGACTTTGTTGTGGTTATAGACAGATAGAGATGGGAAGATTATGAGTGATGTATTCGAAAAACTGAGATACATATTAGCAGATTGAGATCGGTATGATGTGGAAGGTAACCAAAGTTGTCTCCCACTGGACTAGTTATAAAAGAGTAAGCACCACTCTGTTACCAGATTTGGGTTTTAATTGAGTAAAGATTCAAGTAAAAATGCTACTTCGTTTTTGTTTTGTTTTTTTGTCTTGTTTTGGGTTTTTTTTTTCATTACAATAAGAAAGCGAATATGTTGAATGGTATGAACCGTATATCAAGATAACAAGGAAAAGAGTACTGACGTGTTATGTCATATCGGTCTTCCTATATGGCAATTAATGAAGAAAAGAAGTGAAGAAAGAGAAATATCATTCTACAGAAGCATGCTGTGGATGCCATGGATTGAACATGTGAGCATCGACAAACAATTATACTTAACATAAGAAACAAACAGTTGAAATTTCCGGAACACATAATGAGGAAAGAGGCTTGGAGAATTTGACAGTCACAGGACATACTGAAGGCAAGAGTGACAGAGAAAAACAGCGCAAACCCTACATAATGTGTTTGTGTAGATGTATGGTAAAACAGTGTTTAGGAGAAATCGCAAAAAATACTAAGGGCCATCATCGCAAACGTCCTGAAGAAACACGGTACATAGTAGAAGATACAGATGAAGAAAATGTACCCACTGAGATAGTTATGCGCAAGCTTTGCAAGACATAGATAGAGAAAGATAAACGTTAATTATGAAATAAGATAAAATTAACAGATAAACGTATATCATCGTAGTGTCATGATAGGTATTCTCAGCGTGCAGCTTCTTCCAGACAAACGCTCCTGGTGTAAAGTAACTCTTTCTCCAGATCGTTACCGACGAAATAAACCATGAGACCATTGGGTGGACAGACAATTGCGTACTGGACATGTGCGTCCAGGACATTTGTGCACCAGACGTTCCTGGACAAATGCGCCCCTGGATAAATCCGTAGTTTTGATAATTATTTGAAGTTACCATACTTTCTTTTCTTAAGAGTGGCTAATTGCAAACCAACTTTTAATTATTCTAAACAAACATAAGTTAAGATAAATTAGTTAACATAAATTTTGAAATAAGAAAAAACATTTTTAAAGAGTTCTTTAATATAGAAATTTGCGCATCCATACTTTTAATTACTCTAAACAAGCAGAAATGTAGTTATCATAAATAAAAAATGAGTGAAAATTTCTTTTTTAAAGCAAGAGAAAATTAAGCTGTTTCACTTCACTCCAAAAGTGCCTACTACAAACATCTAATAGATTCTGGATTTTATAGATTATATTTTTATTTGGAACCCATGACTAAGTTCCAAAAATAAAACACTCGTGGAAAAAATGTTTGTGGACAAGGAAAATTAGAGCTACGACTACCATAAGAAAAACGCTGACGAAACAAAAACATACTGGCTTTATGTAGAGCAATCTTGGAACACTGTTAATCTGTCATTGCATTTTAAACAAAAATAAAATTTTAATTTTTTTTATTTTAATCCTTTTTTTAAATTTATGATTACTACCCATGTTTTTATTACAAAATTTATGGTAATTGCCTTTAAAAGCTTCAGAAAATTATTAGAGGTACCCAATTATCCAGGGACGCATTTGTCAAGGGGCGCAAATGTCCAGTACGCAAATTCCAGTACGCATCTGTCCTAGAACTGAGACGATTGTAGCGGTCAGCAAATTTTATTCGGCTGTAACCTTCTGCTGTAGGCGAGGAAGAGGTGACATGTGTTGATGGGTCGAGCAGTGACTTCCTTTACGCGTTGCAGCGAGCGGTCTCTTGTCTCGCTTTGTGCATTTCTGGATTTTTGCTCCTAGAGACCACTGTTTAATAGGCTTTATTTGTTCTGTCAGCTCTGTCTAAAAATGTAATTCATCAAGAACTCAGGTTCTTGTGTCACTCAGCGACCTTCCTTTTCAGAGTCGTTTTACATAGTTCTTGTGAGGTAAACTTCACTTAGTTGATAATCGTCAAGACAATAACTGTCGAAACCATTTCTGTAAGATCTTTCAGATGTTTTCCTTTAAAAAGATATCGACTTACACTCATATCGCTACACAAGTCTTTCATACAATCCATTACTTATAGCTTCCGAAGCTTTTAGCTTTGTCTCAGATTGTCATGTCCTTTCAAGGCGTATGTTATCATTACTCTCCACAGGTTCCTTTTTATTATCTGCGAATTGCAATGACTTTTGGGGTAGGCAAGAAGAGTGGTTTCCCATTGACTTAAACACGGTTTTGAATTTAGAGAATTTTTCTCTTAGATTGGTTGCTATCCAAATCTAAAAAGCCCAGTCTATCCTGCTATTTAACCCATATCTGGAGAAAATGACATGTCGCTTCAGATGCAGGGGATCATGGCTCTCCACATTGGAGTTCTTTGGAAAGATAAGGGAATTGTTACCCGTTACCTTCTCGACGGTTTTGAATTCAGAGTTTTTAATCGCTTAGATTGGCACCACCCAAAGCCCCAGTTTACCCTGCTATTTAAACCGTGACAGAGGGCATGAGAAACGAGTTCTTGTCTTTTCTGGTCTCAGTACGCCAATTACAGTTTCCGCGCCAAAGCCATCACACCTTCTGCACATGTCTCAGATTAAACTTCGTAAATATTTGGGTCATTACGTTCAGCAGTAGCTACCGTAGTGCGAGAGTTAGCGGGTTAGTTTTAGTGTAATGAGTTGGATCGTCATTGATTATCCCGTTAGTGTCGCCTTGTGCCATTCTAAGTTACGCTTAATAACTAATTCAACGGGCATAGATTCATCCCCTGTTGCGTATAGATATGGCATTTGGCATTCGTTTAACACGGGAAATTCAGGCTTCTAAATGTATTCTAATTCCATATCCTTTCAAGACGTAGGTGATCATCTTTCTCCACAGCTTCTTTTTATTAATATCAGTAAAATTTAAGGACTTTTCTTTAGAAAGAGAGTGAAGTAGTCAATTATTCAGTTTTCCGAAAGTCTGAATTCGGGTTTGGACTTGCAGCTACCCAAGGCTAAAGAATCCAGTTTACTCTACCATTTAGCTGAGAGTTAAAGAGATGAATAAATACGCCTTTCTCCAAGGGTATTAGTGAAAAGTGAGCACAGCAGTTAGAAATTGAACTCAGCTTGCCAGGTGTCGATTTTCTATGGAGATTAGTACAGCTCAAATCCACAAGTGTGGTTCACTCAGTGGGTGTAGAGATTACGACGTTAGTGTCTGTCTGAGAGATTTGAGAACCGCTATATCTCAACGAGGTGTCTGAAAGTATTGCGTGATTTTTATAACTATTTACTTAGCTCTGTATAGCCTAAGTGGAAAGCTTACCAGCACAGAACACAATGCATTATTGTTGGTCTGAGAGTCTAGCTTATGAACCAACACTTCATGACAATATATCCTCAATACTTGTATCATATTTACACTAACACATCTTAAATTGTTCTTGAATATCAGCATCACCTCGACAACATTTTCCAAGCTTGATTTTCTATAAGCTTCTGTTATGATAAACATTTCAAAGAACACAAAAAGCCAAAATCTTCACCGGTATCCTTCGCTAAACGGTTTTGGGTGTACTGATCACAAAACGACAATGGTAACTCGTAAAATATAAACCTGGTATTCGTCTATATTTCTGAGAGGGGGTAATGTAACTGCTATAGCATATCTACGGACAATAATGGGTATGTCTCCATTCACATAAATACAGGAGTAAATACTGTATGTTGGTCTGCAGTTGAAGATTCGTCTCCAGCTGTGCTGGTTAAAATCTCTGCTTCCGGGCAGAGAGGATCCCCAGACGAGGTTGTGTCGAAGAACAGAGCCTCGTCTCGGGAAACAGCTAACCAACCCCGTTTTATACAGGGTCTACAGGGAATTTTTAGCCTAGCCTACGGGCTCAGATACCCCAAATTAAATTCGGACTTGTGCCACATCTGCAGTTGGAGATTCATTGTGGGATTCACTTGACCCACTTCTAGCAGTTGACTACTTCTCCTACACGTCGCTGGTGAATCTTATATGTGTTGTTCTTCTCCTAAGTATTAGCGTGCATTACCAACCTTCGTTTGATTATTGTATTCAGTAACCTTTCCTAGGTTACAACAGTAACTATTTACCCTATTAACGCTGTTCGGACTGTTTTCTTCATCATCATTGTCATATTCACGACTTTTCGGACGTTGTACACCAGTGGACTAAATAAAGGTTTCGAACCGAAATTCCAATGTATATCACCCTAAGAAGGCCGGAACATGCAACGACCGAACCGTCGTGAATGTGACAATAAAGATGAGGACAACAGTTTAAACAATGTAAATAGGGTAAATATAATCCTGGTACTTTAAATCTTTCTTTTTTAATCACGATGCACGGCAATCGCCACAGTTCAAAAAACATACCAACTTAGTAAATACAGGGTGTCCATAAAGTTCGTATACACTTTTAAAAATTTATAACTTTATTTGCATTTGCGATAGAAATAATCTGTAAAAAATGTTATAAAGTTGAATGTACCTAGTTTTAAGTATAGCTAAAATAACTAATGTGATTTCAGGCATTACTGTAAATCAGTTGACAAATGTTTTCCGTGAATTGCAAAATCGTATTACCCTTTGTATGGCTAATGATGGAGGACATGTGGAAACTTAAATAAAAATTCAATAAACCTTAAAAAATATAGATTTACTTCTTTCTAATCCTTTTTACAAATTATTTCTATCACAAATACAAATAAAGTTATAACTTTTTTAAAGTACACACGAACTTTATGGACACCCTGTATATCCGTTCATCGATATCGTTAATGATCGCGTAATTTAAATTGTTTACATACTAAGACTGGGTAACGAAATTGGACCACAAATGACGAATTTGACGTCATTTGAAAGCTCAGCGTCAATAAGATTTTAAAATAACCCCAAACGTGAAAAAGTCAACAGTAGCTAAATCTGAACAGTTCTCTAGCCTTGACTGTTAGGTAGTCTATGAAAAAAAGGCAGCTGGAAACCACTCTAATATCTTTGCCTAGAAGACAAGACAATTTGTAGATAATAAAGATGAAATAATATTTTCGGAGTGTTGGTTGTTTTTGTATTATATCCATGCCAGATGTTTTGGTGGTTATTGTTGGTGATTAAGTGACAGTAGGTCTATAAGAATCTTCTTCCACAATATTCCCAAGGTGACCCCAACAACGCCGGGTCAAATGCAATCTCAACATCCAATCTGTCCAATTTAGATTCCAATGTTTTTGACAATATTCCAAGTCGATCAACTATTACAGTATTTTCCCAGTTCCCGAGCGAGTTTACAATATTATACTAATTCTTCGCTTTCTTTCTTCTTTAGGCGAACTTTCATCAAAAACGTCCGCGATCTGAGAGATTGTACACTATGTTAGATTTTATTATGCAAGACAATGTTTTTTAAAAGAAAATTAGTATGAAGCAACCTATTTTAAAGATGGTTATGTTTATGGCATACTTATAACATCTGTAATCCAGCTTTTAATATCTGGTTTTATCATAAATTTTTACAATATCGTGAATGTGGTTATATCATATACCTTAGAGAGTTGAGTGTCCGTTCATTGTATAGTTCATTAATCCTTGGTCGTACGAGTAGACAGAGTTTGCTAGCCTTGATCACACTGATTTCAGAACCGGGGTAGATGTGGATTCATGACAATCATCCTTATACTGAGAGCCGGTGAACGGCGGCTTGGTAGCCACCTTTGGAGAAATGAACGGAAGAGGTTTCGGGACCCATCGACGTCATTCTCGATGAGAATCACTAGCATAAATGGATATGCGGGTGGTATAAGGCGCCTCTGGATTCAGAAAGCGGAGAGCCGAGTTCGAAAGCCAGTCAAGTTCATTACATTCACGCAAATATTCTTGTGAAAGGTATGAATATCTCGTCCCCAAGCTTTAGGTGAAATAGCAAAGCAGAATAGACCCTCTATACGTGTAGAAGAAGGACAACTCTGAATTCAAAACCGTAACGACTGTGTCTATGATCCCCAACCAGTGAAAATAGGAAGAAGAAAAGCAAATTTATAAAAAAACTCATTTGTTGGTGTAAGATTTTATTATGCAATTTGATAATTGTTTATCGTATGTACCGCATCCCTTCAGGACCTTGACTTTCACGGCTCTGAACAATTTCCTGTTCTTTGTAGCTCTTAATAAAATTTGTCTTTCTGTTTCTTAAAAATTGTTCTACCATCCATTTACTCAAGCTCGCTAGATATGTTATGGGTTGTTCTCATCTTTCCCTCTTGCCTTAATTCTGTCCTGTGCGTATCACATTTTTCCAGCCATCTTTCTTCATAATATGTCCTAGCAAGTTCAACTGTCTCGTCCTGATGTTAAGTATTAGTCTCTTGTTTCTTTCCATTTTATCTACAACTTCGTCGTTACTTACACGTTAGGTCCATGGTATTCTCAGCATCCTTCTTCAGAACACATTTCTGTTGCTTCAAGACATGTATTTTTAATTCCAGAGATATAAGCATCGTCACATCTCGTAACAAAGATATCGCGTCAAACGGGAAAAAGGATGTCGTAAATTGATTGGGTGAAGTTACCAAAACGTTGGATAATTAAAACAAAATAGCAAAGATCACAGTAGAACCAAAAACTAAACGGAAAGGGGTGGCAAAATATAGAAATAAAACCAATATTGGCTTCGAGAATCTCACAAATATTGGTTTGAGAAAACTCTAGCAAAAAAAAAAATAGACTGGCTAACAAGAACATATTTGGATGCAGAATATAAGAAGATTCGTCCAAAAGAGGCAAGAAAACGAACCAACGACATTTCAGTATAGATCCGAAAGAGAATGGGTAAATAAATGAAAACTGATTTCTCAAACGTAATTATTTTGTGATAATTGTTCAACTGGTACTTTCTCTTGAAATTGTGTTTTATAGAAATCATCAAGTGATATGGCTTAGTAAGGATATACAGATAGTGCAAAGGTTGGTAACTCGAGGCATGAAATCGGTGAGCCGAGTTCGAATTCCGGTCAAGTTCGTTACCTTTACGTTCTCCCAAATATCCTCTCTTCTGGAGCTATCAATAAAATACCACCTCTTCTGAAGCTATGAGTAAAATAGTAGGTCTGACCGAGATATCTAGCTGTGGTTGGTAACCGGTTTGGGAGAAGCACAAGCCTGAATTCAAAACTGCATATTGGCGTGTATAATACACAGCCATGCAAATAGGATTATGGTGTTTCATAATTAACTACAGTACAGATTTGTGGACACTGATGACCGACACCGGCCAACTACAAGGGACAACAGCCGGGGGATCTAATAATAGTTTGTGCTAGAATTGTATTTAGTGAAATTATAGTTTACAAAATTAAATCCAAGATAAATGCTAGAATTATTATAAATTCATGGAACAGATGTTTTTGTTTGCTGCAGGATACAATCAAAAACTTTAAGCTGAGGAGTATATTCGTGCAAGACAATGTTTCTTCCTATTCAGCAAAGTTGTCTTTTACCCATCATGCCAAAAGCATTTTCAAAAATGCCAAATTTCTGTGAGTCATCAAAAGAGGCGAGAAAGAAATAACACTATAAGGCTTTCGTAGCCGGATGGATTAAAAAAGGCGTTCATGAAAGATGATATCCCCAAATCTAGAAAATAAGGTGTTAAGTCCCGTCGGAAGCTACTGCTTTACTCTGATTGCTATTATGTTTCATTTCACAGTCTAAAGATATGCCAACCCCCATCTTCGGATTAAAAAGTGATGATAATAATGAGAATAGCCGTTTCCATGTAGAAAGCATTCAGCATTCATTTTACAAATGCTAATGGCGGTTTAATTTATTAAATCTTTCTCTTCAATAGGTTTCTGAAGCCCACTAACTGCTATAGCAGAATATGAATTTCGTCTATTTTATGCATAAACATCCATGTTTGTGAATCGTTATTTGCACACTAGGCAAAAAGGATCAACTAATTTAATCGACATAATATAATATATTCTTTCCAAGCAAATATTCAATATCCAAGCAAAAAAGATTTGTAAAAAGATCAACTGCTGCAACTAATGTTATAGTCGAAACAAAATAAATTCTAATAAAATCAAATAATGAAAGCCTGATGAAGTCTATAGAATATCAAAAAGCCAATTTTGATATATAAAATAATAATTTATTACTGGCATATGGGATATTATGCTGACCAAATTATCAGGAATATATTTACCTTATTTTCCCCTGTAGAACGGAACTACGTTTGAGTGATATACACCTAACTCCGCCCATGGTTTCTGCTATCATTTCCAAAACAGTTTTCCAAAATATTCTTGCATTTGTCATAAGGAAATGTTTTCCCAAATTGGCTCCTGTTCTCTCCAAAATTATACAATAAATGCCTTGCTGTTTTCCTGCTTGCTGGAAATTCTCTTCTGTAGTTCCGGCCATTATGAATTATGGTGAACCTTCTAACTCCTCTAATTATCGCCCTGTTAATCTTTTACCTTTTTCCAGTTTTATTCTTGTTGCAAATCCTCTATACTCGTTCTTATTGCTATACCTTCAGCCTTGTTCTTATTACTGTTCCTCCAGCTTTATTCTTGTTGCTAATCTTCCAGTCTCGTTCTTATTGCTATACCTTCAGTCTTGTTCTTATTACTGTTCCTCCAGCTTTATTCTTGTTGCTAATCTTCCAGTCTCCTTCTTATTGCTATACCTTCAGTCTTGTTCATATTACTGTTTCTCCAGTTTTATTCTTGTTGCTAATCTTCCAGTCTCGTTCTTATTGCTATACCTTCAGTCTTGTTCTTATTACTGTTTCTCCAGCTTTATTCTTGTTGCTAATCTTCCAGTCTCGTTCTTATTGCTATACCTTCAGCCTTGTTCTTTTTACTGTTCCTCCAGCTTTATTCTTGTTGCTAATCTTCCAGTTTCGTTCTTATTGTTATACCTTCAGTCTTGTTCTTATTACTGTTCCTCCAGCTTTATTCTTGTTGCTAATCTTCTAGTCTCCTTCTTATTGCTATACCTTCAGTCTTGTTCTTATTACTGTTTCTCCAGCTTTATTCTTGTTGCTAATCTTCTAGTCTCCTTCTTATTGCTATACCTTCAGTCTTGTTCTTATTACTGTTTCTCCAGCTTTATTCTTGTTGCTAATCTTCCAGTCTCGTTCTTATTGCTATACCTTAGTCTTGTTCTTATTACTGTTCCTCCAGATTTATTCTTATTGCTATTCTTCTCGTCTCGTTGCTATTGCTATACCTTCTGTCCTGTTCTTATTACTGTTCCACCAGCTATATTTTTATTGTTATTCCTCCAGGATTATTCCTATTGCTATACATCCAATATTGTTATTCCTCCAGTGTTCTCATTGACTTTATTCCATTCTTGTTCTAATTCATGCACCTCAACTAATATTATTTCTCTTGTATTTTTTCTTATTTTTTCTCCATTTTTTATTATCATTACACTGTTATTGCTATTGTTATTCCTCAAGTTTGGTTGGTATTATTATTCACCCATCTTCCAATATCTACTATTAATCACCCATCTTCCAATATCTATCATTATTCACCCATCTTCCAATATCTATTATTAATCACCCATCTTCCAATATCTATTATTATTCACCCATCTTCCAATATCTATTATTAATCACCCATCTTCCAATATCTATTATTATTCACCCATCTTCCAATATCTATTATTAATCACCCATCTTCCAATATCTATTATTATTCACCCATCTTCCAATATCTATTATTAATCACCGGTCTTCCAATATCTATTATTAATCACCCATCTTCCAATATTTATTCCTACAACATTATTAATAACTGATAAGTAAATTGAACACAGAATAGGCGCCCAATTTTGTAAATTGCTACAAAACACAAAACATTAACCCGAAATCTCCCGTCATACATTTAAATAGACTCGTCAGATTGAGACTTTCATGTGGACGTCTTACATGACGCCAAACTCGTTCAAAGTATCTAAAGTGTCAACTGTGTACAATCGCTTTCTAAGCTCAATGGTTAAAATGCCTTTGAACGAGGGAAGCCTGTGGAGTTGTGACGAAGGCCATCCTTCTTTGAATCTTGTGGACATACGAGACAGAATCACAAATGAAGAACTGTACCACGTAACAGAAGCTACATCACTTAAGGACTTTGAACTGCTGCAACAGCTAAAATAGCACATGTAACTCGAAGATAAAATAATGACCCAATCAAGAGTTTGACGTTCCACACCGCTTCAAGCAGACGATTTGATAGGAATCTCCCATCAGTAATGGAATGAGCGATAATAGCTAGAGTACTAGAAGCTCCAATAAATTCGGAATTGGAAAGACATGTAGCCTCATATCGGATTCTATTAGAAAAAATAAATGCTCCTTTCAAATATGTATATGATTTGCTTACATCAACTTTTTTGTCTCCTTCGCGTTTATATATAAAATATAAGGCAAATCATCCACCTGAATGTCAATTTTTCTTTTCTGTGTCCGTGACGAGTTTAAGAAATCATTCTTCTGCTCTGTACCGTGTCCATTTAAGACGTTGGAAATCACGTCTCTCCACAATTCCCTGTCCTTTTTAGTTAATAAATTTTGACTGTTATTTCTTCTAAATCCACTTCTGCCATCCATTTGCACGAACTCTTTACGTAGGTTACGCGCTGTTTACCTCTTGTCTTCAATCTGTCCTGTGAGTGTCAAAATTTCCAAGCCCTCCATCCTCATGTACCCTAGAAATGTAAGCTGTCTCTTTATGATAAGTATATGTATCGCTTTTGGCTTCCATTTTTTCTTTTCTTTTTTTAAATATGGCTTTTGTTTCTTTAGGTCACCCGATGATTTGTAATTTTCTCCACAAAGATTAATACGGAAGTTTTCTATCAAGCTTTAGAGCGACAAGGCTCGAGGTTTTAGTTATCTCGAAGGTGTTTGACAGGGTTTGGCATGCTGGTCTTCTTCACAAGATCACGGGCTATGGTGTCCCCGATCAAATCCAATCATTCTTAAATCGATTAATGAAACTCATATTGAACGGCTACGTATCTAGACCATTTCACATTAACACGAAGGTCCCCCAGGGCTCTATCCTCGGACTCACGCAGGTCCCGTAGGGCTCTATCATTGGAGCTA
Source organism: Acanthosepion esculentum (assembly GCA_964036315.1). Lineage (NCBI taxonomy): Eukaryota > Metazoa > Mollusca > Cephalopoda > Sepiida > Sepiidae > Acanthosepion > Acanthosepion esculentum. The sequence continues at coordinate 97,115,547 of OZ038481.1, forward strand.
CGCAGGTTCCCCAGGGGTCTATCCTCGTATCTACGCATGTCTAACAGAGCTCTATCCTTGGACCCACGCAGGTCCCGTAGGGCTCTATCCTCGGACCTATGCAGGTCTCGTAGAGCTCTATCATTGGAGCTACGCAGGTTCCCCAGGGGTCTATCCTCGTATCTACGCATATCCCCCAGAGCTCTATCCTCGGACCTACGCAGGTCCCCCAGGGCTCTATCCTCGGACCTACGCAAGTCCCCTAGGGCTCTATCCTCGGACCGACGCAAGTCCCCCAGGGCTCTATCCTTGTACCTATGCAGGTCCCCCAGGGCTCTATCCTCGGACCTACGCAGGTCGCCCAGGGATCTATCTTCGGACCTACGCAAGTCCCCCAGGGCTCTATCCTCGGACCTACGCAGGTCCCCTAGGGGTCTATCTTCGAATCTACGCAGGTCCCCCAGGGTTCTATCCTCGGATCTACGTTGTTTCTTATCTTCATCAACGATCTTGCCGATGTCATCGGTTCGCGACTACGTATTTATTCTGATGACACAACCATTTACTCCTGTCTGAATAGTAAGTCCGATAACTCCGACAAAGTAAAAACTGGTAGCTGCTCTCGACAATGACATCCAATCAGTTTTAAAGTGGGACAAGAAATGGCTTGTAAATGTTAACGCCTCCAAAATGAAGCGGTTATCTCTTCATCATCATACAGAACCAATTTCTGCCTTCCACCAGTATGGCTGATTTTAACCTCTTGGTGAGCAATTCCTTGCGCCCTCTTAATCAATCGTTTAAAACTGACTTGAATTGGAGTGATTATATTGAATCAATATCAAGGATTTCTGCTAGGATCTTTATTTCAACTTTTCTCACCCGAATCCAACTTGCACATTTATAAATCTAACATTTGTCCATGTTTTGAACAGTCCTGTCATATCTCGTCATGAGCACCTGTAACCTGTAATATAATCTTAATATTCTTAACAAAATACGAAGAAGGGTTTGTAATGTTATCGGTCCTGACCTGGCATCTCGACATCATTCATTTTCCCACCGCCATGATGTGGCTTACTTCTGCCTTTTCTATAAAGCATTTTATGACAATTCTTCTAATGAACTCTCCTCCTTGGTACCTCGACTACATGAGCGTCCGACCAGATGTAGTAGCAATTTTCATTGTAGACATACGGAATGTGATTCAAGATTATTCTTACGTGTGATAGAGGTAGTCAAAGCTATGGGTATCCTGGGTCGGCTGACAAAATAGTTCGATATGACGCCACAAATGGGTCTCCTGGCCCAAAAGAGATAAAAAGATACTTTAAAGGAAGTAAAATCGGGGAAAATACTGACAAAAACAGTAAGAAATAGAAGTGGAAAGAAAGAAACACCGTAAAAGTAAGACAGGTACAAAGAAAGAAAAATGAAACGGACAAAGAAAGAAAGAAAGAAAGAAAGAAAGAAAGAAAGAAAGAAAGAAAGAAAGAAAAAGGAAAAGGAAAAGAAAGAAAAAGAAACACAGAAAAGAATGAAACAGCAAAAGAAAAGGAAGTTAGGAAGAAAATTGAAAAAGACAAAGAAAGAAAAATGAAACAGACAAAGAAAGAAATAAAGAAAAACGAAAAAAAGAAAGTGAGAGAAAGAAAAAGAAAGAAAAAGAAACACAGAAAAGAATGAAGGAGAAAAAGAAAAGGAAAATAGACAGAAAGAGAGAAAGAAAAACGAAAAATACAAAGAAAGAAAGAAAGAAAGAAAGAAAGAAAGAAAAGGAAAGGAAACAGAAATGAAAAACAAAAAAGAAAAACTAGAAATAAAGAACAGTAAGAAAAACAAAAGAAATACAAAAAGTAAACGAAAAAGAGGGGAAAGTAAAGTTAAAAAAACAGAGATTTAAAAGAGAGAAAAGCATAACAAAGAAAGAAAGAAAGAAAGAACGAAAGAAAGAAAGAAAGAAAGAAAGGGGAAAACATCAAAACGAACGAAAGTCTGCAATTCTGTTTACCGGCCCAAGTACTAACACAGCAATACAGAAGATCGTAAAAGACTTGCCCAAGGTTTAACATTTCGGTTTGAAGAATTCCTATTGGTTTGCGGCTATCTTGGATTACATACTGTGTGAACTTGACAGGAAGGTGAAGGGAGGATTTACAGTTACTATTGACATTGACGAATAGCAACGAGGCAGCCAAGCGCTCAAATTATCTATGAATGGGATCATCGAATCTATTGGCTCAACTGACCTTTTCAATTATATAAAGATGTTGCGGAAACCCGTGCTTAATAGTTCTTAATAGTTCATGCGGATGAGCCAGGCCTCAGCATAAATAGAGACAAACACGCAAATACACAGTCAAAAACATACGGTCACGCACAAATATGCAAGAACATACACTAATAGCGCTCACCTACACACACAGATGTGCATAGATAATCATCTCGAAGGAGACACAGAGGCGCGCACTGAAAATCCAAACACACGCCAGACAAGTCTTGTTCGCATAAGCAAATGTTTACTCAATTTAGTCATTTATTTACTCACGCAGAATGGCACCTGCTGTGCAACGATGGTTAGAAAATTATTATCGCAGAATATAGTTAGTTCGATCCTCAGTAGCTGCCTCGGTACCTCGCTTCCGGGCGATAGAAGATAAACTTGAGAAATATCGAGAACACCTGCCGTTATGTTAAAGGTTATGAGTTGTTATCGTAGCCCAGAGTCTTGAATGTAACACTTCTCACAATATCACATTTGATATAACGTGCTAGATGAGATTAGGTCGATTGATTTACCACATGTGAACGTTTTTTATTTTTTTTTTTGGTTATTCCATGTCGAGTCTTTTATAGGACACCCCCGTGAGGACCAAACTCACAACTCAATAGTAATGGTCAACCAGAGTATGTTCGCTAGAAATTAACCTACACCGAATTTGGTTTGCCTTGATTTGTTTAACGGCATATCAACCCCTTTTGGTTCATTTAATGCCCAACTTTATTATCCTTGGTATTTTTTTTACTATCAAAATGTGTTGCTGGTTTTACTACAAAAATGTATTTTTAAATCTGTCGCTATCTCTGAGGTGAGGTATTATGATTATTTACATCATTTAAAATATTCGGACTGTTAACCTCATCTTCATTGCCATATTCACAAGGACACATCGCCCAGTGGATAAAGACGTTGGTGAGATCCATTGACTATCTTCCAGTGATATAATGGCTGTCTATATCTCTAAGATGAGGTATTATGATTATTTACATCATTTGCAATATTCGGACTGTTATCCTCATCTTCATTGCCATATTCACAACGTTTCGGTCGATGTACGCTTCAGCCTTCTTCAGGTGATTGGAATTTCAAGGCTAACAACCCTTTATTTCGTCCACCGCGGTAGATTGTTCTAGTTCCACGTGCCATGCCTCTTCCGGATGTCTCATTTATTTCTCTTTAATCACACAAATGTACGAAAAATTGCACTCAAACACCTTTCCCAAGAACTGTTTCTGGAACAGACTCCCACGTGGGTGATTCCCTGAAAATTTTAATCTCGACCTCTTCAAATCAAAGATCAGTCGTTACCTATCTCCCGTAACGTATTAGCTCCTCTTTCATTCGTGTCACATACTTCACCTATCGTTACCATTTTAGCAGAAACACTCTACCTTGAGTGGCTCTTATATTGTGTTAATCTTTACGTTATAAAGAGAGGGTGTGAGAGAGAGAATACGAAAATTAACTGTATGGTGAGTGATTGACACCTCAATGTAAACTGGAGACAGCACAAGGAGTAGTGACGTATAATTTGTGGGCGTGAGTGAAAAAATGTATGAGGTGGAAAAAGGTTTTTTGTGATACATTTCGTCCTTTATGACTTTACCAGATTAAATTTGATATATATAATATAATATATCCTTATCTCAGATATATATATATATATATATATATATATATATATATATATATATATATATATATATATATCCATGTACAATGAGAATGAATAGAGTACACTTCCAACGTTCAATTGTCTAACCATTATTATTTGACAACCACGAATAGAGTACACGTCCAACATCAATTGCGTAGCGATTCTTACCTGTTTTTGTTGTGATATCCTTATATATATATATATATATATATATATATATATATATATATATATATATATATATATAAATATATATATATATATATATATATATATATATATATATATATATATATAAATATATATATATATATATATATATATATATATATATATATATATATATATATATATATATATATATATATATATATATATTGAGAATTTGAGGAATCGGCGAGCCGTGTTCGAATTCCAGTCGAATCCATTACATTCACTTACGTGCTAATACCGTTGGGAAAGGTATTCATCCTCTTCTTCTCCCTCCAGCTATGGGTAAATAGTAGGACAGACCGGGTTCTTAGATGGCAACTGGTCTAGGAGAAGGACAACTATGAATTCAAAAAATGCGGAGGGTCGTTTGGCACGTAGTGCACCAAGTCTATGTATTCGGCCCTTCAAAAAGTGTGGGTGGTTCTGCATAAAACCTTCACCACTCTAATCAAATCTCATGAGCTGGTGTCGGGCTGTCGGTTTCCTATGAACTGATGTGCTTGACCCTCATGCGTCGAATTCGACAGGAGAGTCGAGTATATATATATAGGAGTTGTTGAAACAAAATGGCTATTTTTGTAGTGAGTTTATAACATTTATGTTATAATATATAAATAAATAGGTCGTGTCTCGTCCCCGTTTTTTTGTGTGTATATATATATCTAAATATGTCTGGGCGCTTATGTATTATAACCTGAGTGTGTTTGGATTGTTTTACGTGAGAGGTGATCATCATAGTTACACTCGTTGAACTAAAATGTTAAAATGTATACATTTTTGTCTAGAGCTATCAACATCCTTTTTAACGTAATTTCAATGAAAAAATAAATTAAATAACATATGTATTTTTTATTTTCTCCTCAGTAATTGTATAATTTTAAACTTAATAGAGATTAGATTTAGATTTCTAAATGAGTAATTTTTTTACTTTTAATTTCAAATTTTATCATATAATTTAATACTTATTAGTTAGGACATATTCTATTTTACTAGAACCCCAACTTTAAAGCTTTTAATATCTATGATAACCTTGCTTCGTTGTCAAATTTTTTGAATTATCATATACTTGTATTTTGATTGGTCATTCTAGCTTATGTAACAGCGTTTACCCCAAGCGAAGGATTGTCAATTAATTTGAAACTTTAAAACCATTTATTCTACATTCAACATCATCACTTGATAAGACACCGGAGGTCTTGAAACAAAATGGCTATTTTTGTAGTGATTTTATAACATATTTATGTTATAATATTTAAATAAATAATTATATATATATATATATATATATATATATATATATATATATATATATATATATATATATATATATATATATATATATAAAGTTAGCCTTCAGAATACTGTGAGTTTTTATGCAACTATATCAATCTCTATGCAAAAGCTTTGTAAGCTTAGCCCAATTCTGACACAAGGACAAAATGAAGGTAAAGCTTATAGATCATCAAATTCACCAGAAAAGCGGACATGTTTGAAAGGCAAGCTGGCTAGGTATTGCGTTTATGGTAGCCACATTAACCATCTAAACATTATTGATTTGCCTTTTATCAATTTTATGCAGTAAAATAAAAATAAAAATTATTCTAGTGTTCTTTGTATCTAGGTTTCAATTTCTTAATTTACGATTTTTTTTTTATTTCATTTTCATTAATACCAATGACATTTCGTTTATTGTTGGATTAGGAATTTGCTGTAAATTTCTTTCTCCTCCCCAACTCGGCAATCTGTTCGCTCCTGCTGCTATTTTGCTTTATTTACTGACCTGACATTTACGTGTTCCACCGGTTTAATGAATCCGGTCGCTGGGATTCTTACGGCCTAATACTTCTTGAAATGCCAGAATCATTCCTACTTTTTCTGCTCTTTTATTTCTGAGCTGCTTTAATTGTTTCTGCATCGAAGCGATTTTTATTCGGCTTACAAATCCATTCAGAAAATTATAATCATTATTCGGAAATAAAGACGGCGGTGATAAACGGGATTGGCGAACATGATTAATTAGCACTGAACAATATCTACAAGTTAAATCTGAACAACATAAGAAAAAAGGAAATTATAATTGTTTAAAAGAAAACTATTATTATTTGATAAATATTAATTTCTTAATTTTTGTCTTTTTTTTCTTTTCTCTTAAGATTTGATACTTGATGCAATCTTTTACCAAATCTTTCATGAGACCGAAGTTGAATGAAGGTGTTACTTCCGAGGAATACACATCGAAAAAATCTTTTCAGATAAAGATAAAGATAGATTTTCTGAAATTATCTTAATGTAACATTCACCCTTGTGTTCCTATAACTACTGAAATATGGGTAATGGTTAAATGCCAAGTATGTGATCAGTAGTCATTGACAAAATCTTTTCAGCTTCAGACAAAAATGGATTTTCTGAGATCTAACAGCATTCCTCTTAATTATACCAAGTGTTCCTATAACTACTGGAATAATGGTTTTGTTTAAATACCTAAATAATTTCTAAGTATCTAAGCAGTATTCATCAAGAAAATATTTTGTAGTTCACTGAAGATGGATTTTCTGAGATTTTCTTAATATGCATGTCAATAGACTTCCTAATCATTCCAGGTGCTCCTATAACTACTGGAATTACAGTTGTGTTTTAACAGCACATTTTTGTAATTTCTCTTTTCAGATCTTTATAGTTGGAAAGTTTATCAAATTTTTTTTCCGTTGAAATGTTTTTTTATCAGACGGGATGATCATGTTAGGAGAGCATTTATGTTTTTTGAAGCAATTATGTTTTTGAAGGATTCATGTTTTTTAGGCAATTATATTTTTGAAGCATTTATGTTTTTTGAAGCATTTATGTTTTTTGAAGCAATTATATTTTTTGAAGCATTTATGTTTTTTGACGTCTTTTATGACAGTATTTGGTCTATTCGTTTGTATAGTGCGCTTGTTATGTATGCTGGAGTCTGCGAGCAAAGTACCACCATTATCTCCTCGAACTGAGACTTGCATTTGTCTGTACAGTTTATTAAATGACTTCCGTTTTAGTTTAAAATCTTTATTCTTCCAATGATAAAGTACAATTACATTTCATTCAGTTATATACTGACCATTATTTGCAATCAGGCTGACCTTCAATACCTTTTCAGTTTTTATGCGAAAAATCTTTCAACGAACAGCTGAATCTCTGAATCTTCTTTCCATTAGAGAACCCCCCGCCCATCAAAGCGTTTTGTATCGATCGAAAGTGTAATAATTGGTTGGTACAAGGCCAGGTGAATATGGCTGGTGAGGCAGAACAGATCAAAAGAATTCCAATTTTTTTTTACCTTTGTTATTCTTGCTGTATGCGGTATTGTTTTGTCGTGGAATAAAACCATATTTGTCTGTTGACGAATGCATTTAGTGTTGATTATGTTTTAAGAAAACTAAATTGATAAGACCCCCGACGATACCACTATACGCACAACATTAACTTTAATCTATGGAATCTTTTGCAATTGGTTATGGAGATTCATCCTCGATAATCTAATACCTTTTAGGTTGAGCATTATTGTAACCCATTTTTATCATCTGGTATTATATATTTATGGAACTGTTAAGATGATAGATTCGTCATTAAAATTGATTCTCCAAAACTCAACCTATTATTGTTATTATCATTATCATTTCCTTTTATTTCTGATGTATGAACATTTTCTTCCGGATCCCAACCAGAGACGTGAGGTCAGAAATAGCTTCATGACATTTTACACTTAACATTTTTGTAAAAAAAAAAAAAGAAACAAAAATACTAAGATCACACATTATACATAGATAAAGCTCTTCGTAATGTGTCTGAGTTGTACTTGTGAATACATTTTTTTTTGTATTTCTTCAAGACACGGGCTACCAGGAATCACTTCAATGAGTCTATCGTGATTTTTTCCAATCAATCCGAGGGTTCCAGCTCCAACTGGAATTACTGATGTCCTCATGTGCCACATTTTTGAGATTTTCACTTCAAGATCCTTTTTTTGAAGATCTTCAAAAATACATTACAATCTGCAGTGACTGTCATGTCAATAAGAAAGCAGCTTCTGTCGTTCTGGTCTTTGATCAAGATTCCTGGGAGATTAGTTTTAATGGTTCTGTTTGAGCGTATTGTAAAGTCTCATAAAATTGTTAAAGGTCCTATCTCTGTAACCGGGTCAGTGTGACGCTCATACCAGTTTATTGCAGTTTATTTCCCGTAAAGGTTGCATATTTTCCAGTGAAGATATTGGCCCACATTATTATTATTATCATCATTATTATTATTATTATTATTATTATTATTATTATTATTATCATTATTATTATTATTATTATTGTTGTTGTTGTTGTGTAACAGAACAGCATTCCAACAAAATGACGTTAAAGTATAAATATACGAAACCTAATATACCCATCATTAAACCCCTTTTGATAAGAGTATACATGCATCACAGCCAAATGTGTCCGAAATAGTGATATCTTATAAAACAATAGACAACCATGCAGGTAGAGCTTCATGTCAGGAAACTCATTCGAGTCTGACTGAAGAGGTTTCTGTGTATCTAGAAGTAGCGTCCAGGACGCCTTGATCGCCTCATCCTTCAAACTTAAAATTCCCAACTCTTCCAACACCCGGCCATAAAGCCTCCTCATATCTCCAGCTCGTGAACAGCGATACACGGGGTGTCAGCACCTGAGAGACATGCTCAATTGGTGATCGTCACTGAAGACTGAACGACATGCTTTCTGACCTTTCACCATCCTTCTCATTTTCCTCTCAGATCCCCACAAAAAGCCTTGGTCAGTGTAAATTAAGCAGAACTAAATGACTGGTTCAATGCGGACAGCCGTGGGTATGAACGCCGAGATGACCAGGGTATAATTTATATATTATTTATTATTCACATCAGGAGTAAGAGTGGCTTCGACTGGAGATGTAGTGACAAGCAAGTTTCCTCAACCACCCCGGCTCTTTTTCTGGTATTCTAGCTGGCTTCAACAGTTCTGCGATGTCAATGTTTACAACATTTCTTCTAATTTCCAGTTCCTCAAGCCATTTTCTAAGACTCTTGGAAACTTGCGATTCGATAAAAAAACTGTCACGACTGTCACAGTCAGCTTCAACAACTAGTTCATGTCACCGTCTATGTCGAGATATTTCTGTATCGTTCAACTCGTTATCACATTTACTGTGTGGTCTGCCGGAACAGCGAACTTTCCGATGAGACATGTTTTCTTCTTGTTTATTGCTGCCAAATCTGACATTATTATTATTATTAGTAGTAGTAGTAGTAGTAGTAGTAGTAGTAGTGGTCTTGCTGATGTTGATGTTGCTTTTGTCTTTCTTCTTTCGCATAGTTTTTTCCGTTTTCAAATAGAGATCTTTCATCTAGGGTGTTCTTCAAGTCGTACGGAGGCAAACAGATAGCACCTTTCACAGAATATAGGACGTTATTATTATCATTATTATTAGTATTATTATTATTATTATTAGTAGTAGTAGTAGTAGTAGTAGTAGTAGTAGTAGTAGTAGTAGTAGTAGTAGTACTTCCTTGGATTTCTGTTGTATACACAATTCCTTCCGGGTCCCAACCAGAGAATTAAGGTCAGAAATGGCTTCATGACATTTTCCACTTAGTTCATTATTATTATTATTATTATTATTATTATTATTATTTTATATTAGGTCTGGTTGTTTGTTTTACAAGCTGCCTCCAAGTCTCAACCTGAAATCTCAAGAGATTGCAAGTCAACAGATCAGGATTGTTGGTAAAATTGCTTGGAGATGAAGCTGACATTGTAAGCGTCATTTTTCTTAATTATATGATGTTGTACGATTGTGTATATTAGTTTAAACTTTCGTTAAAATGTGAATTTATTCTGGATATTTTTCAGAATGTGTACCTTAAAATGCTCCTCGAATTTATAGTCAGTTGTCATAAAATCTTTCGCAAGTTCTGTTGATATCACATTGTGGCCATTAGACCTGTTTTAATAATAATAATAATAATAATAATAATAATAATAATAATAATAATAATCTAAAATATATTATTATTTTTATTATTATTATTATTATTATTATTATTATCATCATCATCATCATCATATTTCCTTTGATTTCTGTTGTATATTCACTTTCTTCCGAGTCCCAGCCAGAGACCTAATGTCAATAGGTCAATAATGGCGTCAAGACATTTTCTACTGAACACTTTTATGAAAAATAAAATAAAAATAAAACACTCTAAGATCACAGACATTTTACATGGATAAAGTCCTTCGTATGCTCTGAGCTGTAGTTGTAAGAACATTCTTTTTGTATTTCTTTAAGGCTTGGGATACCAGGGATTTCTTCAGTGCGTCTATCAGAACCTTTTCTAATCAAACCCAGGACTCCAAACACAACTGGAATTACTGATGCCTTCATGAGCCATATTTTTTAGATTTCCACTTCAAGACAATTGATGATGATAATGATTATTGCTTTATATGCAGGATGTCCCATAAATTCAAAATATTATCTAAGATTGCGCTATTTTCTACAGGTACCTGTTAACTCTTTTGCTGACGGTGGATCCTCATAATGCCTGTGTTTGAAATGAGAGAGCGAGTTTGTGCATGTTTTCTTCGTGGTGGTGACCATCTCAGGGATGTAATATTCAAATCTTAGTTGAACACCTGTTCATCAGTTATGTAATAAATATATTTGGTACTCTATGTCATTATTCATAATCCAAGATACATGCATTTAAAAAGTGTCCCATCATTATGGGACACCCTATATTTGCAAATGAAGCGACACCAAATCTCCAGTACATATTACCCTTACCCAACAAAATAATTATCTGGATAATTTTTACTCGAATGTCCAACTTGTGCCAGTATCAGTTCTCGTGATCTAAGCGTGTCAGCTATTTAGAGTACGCCACTAATTTTTATGCTCTACAAATTTCTTTGTTCTCTAGCGAGTTGCCTACATTATTCCAGTTATTAACTTTCTTTTGTCTTTAGTTTGTTAGATTCTGATACAGCTACATCAATTAACTAGCAGGTTTTCTTTGATTTCCCTCCGACCAAAACACCCTGTCTTCTCACTTGGATTACGTGGTCGGTCTTAATATAAATATTCTTCTTGTTACTTCTTAAAGCAAATTCTTTCGTTCCAAGAGAGCTTCTGGGTTCTGCTGATACTGGTGTCTTATTATTTGTGATGAGTGGCGAAAAATATCAAAAATATCAAGCACTCAACCCAGTAAACTCGTAAATAATCGCCTCAGTTCTTTCTAATTCTTCGAAGACATTTTAAAGGCTCTTCTTTGTACGGGTCTCATCCCAGATCATGCAAGAATAGACTTTGCACTCAATGTCCTTCAGAGACGTCAGGTGCATCATTGGGTTGACCTGATAACCTAATAGCTATCAAGTGCAGATTCACACTTCACCCGATATCACATGCTGTCACCCTCACACGTAAACAAGTGACATGTAAACATAGGGTTTGCACATGTGGGAAAACCATACTATAGACACATATATATAAGCACTCACCCTAGAGGGAAAAGGCAGAATCTCTTAAATCCATACAAGAACGCAAGGTCAACGTTCGAAGATGAATCCGACGCCACGCTCCTACTCACATAAAGGTGATTAAAGAAGTCCGGAGTTGAATCGAAAGATTCAGTCTCGTATTATGAGGCACGGTGGAGTAATGGATAGCGGCTTGAATTGAGGAATCGGAGAGCCGAGTTCGAATTCCGTTGAATCCATTACATTCAGTTACGTGCTAATACCCTCGAAAAAAAGTATGAATCCTCTTCTTCTCCCCCCGGTAATGTGTAAATAGACAGGGTTCTATAGCTTTGAATGGCAAAAAGAAATGGCAACATACTGCGTGAAACAAATTTGCCGCATAAGTCATGTATCGAAAGATACATGATCACCTAAGCATGGCTCACGCATGAAACATAACAGACTGATTTCCATTAGTCTTGTAAGCCGATAACGTATCACCCAGACACTCATTTCGTTGTCCTCGCTGAATACACACATCAGTCATATTACCGAGGTTCTTTGTACATAACAACCACATCTGATCTACAATGTATACTTATTATTCTGTTCGCTAGTCATATGTAACGGCCTCGCCCTCCTCTCTTTTCATTGGTTAATCATTTTTACATGCATTCGACTACATGAGTACTTTCTTTGATGACAACAATGTGTAAAGGAAATATGAGTTGTTATCAAATATAGATCAAATACGGATCGGAATCCGACAGAGAGGTAAGATAAATAGAAAAAAAGATAGAAATCGTTTAGCAGTCTAACATGTCTCACTTTTCTCTAAACTTCATCTGAGAAGGAAAAAAGTTAGAAGACGTTTATCAGTCTAAGATGAATCACTTTCATTTAAACTTCATCTGAGAAAGAAAAAAGATAGAAGACGTTTATCAGTCTAACATGTCTCAATTTTATCTACACTTCATCTGAGAAAGAAATATAGAGAAAAAGAAGTAATAAATGCAGGTATTTTTTTTTACTTTTGTGTTGTTTGCTTTTCATTGGATAATCATTTTTGCGTGCATTTGACTTTTTAAATCAACGTTAATATAATTTCTGGATTTCAGAATTAAAGGAGAGACGACGTGTTCATCCGAAGTTTCAAGAAATTAACGGATTTCAAACCTACCCGAAAAACCGTAAATATTGCTTTATGTATGTAAAGAAAAGTGGATAAAAATTGTAAGATGATATAATGTAATGTCGTTATCAAGAGGAACAATCCAAGATGCTAGCTATGAATTAGATACATCAAAATCTAACAAGAACAGAAATTTAACTATCTGGGAAGTGTGTTAATAGACGATGGAATATGTGACACCGAAATCCGAAGGCGCACTGGGATAGCAAAAGATTCCTTCAAAAACCCTAAGAAAGAAAAGCAAAATTTTCGTAAGAAGCAAAAGAAAAGGCGCGCTGAAGTGCTACATAATATCACTCCTCCTATATGGCAGTTAACGATGGACAATTTTCTCATAGATGAAGTGGAGACGTAAGGCAATAGAGATGTGTTTTCTACAAAAGAATACTGAGAATGCCATGGATAGAGTATATGAGCAACGAGGAAGTATTAAATAAAATGGAAACAAGAAGGACACTTATACTTAGAATCAGAAAGAAGCAGGTGAAAAGTTTGGGACACAATGAGGAAAGCAGGAACGGTACCCGTACAATCACCTAAGTTAAGCAACGTCGAGCCGGGTCAGTACCTAAATGGGTAACAACTTGGGGATGTAATGGATTTGATCTTTCAATCTGAGATCCTAGTTCCAAATCCACATGGTAATGGTGGGAATCTACCCCAGTTATACGTTAATTAGTAAGAATTGTATCACTAAAACAAATTCTTACAATCTAAAACATGTCCTGGCTTTAAATAACATGTAAAGGGTTGAAAAGCCGCAGAAAACGAATCAGCCAAACCAAATATTTTATTTTGCTATTTAAAAATAACAACTGACTATAAGCAATGCTCCCATATAGGGTAGCCCATTAAATAATTCTTTACTCTGTCATGTTCTCTTACGTCGTATTTTATTCTCTTATTTCGTTTTTGAACACTAGGATCAAGCAGACGCCGAAGTCTAAATATCTGGGAAGCGTCAGAGGACGGTAAGTGCGACAATGAAATCCGTAGATGTATTGGGATGGCCAGGGACACATTCCAAAAGCTGGGCAGGTTATTGCAAGACAGGAGGATTTCTTTGGTAACAAAGAAAAGAATACTGAGCTGTTACGTGACATCTGTCCTTCTTTACGGCAGCGAATGTTGGACGATTTCCCTAAGGATAAAGAAGAGACTCGAGGTGACAGAGATGTGGCTCTACAGAAGGATGCTAAGGATATCATGCACCAAGCATGTGAGCAACGATGAGGTCTTAGAGAGGTTGAAAACAAGGAGGAGGCGTATACTTAACATCAGGAAGAGGCAGCTGAAGTTTCTGGGGGACATAATGTGGAAGGAGGGTCTGAAGAATCTGATACTCATAGGTCGAATAGAGAGAAAGAGACAAGGAAAAACAACGCGTGACATTCCTGGCGGGCTCAAGCAAGTGGATGACAGAACGTGGTCTGGGGTAGGTAGAAGAGGGAAGGAACTTGTTGAGAGCTGCAAGGGATAGGAGGTAGTGGAGAGCCATGATCGCTTACGTCCTGAAAGTACAGGGCACATAAAAAGAAAGAAAAGAAGTCGCCAAGTATTTAATTCTTTTATTGCATTTAAACTTCAAATCCTTCATTCTTTTATTCTATCATAGGTATTCGCTTTTTAATTTACTGTTTTATTCTATCGTCTGCAGTAGCCGCTTATGTAATTCGTTTATTCTGTCAGATGTATCCCAATACTTTATTTATATATGCTGTCGTGTGCAATTAACTCATATGTTTACATTTTTCGTCTATATTTGTGATTCGATCAGTGACGTGTGTGTGTTCCAATGTTTTAAAAAAGCCTGAAACCTTTATTTAAATACAGAAATTTATTTTTTTCTTTTCAGACGGATTGTCTTTAAGGCTATTATCTTTCAAATAAAGCCAACATTTAACTTCAAAGAAAATAATTTAAATTATTTAAAATCCATTTTTCGTTTTTATTTTTATTTTTATTTTATTTTTTTACTTTTCTTTTAGAAGTCCCTGGCGGGACCTATAGCGGTGTCACGAGAAAAAAAACGTCCTTTTGAAAATCTTTTTTCTTTTCTTTTTTTTTTCAGGTAATGTTTGTTAAACATTTTTAAACAGTTTTTCACTCTCTTTTTTATTTCCTCTGGGGTCAGCTGCAAGAGCGATGTCCTCTGATAGTTTTTCTTTGTTTACAATGTTTAACTCCGGTCTTGAATGAAAAGTCAATTTGAATTTCAAAATCCTGTAGAATGTTACTTTTTCAATTAAAATGTAGCTTGTGGTGTGTGTGAATAGTAATTAATAGTAGTAGTATTTTCCTTATTAGCAGTCGCCGTTGTCGCCACCGTGACTCACAGATAGCATGACAATCAATACCTTAGGCTTAAAGTCCAGTGATAGTCGAGACAACAGAATTTTCAAAACTAATGAGTTCTTTTCCCTCACTTCACAGAGTCTATGGACTTCAACTCTAGAGAAGAAAAAGAAATATAGGCCATTTCAGAATGAAATCACGATATATTATTTTCTTTAATAAAACTATCAGACCTTGTGACTTTTACAAATGAAAAGACACTGTGTATTTCATTATTAATTTGAGGCTAAAATCCGAATGCGGCTGTGAAAAATAAATTTCTTTTAGGATTTTCATAATGAAAAGTATTATTTTCGGCAGTGGTTTCAATTATTTTGGCGTATACATTTGTTGTATTTTCATATGCGCTATGAATTATATTGTTTCATTCTTACCTTTTATCTTTTATTCGATGTTTGTTTATTCGACAAACGAATTCCGGATTTAATAAATTATTAAAAAAAGAAACATATTTGATCTTACAAACAGAAGCATTTTTCTTATTGGCTTATGTCTAAAAACACAACTACATCGGTATTCCAGAACAACATAAAGCTATTAGGTTGGTGCAAAAATAATGTCGTTTTCTCACATGAAGTTGAACGTCAAAAAACGACATTATTTTTGCACCAACCTAATATATATCTGTTTGCTGGTGATTTTGATGATGATGATTATGGTGGAGTTGGTGGTTGTTATTGTAGCAGTAATTATGCTTTCTTTTTCTTTTCTTTTTAATTGGTATCACCCTGTGCAAGGCAGTAAAGCTCCTAAGACCCAATGGGTTACAGGGTATCGAAGAATTAGGAACAGATACATTAATAAATGAATGAGAAGAGAATAGAGTAATCGGGAGGACAGTGTATAACGATAGACATTGCATTTAAATTTTTGTAGATTAAACTTGGCCGGAAAGCATGGAGCCGGAAGGGAGTTCCACAAACGAGAAGTGCGAGAAAGTAACTGTTAACATAGAACTTATTGCTACATCTAGCCAACTGAATTGTAAATTGATGAGATCTCGACACCAGTCTAGTACTGAGCTTAAAAAATTAAACAAGTTTAGTCTTCGAAAAGTACCATATCGAAGAGCTCATCTGAACAATTGCCATGAAAGTATTTATAGAAAAGGCACGGAGGGGCAACCTTACGGCGGTGGGAAGGAGACTGAAACCGAGCAGCCAGATCAAGACCAATAATATTGCTGATTTTTCTTTTGGATTTTATCAAAAATTTCAAGGTAAATAGCAAGATCCGGATCATATGTGACAGCAATATTCCAAGCATGGACGAATTGTAGACTTATGGATATGTCAGATATATTTTGGAGAGTAAAATTGTCTCGCACGACACAGCGAACTGACTTTCTTAGCAACTGACCTAGCAACGGACTAGTTTGATGTTGTTTGTGATTATGGCGGTGATGATGGTGGTGCATATCATGGTATTGGTGTTACTGATTATGATGGGTGGGGTAATTATAACAGCAGTAGAGATTATGATGATGAATGCAATATTGATGATTATGGTGATGGTGGAGATCATGGTGGTGGTGGTGGTAGTGATAGTGATGATTATAAAGGCGCAAGTGATTATGGCGGAAGTGGGTGACTGTTGTAGTGGTCGTGATTATTTATGACAGTGGTGTCGAACCCTTCTCTAAGCGTTTATCTCGCGAGATAAAGGTGGCGACGAGTTTGGTCAAAATTCAGTCCTTTGGGATATCTTATACGAACTCTGTACGCTACCCAAACTAAATGGCCCCTACTGTCGACAAGAGCGAATTGAATATAGGGCATTACATTTGGGGCCGGTTTGGCTGAAGGAGTTACTGGAAAGTTGTTAGTGGTGCTCCACTCCCTGTTTTCTGTCTGGATTTACTTCCATAGACTTTACCGTATTTGGATATAACCGCAAGGTTGAAAATCAGTATTTTCCTTCCCGAAATGGATTGCCTTGGTTGGCTTTCGCCCTCCATCTGCCCGAAATGTTCATAATGATGATGATGATGATGATGATGATGATGATGATGATCTCATAAAACAGGCATGGAAACTTTCAAAAGAGCCTCGTTCACGAATTCTAATCGTAATTTAGAGAAAGAGATCACGAAACCATTTTGGCTCACTCGCTTCAGGAGAAGTGCGCATTGTCTGCAGATTGACACGAGGGATTTCCTCTCATCAACAAGCCTCCAATTAAACAGCATCGCACAAGTCATCACGCAAACAAGAAGCTTAACAAGGCGAGTAAAGAGAAACAGAGCGTGAAAAGATATTAGCGAATAGGAGATAGCTGCTACTCTTTATCTTTCACTCCAAGCAAGGCGATAATGCCGCTAAGACGCAAAGGCTTACTGCCCTACACGCAAGCCACCAATCTGCCACTTGGGGTGGCATGCCACTAATGCTTACAGCTGGCGGCTCGCTGTCGGACCACCAGCGTGTTCGTCTCGGCAGGTTTTACCCACAGACGCAGCGTTAGAGGCCCACCGGTGGCCCGCAGGTGGCTGCCACTAGAGGAACGCTGGCGTTGCCATCGGCGGCTCGCTAACACTAACGGCCTGCGTGTAGGGTGGAGATGAAAAAGACTCTAGTGAAAAGACAGGACAATAAAAGGACATTATTCAGGTCGGTGACTGACGTTACATTTAAATTTTTGAAGATCGTACGTGAAAGGGAAGCCAGAGGCCGAGATTTCCGCAAGTGCCAAGATGCGAGAAAAGAAACTATTAAAATAGAACTACGCGATTCCATCTGGTTTGTTTAACAATAAAACTATGAGACCGAGTAGCCAATCTAGTGGTACGCTTAAATTCTTTCGGTCGAGATACCAACAGGGAGATATCAGAAGAGCAATTGGCATCAAGGTAAAAAGACAAAAAAAAGGCACATCGGGGTGGGTGGGGAAGTGACTGAAGTCGAGATGTTTCTACCCGTTTATTATATTTCTCTACATTGTGTTTTTTTTACATGTCTTAAGTATTTTTCGGACTTTCCCAACATTTTTCTTCTATTTTCTTACTATTTTTTTATTCTCAAAACATACAGTTGTTAAGTCTAACTTAATGTGGAACAGGGCTTCAGCAGTGAGAGAATTTGTGAAGATCAACCTCATTCAAAATAGCTTGTTGGATTAACGTGCTAATTCTATTCCCGTTAATGGTGCTATCATGGTTAGCAGACCAAATAAAAATGTTTTTTTTACAAGTACTGCTAATAGTAATGGTAACCAGAATGCGTGAAAATTTAAGTTTTACTATTTTCATTTTCTGATGAATTTTGATTCTTAAGCTAACCTCTTTTCCAGTTCCACTACAATAAATACCCATGGAATTTCCCCTATTTCCTCGTTATATATTTGGACTTAACAACTTTAAGAAAATATTGCAGTAACGATCATAAATA
This sequence comes from Acanthosepion esculentum, assembly GCA_964036315.1. Taxonomy (NCBI): domain Eukaryota; kingdom Metazoa; phylum Mollusca; class Cephalopoda; order Sepiida; family Sepiidae; genus Acanthosepion; species Acanthosepion esculentum. Next base: position 97,134,118 of record OZ038481.1, read on the forward strand.
TAAATGCAGTTCATTATATAACGAAATACGAGTAAAGATTCAAAATTGACAAGGTTTTCTGTTTCATTGAAGCTGACGCTACACACATTAGAGTGTTATCGTTTTCTCAATGTTCCCTTTTCTCTTTCCTTCTTTCTTTCTTTTTAAATCTCTCTCTCTCTCTCTCTCTCTCTCTCTCTCTCTCTCTCTCTCTCTCTCTCTCTCTCTCTCTCTCATTCGGAAACCAAACAGCATTTCTGATTTGTCTTTTCCGTCTTTCATCGCGATCAAAATGTGAGAGTTCATTACTTATAACGTATTGACAAGGTGTAACATACATGGGAACTAACTAAGGGTCAAAGGAAGAAGCATAATAATAATAATAATAATAATAATAATAATAAGTGGAAAATGTCATGAAGCCATTTCTGACCTTAGGTTTCTGGTTGGGACCCACAAGGAAATGTGTATACAACAGAAAACAAAGGAAATAATAATGATGATAATAATAATAATAATATATACATGTATAAGCGCTTAAGTAACAAGTATTTTTGTTTATATCTGCTATTTTAAAAACATCGAACTCGGGTTTCTTCAAAATATAATGATAAAACGAAAGCTTTAACGAAAGCAGAGCCAGCACGAAATCGGATAGAGAAATTTTCTCATTTATATGCAATGGTATAAAATCAAGTCTTAGTAAGTCATCCACCATTTATTGGTTAGAATATCCTGAGAAAATTGAATTAGCAATAGTAATTCACCGTTTCATTCAAACACTCATTTTTCTAATGGTCTGTCCCCGCAAATAGAAGAGCAGAAAGTACTTTTGATTTGCCGCCGATGCAATAATTGAATTTTTGAAGTCAATGATCTGCGGAACATAGCGTTCATGACCGAAGGCAACAGGCGAATGGAACGCTATCAATGACATGGCGAAAAGAACGTAGGTGTCAGTGTTTTATTGTGGCGGGTTTTATTCAAAATTTATTTTCTAGCTGTCCCTTCGCAGCCGCCCCCACCCCACAAAACATGATGCTAGATTAGAAACTGGAAGACAATTTGCTATGCCTCTCACACACTCTCTTTCTCACACAAACATACGCATACACACACACACAGAGTCTCTCTTTCTCTCTCACTCTTTCTCTCTCTCTCTCTCTCGCACACATACACACACAGAGTCTCTCTCATTCTTTCTCTCTCTCACACACACACGAAGTGTCTCTCTCTTTCTCTCTCTTTCTCTCTCTCATTTATATTATAACTCTCTAGCTTAAACATTTCTCGATTTTCCTTAGTATGCTTCAGGTATTCATTTTTTCTATCGTATATATAATAGTGTTATGACTTTTTTACTTTTTAGTAAAATAGTTGATTTCCCATATCAGAATTCAATGAACTTTTGTTTATAAATAATAAAGAACTGTTTAATTCAGGTTTTTTTTTTTTTAAAGTTCACCTCCAACACAAAATTTCTAGAGTCGTATATAAGTGTATTAGAACTATGACTTTCTGGAGGGTTCTAGAATTTTCTGGAACCTTTTAAAACTTCCTGGTGTCTTCTAGAATTTTATGGAATCATCTAGAACTTGTTTTTTGTAAGGTTTTATGTTACGCTATAGTTATAAACTGTTAAATTCGTTAAAAATACATAGGTAATATCCAACTACGGTATTAGCAAATTGAAAAATAAAGCTTCTGAGTTATTTTGGTATTTTACCTTTATTGCATAGATGATAAAATCAAATTTTAGCTTTTGAGGTGACCTTTTTCAGGAACTAAAACAAATTAATGCCTTTTTTCATTACTTTTGAACAAAAGTTCATCGATTTATGACACAGGAACATAGGGTTACAAAAGTCATAAAAACCTTGTTGTCACTAATCAAAATAACCTCATAAAATCTAAAATAGCGATAACCAATATCAATTTCACTGCACAGTACAAGATTGTGTTTCTTTTTATTTACCTATATTGGCCATACTACCACTTCCTTCAGTAGACGCCTCACGTGTATTTATCAGATCAAAGTGCTATAAAAAAAAAACATATACCTACCCAGAATTTACAAGAACCCTTAAGAAAAATTCTGGCCAAAAACACTAAAATTCTATATAAATCACATTACCGAAAACATCTGTCGATAAGAGAAGCTCTGTATATTAAGCATCTCTCTCCTACTATTATCTTCACCATGTTTAACAATGGGTTGAAAGTTTTAAAAAAAATAATTGAAAGACGCTCACTCAAATTCCAGCCGCTCTCAACACGCGAAGGCTCGGAATAAATTCTCCAACTAGAATTCATAACAACACAAAAAATACACATTAAACAATCAAAACATGAAGAGAAATTAATAACACCGAAATAAACTCCCTGGAAAATGGCTAAAGCAGTTGCCGAAAGCGCCTGGGACAATGGACAATTGTTGCACTCCCTTACTACAACCAAAAGGAAAAATGTAAAAACGCCGAGCAAACTAAACAAAATTAACTAAAAGTACCTTGTCTGTCATATTAACGAATAAGGTTAAAAGAAAAGCTGCTGCCCAAATATACATTAATATACAGGGTGTAACAGCAACAGTGTCCAAATCGTGTAACAACAAAATTGGGCAATTGTTAGATTAAGATTTGTACCACTGTATCTTAAAAATGATTAAAGATATCTTACTGGAATTCTCCATTGTTTTTATAACACTAATGGACTATACATTGAGCAATAATAATGTATAATTCCTCTCCAAGCTTAACAGAAGAATCGTGATGAAATCGATCATAAACGAAAATGGCATGTTCATCATTAATTAATCATAGCTAAGGATCGAAAGCTCATGAAGGATTCCTATAAAGTCCAAATATATATATATATATATATATATATATATATATATATATATATATATCAGTGTGTCGTGATAAAAAGCAATATTATTAAGATGAAAAAAAGACATGGTTTTCACACAAAAAACTATAGAAAAGAAGAAAAATATTATTAATCCCTATTACCACAAAAAATTAAAACCCCTCTCTTGAAAGTGGCTAAAGTATGAGTCGAAATTACCCGAGAAAACCAATACGGACAATTTATCCATACTCCCTGATATCAAAAAAAGAAAACTTTTAAGAACACAAGAAAAATATAAGAAAAATATCTCACACGATATCCCTTTTCTACATTATTTACATTTTTCGGACTGTTGACTTCGTCTTTGTTGTCATATTCACGAGGTTTCAGCCGTTGTATGCTCCGACAATCTTCAGGAGATTGGAATTTCGAACTGAACACTTTATTTCGAAATCCTAAATTCCAATCACCTGAAGAAGGCCGGAGCATACAACGACTGAAACGTTGTGAATATGGCAAGAAAGACAAGAACAACAGTTCGAATGTAAATAATGTAAATAATAACAATACTTCATCTCAGAAATAATAGACAGATATTACTTCTCCGCCAAATTTAACAAAACGAAGAAAATTTTCTGCCCAAATATGCAACATATACAAACACTTTTTCTTATTACTTCAGCTTACAGCCATATTACGTTGAAACACCGGTCTGGTCAGTAACTAGACGGCTGACCGCTTGGGAATGTCAAGTACTGTAAGCTTGGATGCGAGGGTGGTGTAATCGATAATGATTTGGAATTGTCGATCGGAAAGCCGAGTTCCAATTCCAGTCGAGTTCGTTATATTCACTTACGTGCAAATACCCTTGCGAAAAGTATGAATCCACCTCTTCCCCACTGCTATGGGTTAATTAGGAAGAATTGTGTCACTAAATCATTATTATCTAAAGAATATCCTTACAAACCCAAAATATGTTCTAGCTTTGAATAGCCTGCAAAAGGTAGATAAGCCATAAAAAAAAACAAATTTATTACTTTAAACAATATATTTAGTGGCTACACATGTTGGAGTAGTCATTCTTGCTTTTTTAAATACTGTATGTCTTAATAAAGAATATGTACCTTCCAAACAATTTCTTTATTAAGACTCTCAAATACACAAGCCGGCAAACAGGGATGTCTACTCAAACTCGTGTATCCACTAAATAAGCAATAAGTTTAAAGCAATAAGAAACAATGTTGTATCATAAATAAAATTCATTAATTTCTTATATATATATATATATATAATCAGAAGTAGTCGGTCGGTTTCCTGTTTAGAAATATCTCAAATGAATACAGCCGCATGAGTTAATTGTGCTTTATATCAATTGAATTAATAAAGATGCCGACAGCTTGTCCAGAATTGTTGATTCTGATGGAATTGTTATTGCCAAACAATTAAGAAAATTAGTTATAAACTTGACCCCCGGACGGAATTTTAATCTAGTTCCGACAGAAGACCTAAATGACGTATTTCGCCTGGAATAAAAGATCGTGCGATAGTATCTATGTCTTTATTGGATCATGTCTTATTTGAAAATCATCAGGATCTCTTGGACATCCTAGGTAAGACGATACACTACATCCGCGTCCAGGGTAAGACGATAAACTACGTCCAACAGCAAGGCCTCTGATCAGGAGGCTTTGAGGGGCGTGGAACCGCCTCTTAATTGCTGGTGTTCCCAAGTCCACGCTGACCCGGGGTGGTAGCACCTGTTAGGGTCCCACCTATGGGGAAATAGTTAACCCTGAAACTGAAGTAAAAAGCATTATAAAAGTGTAAAAATAGGTTTTAGAATCAGAAATACTTTGTAATAAATTATTAGCAGAAATAAATTTTTGAAGAAAAAAAAACTATTACCAGCAATACGTTTTTGAAAAAATATTACCAGCTATACGTTTTTGAGAAATAATATTACCAGCTATACTTCTTTGAAAGAATAATATTACCAGCTATACGTTTTTGAAAAAATAATATTACCAGCTATACATTTTTGAGGAAAAATATTAACAGAAATAGATTTTTGACAAAACAAAAGTATTACCAGGGGAAAAAAAGTTGTCAGCATTAAATAACCCATTGAGGTTGATATGCCGTAAAACAAAACAAACCAAACAAACCAAACCAGGATCTCTAGGATCTCATTTAATTGAATTATCTGGGGTAAGATGATTTCGCAAAAGATTTCATATCCCTACATTTATATCATAAACTTATCCGTCTCATATTTTATTGCAATCATAATCCCAGTCATAATAAACATTAATCAACTCACCTCTAGCAAGGCGATAAAAGCTACTAAGACTCATGGGGGTTACTGAGAGTGAAAATAAAAACAGAGAAAACAATAAAATAACAGGATTCAAGGAGACAGGAGAGGGTGATTGACATTGAATTTAAATGTTTGAAGGTCGTAGTTGAAGTGGGAGTCCGGAAGAGAATTCTTGGAGCGAGAAGTACATTTATGAAGTGAAATTATGAGGCCTAGCTGCTAATCTAGTACTGCGCTTAAATTCGTGAAGTCGAAATCGTAAACAGGAAGGTCCACCAGAATGATTAACGTGAAAAGGCACGGTGAAGCTTCGTTACCGCATTGCGACAGGGACTGAAACCGGGATGCTAAATAAGAACCGATAACGTTGCAGATTCGTCTGTGAATTTTGCCAAGAATCGATATATAGCAGATGCACCAGACCAGATGTGGCAGCAATATTCGATACGCGGATGATTCTGTGAGAAGTTATAATAAACTTTGGTACACAGTTCACATTTATGGCCCCATGGGAGCTATTGCACGGACAGCAAATGTAGAAATAACACGATTTTTTAAAGTCTTGTTTTTTTTTTTCTGTGAGCAGAAAGAAATCATATAATAATGGTTATAATTCATGTTTCTGGTAAGTATTTTTTCAATAAATATCTATTCTATATGGGTTTTTAATACAAGACTCATGAGCCACTCAAAGAAGATGGTTACTGTTAAAATTGTCATGTTGAATGTGATGTAATATGAATGAAAGCAAAAGTATTAGGAAGTGAAGATTATGAGGATAAGGCGATAGCTAACGATTGACCCTTGACTTGAAAGGGTTAAGATGGCGGCGCTGGAGTAAGCATCTCTACGCACGATTCTGTTCCATGAAGTAGTAATTAAGCTGACCTGACGGGCTCAATGTGTGATTTCAGTTCAGTCTTACACTTACATAATAAATTGAACTCCCAAGCTTAAAATGTTAAAATATACTCTGAGGTCCCATTAATAACCAGGAAGGAGATGATCGCCGTAGCTTTTGAGGTCATTGTGATATGTAATGACAAACAGAGAGATAGCAAAAAAAGACATTTGGCGAATGATAGTGAAATCATTCTATTTTATACTGTTAAAAATTCGCGAAAATTTAACATTTAGCAGGTAATTGAAACGCTTCTTGAAATCTGTATTTTTCTTCTTCACTCATATCACTGTGCTTTTTTTTATAAATAATTTTCACCTTGTACAAGGCCCAAGACCAACTCGAGATAGAGGATTACAGATTAAGAGGCACAGTTTATGGGATATGCTGAGAAGATAACGGTTAATCCTGGGCTAGAACTGTTTAAGATAGGGGTAGCATCATCTCGGTTTCACAAAGCAAGTTCAAGTGGGAACTTACATCGCACCAATAGAATACAAAAGGAATTAGAATGGTTCGCTAAAGTGGACGTGACATGGCGGTTTCTTACCGTGAAGATTAGACCAGGTGAGACTAAGGAATGTAGCTCACCTGAACACTATCCATGAAAATAGCGAAAGTCAGGAAAGACGCGACGTTGATCTGTTATAAATTCCTTTGCTATCTTTTCACATTCACTTTCCATCACTTTTGTCTTCTCTATCTCCCCCTCTCTCCCTCACTCTCTCCTCCTCTCTCTCTCCCTCACTCTCTCCCTCACTCTCCCTCACTCTCTCTCTCTCCCTCACACTCTTTCTCTCTCTCCCTCACTCTCTTTCTATCTCTCCCTCACTCTCTTTCTCTCTCTCTCCCTCACTCTCTCTCCATCTTCCTCTCTCTCTCACTCTCTTTCTCTCTCTCTCTGCTGCTTTCTCAGACAGCTTGTACCAAAGTTAAGTGAATTGGTAACAACCAACTTTTTTTTAGCTCTGCAGGGGGGCTTCTAAGACGGTACTGTAAGCCAAGTGAACTAAAAAGGCAGCTCGTAATGAGATGTTTTATAAGTGACGCCTAGACAGTGCTAACGGCGGATAAAACCCCGTATGTGGAGTGCAAGGAGGAGGAGGCGATTTCATTTGATACCTTTTCCTTTCACGCCTAAGAATATTCTAACAGTGACACGTTAAAAAAAGCAAAAGACAAAAACCCCTCTATTAGCTGCTTCTTCGTCCCTAATACTTGATCAGTATATTTAGACTAAATTTTCGGTCAAATAGAATAAAATCTTTCAAACTATTTTTTATTCGACGCTTACGCCTTTCATGGCATGGGCATCGATTTTCTGGTTTGAACCGACATCTTCTTTTATATGCGACGTGCCCCTTCATGATGATGGCGATCGTGGTCCTCTACGTCTTTCTGTCTCTTGTAGCTCTTAATAAATTTTGTTTTTCTTGTTATTTCTCACAAACCCTGTTCTGCCATCCATTCTCTCAAGCCCATCAAGTATGTTACGCGTTGCTTTCCTCTGTCCGTCTTTCCCTCAAACTACCACGTGATTATCAGGTTTTCCAAACCCTCCTTCTTCATTAGGTACCACAGAAATTTCAACTACCTCTTCCTGGTGTTAAAAGTTTCCTATTTGCTTCTATTCTCTCCAATACCTCGTTGTTACACACATGTTCGGTCTATGGTATCCTCAGCATCTTTCTGTAGAACCACATTTCTTTTGCTTTAAGTTTCTTCTTCATCTTTAGGGAGACTGTCCAGCATTTGCTACCATATAGGAAGGTAGACGTCACGTAATAGTTCTGTACTCTTTTCTTTGTTTCCAATGAATTTTTCTGTCTCTTAATACTCTGCTGAACTTTTGGAATACGTCTTTGTCCATCCCAATACGTCTTCGGATCTCAGTGTCGCACTTTTCGTCCTCTGTTAGAACACTGCGGAGATATTTTAATTTCTGTACTTGCTTGATTTTAATATCTGCAGCTTGTAACGTCCATTTTGGGCTCATCCTTTTTCTGATAACCATACATTCTGTATTTTTTTAGTTTATGCTTAGTCCTTTCTTCTCGCTTTCCTTCCCGACCTTCGCGAGGAGGTTTTATAGTTTCCTTTTCGTGTCTGCTGTCAGCAGTGTGTCATCTGCATAATCCTGATTAATCGTGGAAGTGGACGTGGTCAAAACTAGATATATACATGTATACATTTGAATACATGTGAAAATTCAACACCTCTAAAGAAAGGGCTTTTCGCCCACGGGACAATGAAACCCTACGTTGTGTCTCTTTTCTCATCCACATCGGCATGCATCAAAAACTGGGAAAGGTCCATTGTACGTTCATAAGGGGAACGAAATATGAAGATGAAAACCACGGCAAGAAATGAAAACTCGAACACCATTCTCTTGTACGGTTTTGCTAGAGAGGTAGATGACACTTGGAGACAATTTCTGCCACTTTTAATGTTTCAGACTAATAGTTCATCATTCCCCCTCAACCAACGAGAACTCTAACTTTCTCCTACCTCTCTGCCCACCTCTATATCACTACGCGCGGCTGACAACTCGCCCTCTCGGCAGACAGCGTGCTATTCGCTAAAGGTTAACTCACCACAACTTTCTGCCCACGAATGTTTTCATTTATTTATCTATTATTTTATTCTCATTTGATCAAATGAATGACCGCTTTGAAGACCTCACTTTCAGACTTTGCTGTCGGTCATAAAAATATTAATACTTAAGACCAAGTCACTTAAAACTTAAGTCACTCACCACTGCCTTTTATATAGGTGTCCCAATCATAGTACTACACTTGTCTTTGGTGCAGGAGAAACAAAGGACCACTATCGTTTCATTGTCTCCGCCATCATTAATTTATGTGATAACCGAAAACTAAAGCGTTCGCTTTCTTTACTTCCATAGCCTGTTTAATCGTAGGAGAAACCCAAACTCGACATGCGCACACAATGATCACGTCGCGATATAATTCTTGCGGTTACTGACTGCTAATGACATATGCTCTGTCGTTCCAAATTCCAAACAGGCTATTACACGTCTGAGCTATTTCGACTATTCTTTTTTCTTCTTTCGATTACTCAGATCTCAGCCAATCATCGTACACCACACACTTAACTCTCTAAGGATTTCTTTTATTACCAGTGTCCTGTGTTTGAATTCGGAAGGAGTGATGCATCAGAATTAGTACACTTGCCTTTTAACAGTTAGTAAAGTGAGAAAAAAGCACTAACTCTCAATTGTAAGACGACAGAATTTATGGTTGTCAGCAAGAGACACAGACCAAGATGCGAGTTTTGAAATAGAGACGTCAAAATCAAACTAGTACAAAAGTGTTTGTTTGGTGGTTTATTTGTTTGATGGTTTAGCGGCATATCAACTCCTTATGAGTCATTTAATGCTGAAATAAAATTTCCTTAGAGCATTAGTAATTTCTTTTAGAAAAATGTATTGCTGGTACCTTTTTTTTAAATTCATTGCTGGTAATACACACACACACACACTCACACACACACACACACTCACTCACACTCACACTCGGTGGAGTAATGGATAACGGCTTGGATTGAGGAATCGGAGAGCCGAGTTCGAATTCCAGTCGAATCCATTACATTCACTTACGTGCTAATACCCTTGAGAAAGGGTGTGAATCCTCTTCTTCTCCCTCCAACTATGGGCAAATAGCAGGACAGACTGACTTCTATAGCCTTAATTGGCAACTGGTCTAGGAGAAGGACAACTCTGAATTCAAAACCTGCGGAGGGTCGTTTGGGGACCTTGTGGCATTCGCTGCACCAGGTCCCTGTATTCCTCCCTCCAAAAAGTGTGGATGGCCCTGCACAAAGCCTTCACCACTATAATCAAATCTCATGTGTCGGTGTCGGGCTTTCAGTTTCTGGGAACTGATCTGCCTGCTATGTCGAGTTCGACGGGAGAGTCTATCATATATATATATATATATATATATATATATATATATATATATATATATATATATATATATATAAATTAAAAGGTAACAGATCCGTTGGTATATAATTCAAGTGGGTCCTAGTAATATAAAATATTAAAACTGATTCGCAAAAAGAGCTTAATGTATTAATTTATTATTACAGAACAAATAATTAATAAATAATAAAATCCCAAATCACCTCATATGGGAATAGACTATTTCAGCAGGCGAAGATACCGGTCGCCTGTCTTATCAACCTTGGTGTGGACTGAGTTCGTGTCAGAAATCAAAATTTAACTTTGAAAGGTAAAGAAAAAGGAAAAAAGAAAGCAATTGCAAAACTAATACAGAATTTATTCATTTCAATGTTTCCGCCAGACATAAGGCACGAGACAGGGGTCAGAAGAGGGTGGAAGGTATCTGTCTTAAAGAGAAGAAGTCATATATATATATATATATATTGCTTTTTTCAAAAAATATATTGCTTGTAATATTTCTTTTTTCAAAAATGAATTTTTGGTAATTTTTTTTTTAAATCATTGCTGGAAATTTTTTGTTCAAAAACGTATTACTGGTAATATTTTTTTGTTTTTTTTACAAAAATATATTACTGGTATTTTTATTATTATTATATTTTGACCCTAGTTTGGAGGTTAACTATTTGCCCATAGCAAACAGCTAACAGGTGCAACCACTCAGGATGAAAAGAAATGTAAATATTATGGAAGTGTTATAAGAGATGACGGAAAATGTTACACCGAAATCAGAAGGTGCATTGGAATAGAAAATAATGCGTTCCAGAAACTAAACAAAGTATCAAGAAACATGAAAATTTCGTTATAAACAAAAGAAATGGTGCTAAACTATATGGCAGTGAATGCCAGATAAGACATGAGGAAATAGACAAATGGTTCTACAAAAGGATGGTATCAATACCATGAAATATAAGCAACGAGAAAGTTTTAAGGAAAATGGAATCAAAAAGACACTTATACTCAAAAAAGTTGAAATTTCTGAGGTAATTAATTAGAAAAGAGGGCTTGGAGAACTTGACACTCACAAGGTAAATTGAAACTAGGAGCAGAGAGAAACAGGAATTAACCTACCTAACTAGCACGTGTAAATGGAGTAAGATCATGAAATTGGAGGTATAGTAAAAAGACAATCACTGCTAAGAGCTACAAAGAATAGGAAGTTGTAGAGAGTCTTGACTGCCCACGTTCTCAAGGAAAACTGCTCATAAAAAATATTTTTAATTACCTAACCACCTCAATGTTTCTTTCTTCAATATTCGTGCTATACGTTCCAACTTCTGCAGCTTAGAAATGTTTCTCCTGGTACGGTCGGAAGATATATTTGCCCTTTGTGAAACCAACCTGAATTCTTCCATTGTTACCAACAAATTCTTGGTTCCACGGTATCTTCCCCTTTGGCGAAAAGACTAGCATTCACAGGCATGGCCTTGGTCTTTGCATCCGGTATAATCTTCCGATGGCCAAGGAATTGTCTCTCTAGACCGCTGACTAATCTTTCATGTGCTTCTGTCTTTCGTTGCTAAACTCTATCAGCTGTCGCTTTATTCTTTATCGTCACCACCTCTTCCCAAGACTGCAGTATATTAGACGTCTACTAAGGCAAGTCTTTTCTCATTACTTGAATAACAATAGTCTGATAGTATATTTATTTCGTTTGATTTCTGTTGTATACACATGTTATTCCGGGTCCCAACCAGAGACCTAATTTCAGAAATAACTTCATGACATCTTCCAATGAACACAGACATTTTACCTTGATAAAGTCATTCGTAATGCATGATCTATAATTGTGAGTACAACTTTTTGTAATTCTTTAAGTCATGGCCTACCAAGAATCCATTCAATGCGTCTATCGGAACGTTTTCCGATCAATAAGAGGGCTCCAACCGTAATTATTGAAGTCCTCATGTGCCACATTTTTGAGATTTCTACTTCAAGCTCCTTGTAATTTGATAGTTTCCCGGATATCTTCAAAGATACATTACAATCTACAGGGACTGCCGTGTCAATAAGAAAGCACATTCTCTTTTAGTGGCCTTTGTTCACGATGTTTGGGTCATGAGTTTTGCTTAGATTTGATTGTTCTCTCTCTGTGTATTATAAAGTCCGATAAAACTGTTACAACTCTTATCTCTGTAACCAGGTCTGAGTGATGTTCTTACCAGTTTCTTGCAGTTTCCTCCACATAAAAGTTGCACATTTTCCTACACTATTATGCCGAGTTTTATATTCAGTTGGTGCTAACACTCTTCTACCTTATACAAGATAGTCGATTGTTTCCGGATATTTATCACAGAATCTGCGTTTGGAGTCAACACAATTTTTCAGTATGTGTGCTTGGTAATTTCTAATTAGCAAGCATTGGTCCTTCGGTTTCAGCTTTTAACCCTGCACTACGTAACTACCGATGGGTACGGGGTTTGTCTACTTTAGCTTGTTTGGTACGAACAGAATATTGATCATGAAGAGACTTATCTTGTCATTTTTCTGCTTTTGGTACATTGCATTTTATTTTGCTTTCTTTTTTTTATATTCTTTGCTGCTGCAGTCGGTGTATTATGGTATATTTGCACTTCTTCCCCCACTTGAAATTCCCCTTTGAATTTGTTGGCTTTCATTATTACCGAATAACGTTTCTTATTTCATGTTCTTTGACACAGATCCTCATCCAGTCTCCTGCAGTTTCCAGGTACCGATCGTTGTGGGTTTTGTAAAACAGTTCTAGTTGAACTAATCCTCTGCTTCCTTAGAATCTAGACACATTCAGACGACCAGCATCAGCCTTTAGGATGATGAATGCGGTGTCAAATAAGAAGCTTTCTCGTTTAGATATTCATTCGTTTAGCGGTCCAATTAGGGATGTTGAAACTGCATTGTGCCAAAAAGACAGTCAAATTGTTTATGGGTGATATTCTGTTTTGTGAATTCAACTTGGTATTTAATGCCAGACGCACACGCTTGTAGGTCTCTTTTCTTGCTTTCTCCTTCATTTGGGAATGCTGTATACCATCTCCTTAGTTGGCTCCGAGGTATTTATAGGCTTCCCCTTGTTCCAGTTCCCTAATCTGTATGACAACATCTACATCTTCTGATTGTGTTTCTGTAATTCTCCTTTTGTTGAATGTTACTTTTACACATTTATCTAATCCGAAATCCGTTATGATGTCAACACTGAAGCAGTTTACTGTATTGAGGATACATTTCAACTCATAGTCATCTTTGGCAAAGAGTTTCATATCATCTATATACAATAAGTGATGAAACACTTTCTTTTCTGACTCTGTTTCCATAGTTATTACTGTTTAGTTCATGAGTAAGAAGAATTAAGAACAAACAGAACAGAGGGGGCGGCAGGGAGACACCTTGAAAGATTCCTCGTCGGATATTCAAACGGTTAGAAGTGGCAGTACCTTTTATTGGAATTGGCAGTGCCTTTATTATTATTATTATTATTATTATTATTATTATTATTATTATTATTATTATTATTATTATTATCTTTGATTTCTGGTGTATACTCACTTGGTTCCGCGTCCCAACCACAGACCTAAGATCAGAAATGGCTTCATGACATTTTCCAAAGGTCATTTTTCAGGGGGAAAAAAATCTAACCTAAGATCACACATATTTTAAATAGATAAAGCTTTCGTGAGATGTGGACTATACCTGTGAGCACAACTTTTGTATTTCTTTAAGGCTTGGGCTTCCAGGAATCCCTTCAATGAGTCTATTGGAATATTTTCCAATCCATAAGAGAGCTCCAACTACAAATGCAGTTGTTGATGTTCTCATGTGCCACATTTTTGTGATTCCTATTTCAAGGTTCTTGTATTTTGATAGGTTCTTCAAAATAATAGAAAACCATGGGTCCTCATATTTAACGGCAATCAGGACTCTCCAGCAAATGCTGCCCAATCGATGAATCAAAACGAAAGAAAGAAAAGTGTATGGGGGGTATGAGTCATAGTATTTTTTCCCTAAGCTGGCGTTTCTGAGGGATAACGAACAAAGAAAATGATTGCACATCCACGCACGCACACATACACATTTAAATATATAAATTAAAATTCGTAGGTGAAAATGGTCATTTACTAAAGGTATCTTAATTCCAATTGTAAAAAAAAGTATATATATATATATATATATATATATATATATATATATATATATATATATATATATATATATATATGCAAAGTCCATCCCCTTCTTCTGTTTTCTTGAATCCTGTTCATCTTTTATCCTTTCATCAACCCTCCCTGTTCCCAGGCTTTTCTGTCACTTTCACTCTCTGTAATCCTCTGCGTATTAGTGCCATTTCCGCCTTGCTTGTAGGGAAATGATTATATCTATATATATATATATATAGTAGCTCCTGAAATTAATTTCGGTTGAGTCCTCTGGTTTGGGGTGTGAATTTGTAAACAGTGACTATCTATGCTAATACGGCACGACTCTTCGACAGAATTGAGTCACTCTCAGTCACTGTGTGTTTATCCGAATCTAAAAATAAACACGCTAAAATTCACCTCCATCCCGTACCGTACGCTGATGGCTTAACGGGTAGAGATTCCGACTGACGAAAAATCAGTCGGGTTTCGATCGTAGCTAGAGGCAACCGGACGTCTAGCCACACTGATGAGCTGTGAAACAGCGAAACAGTCTGTCTGTGGATGACAAATATATATATATATATATATATATATATATATATATATATATATATATATATATATATATATATATATCGTGAAGTATATGCTCAGGTGAAGTATATTCAAATGTGTCAAAGGAGCGTCATTCTTCTCAATTTGTCTCTCTGTCTCTCTCTCTCTCGTACACTTATTTCTGTTCATTTCGATCTCTCTCAACCCCGCCCACACGCATATATGGGTGACCAAGAAGGAAGGGAAGCTCACGAAAGAAAGTGTAACGACGAAGATTAGCGTAAATATTTCATTCGTCTACAGGACAAATTATCGTCTGCTTGCCAGTAGAAGCCAACATTGGTTACTTAATTAATTATTTAATTGGCAATTTAATTTAATTACTGAGTGAAATAAGGATCAACATCTTAATTATGGGCTGTCTGTCAATAATATCCACTTGTAATGAGGATACAAATTAAAGTTCACAAAATAGGCTTTTATATGAATTACGGTTCACCAATTTTCTGATTTTCCATCACGAAAAGACAAGAAACGAGAAGAAATTCAATAAAAAAGAAAGCGACAGCAAGAATAAAGTATTAGAAAAAAAGAAAGACAAACCCGGAAAGTAATCAAGAAAGAAGATAGCCAAAGTGGACTTCCAGGAAAACGAGAAACTAATGTTATGCAAATATTATGAAGTAAAAACAAACGGTGAAAAGGGTAAACGAAATACAAAATGGAGGACGTTGTATTAATCAAGGATTCAACTAAAAAAGACAAAGAAATGTGGAAAAATAGAGACATTTTCTTTTTTTTAAATTGATAAGAGAACGAATTGTTTTGCTATGTTTTTATATAAAGATTTTTTTTACTATTATAATTCCATTACTACTTTTAATCTACATCTTTATTGTTGTTTCTTGTCACAAGACTCTGGGTCGATATAATTTTCGTTATTACTATTATTTTATTACAAGTTTCGCCCAACACCGCAAATTGCCACACAACCAAAAAATCAACCTGAACACTCGAGTCATGTTCTTAAATTGCCTCGTCAGATCGAAACTGTGATATGGATGTCATGCAGGACGTCAAAACCATTCAGAAATATCTAAACTGTCAGTTGTATACAACCGCTTTCTAAGATCAATGCATAAAAATGTCTGGAAGCGATTGAAGCCTGAGTGTTTTGGTAAAGACCTTCCTTCTTTGAACATTGGGGGCAAAGAACTGCACCAAATAACGAAAAATCAAAAAGAGGTGTACCAAATAACAGAAACCACATCAGTTGAGGATTATCAACAGCGCATTTAACTTGAAGAGAAAATAATAACATAATCAGTCAGTCAGTTACACGCTTAGGCGATCATGATACATGACTGATCAGGCATATTTTCTCCCGCAGTAGGTTGCCATTTCTTTCTGCGGTAGCCATCCAAGGCTATGGAACCCGGTCTATCCTGCTATTTACCCATAACTGGGGGAGAAGAATAGGATTCATACATTTACCAACGGTATTAGCACGTAAGTGAATGCAATGGATGCGACTTGAATTCGAACTTGGCTCTGCAAACCGAGCCGCTATCCATTACTCCACTGTTTCTCCTAACATGGCCAACATCTTAATATTCAACACTTCAAATAAAAAAGTTACGTTGTAAACACCCATTAATAATGGAAAGAGCGATAACAGGGACTGTATCAGAGAAATCTATTTTCATGAAAAATTAATGTCACACTGCCTGGTGAATGGCTGTAACGGTGCCTAGTGGATCTTCTCTTCACATTTCCCATAGAAGATGAAGAACGTTGAACCGACCTGCTGGATATGCATCTAGTATTTCCTGCATTGAATGAAGATGCGAATTAAACAAGTATTGTTTCTTACTGCGGACAGTCAGATACTTCTGCTTACAACTATTAAGTAGCCGTGGTCAGCGACTACACAGTCTACAGTTGGCGATAATGTTTTCCATCCGGTGTACTCATGACACCGTTGAGCGTATGAAAGATGTCCTCACAATTTCAGAAACTGAATGTTCCAACAGTTGAAATTCCGATAATGCACGTCTCTCAAAAGAAACCTAACCACAGTTTGCATTCGCTTAGCAGATGCCAGCATTCGACTCATACAGATCAAGAGTTTAAGCAATTCATTGGCTTCAAGAGGCCGTTACCTCCCCTAACTTTTGACACGTCAGTATCTATATATATATATATATATATATATATATATATATATATATATATATATATATATATATATATATATATATATTTGTGTGTGTGTATATGTATATATATATATATATATATATATATATGTAAAATGTGTATGTATATAAATAAAAATTTATATATATATATATCTGAATATATATATATATATATATATATATATATATATATATATATATATATACAATTTTTATATATATTATTTATATATTATGTATGCGCTGTACTTATCGGAAAGAGCTTAATATCCGTGATAGAGCTAACATATTTATCAATATACTTATCTACTTATATATATATATATATATATATATATATATATATATATATATATATATATATATAAAGTTATATGAGTTATATATATACATATATATATATATATATATATATATATATATATATATATATATATATATATATATATATATATATGAGTAGAGCCTGGGGTCAACACCGAATGGCGACAGTCTATTTCATGCTTGAAAGCCTGAAGATTGAGCTCAATTATGTCAACGAACACTCGTTTCCCCCTTTTTAATTTCAACGAATACTCGTTGGTACTTTCGTAATGCTCGTTATAGTAGAGACTTTGTAATCCTTGATTCAACGATAGTAACGCCGTTGAACAATACTGGTGTCAGACTCCTTTGAATAACACTCGCACTAATAGTACTTGCTCGATAATTCTCGCTCCAGTAGTAGCCACCGAGCAGTGATTTGAATAGAGAAATAGTATAGTGAATAGAGTAGAGAATAGCGGACTGAATAGCAATAGAATATAGAGTAGAAATAGTGATCAGTACAGTATAGAGGATAGACTAGAGATAGCGACGGGATAGTAATAGAGTAATAGATACATATATATTCGACGTATTCGACGAATGAGGGTCAAGCAACTCGGTTCGTAGGAACTGACAGCCAGACACCTGCACGTATGATTTGATTATAGTGGTGAAGGATTTGTGCAGAACCATCTATATTTTTTGAAGAGCCGAATGCAGAGACCTGGTACACACCAAATGACCCTGCGCAGTACTTATTGGAGAGCGCTCAATATCAGTGATAGAGCTAAATTGATGTGAGGTTGTCAAACTCGCATCAATACAACTAGATAGATAGATAGATAGATAGATAGATAGATAGATAGATAGATAGATAGATAGATAGAGTGTTATGGGAACTTACCCATAATAGTAATGGACTATTCCGTACACCATAAATACTGCGCCTCAAGAGGAAGCAGTAGAGTGAGCGAGTCAGTGTGAGTCAGTCAGATACAGAGTCGCGTCAGACGATTACTGTAAGACATTGGAATAATGATACTGGTCGAGACAACATAGTTCTCTCTAACCTAACCTGATTGTTATTACTAACACTTCTACTTCTTTTGTACATATTCTGTTTGTAATATATCTGTGTTATTCCATACCTGTGTTCGAGTTATTCTTCATTGGTTCTACCTTGAACCATCACCGTGGTACAAGGACCTGGACCATAACAGATAGATAGATAGATAGATAGATAGATAGATAGATAGATAGATAGATAGATAGATAGATAGATAGATAGATAGATAGATGATGTGCTTGCCAAGCGTTCAGAGAAATTTAAGTTTCGAAATATCTTCCTTGATTAAATAAATTGTTAAAAAGCAAAGTTCTTAATTTTATGACAGTGAATTCCGGAGTATCTAATCACAGATGAAGCGAACTGAAGAGACTTGAGGCAACAGAACTGTTGTTCTACAGAAAAATGTTGAGAATACCATGGATTGAACATGTGAGCAATGACGAAGTTTTAGAGAAAATTTAAACAAAACACTTATGCTTTACATCAGAAAAAGTCAGCTGATATTTCTAACCTACATAATGAGGAAAGAAGGCTTTAAAAACTTGACACTCACAGGTTATGTTGAAGTCAATCGGTACAGATAAAATAAAAGAAAAACTAATAAAGCTTCACTATTTACATTATTCGGACTATCATCCTCACCTTTGTTGGCATATTTATCACAACATTTCGGCCGTTGTACACTCCGCCCTCTTCAGGTGGTTGGAATGTCGAAGTAAACCTTTTATTTCGCTCGCTGGGATAGACTGTTCTAGTTCCACGTGCCATATCTAATTGATGTCAGTTATCAGTTATCTCCTGTTAATTCCCCCCTTTAAGTTCTACCACCGCCTTAACCAGGGATTGAACTCACACTCTTTGGATCCTGTCACTGACTAACGCGTTTATCCATTGTTCTATGTGACCATGAGGATATCCGTGTATGAATTTAATTATAAACCTAATGTCTCCAGCAACCTTTTTTACCAGTGCTCATATTGCAATTTTTGCTGTTATCATCTATGTTTTTTACCAGAAATCATATTGCAATTTTCGTTGTTATTATCGCTTTTCTCTGGCACTCCTTATTACTGGTTCCCATATGGCAACAAAGATGAAGACAATAGTCCAAATAATGTAAACAGTATACATAATACATCATCTCAGTAATATAGACAGATAATAAAGTTTCATTTGACATTGAACCTGAAGTTTTGAAAGTAGCATTCTCTGTTACTGAATTCAAAAATAAGTTTCTCGCTTTTATCAAGGACTAACTCAAAAGCCGCTCTCTATGCTTACTTTTTAAGCTAGCTCCTTTGGCGAGGGCTAATTGGCCCCCTGACCCAAAACTAAAGGGACATCTGGTCCAGCTTAGAAAGAATCAAGGATAATGTTGAAGAAATAACTTTGGGTTCGTCAATTCCCTCCAGGGAACTTCAAAACCACACTTTAACTCTGATTCAGGCTGTAAGTCCAATTCCGGCCAGAAGACAGATTTTAGCCAAAACTCCGATTTTACACTCAAATTCCAATTCAGGCCGAAAATCGAGTTCTTAAATCACATTCTCTGTCGAACTTCAATTCTCTGCAGAATTTCAAAAAATTACGTCACAAAACCTCTCACTTGAACTCTGATTCCTTGTCATTCTGATGAAATAAAACTGATTTCCTCATTTTACAAAGATTGGGAAATATTTTAAACAGAATTTAAAACATACATTTTTAAACTCACAAAGTTCTTGTGCTACTTTAAACTCAGCATAAAATAAAAACTTTTAAAATTACTAATTTTTTTCAGTTATTTTAAAAATTTGAATTTTTAACTGTTCCCTCCTCATCAAGGACACAAATCTCAATTCTAGATGCTCAAGCACTAGATGAAGGGCAGATTTTCAATCCCGGGATCATCCTGATTCCAAAAAGGTATATGTCCATGTAGAGTTTTAGACACACGGGCGGACAGGCAGAATTTGCCGTTTATTTATTTAGATACCTTGAATCAAAAACACATCTCAAAGCAGTGTTGTAGATCCCGCATTAATACACAGTACAAACAATAAGATCGTCCTGAAAATCTTCACACGTAGGGAGGTATTTCGGGTGATTCCATTATGCCGAAAGTAGTTATAAATATTTTACTCACTAGACGAAGGTTTTCCCACCTGGGCCATTTTGCTGGTGAGCGATTTCAACTAATGGGTGGATGATGAGCAAATGAACAGAAAATAGGGCGGAATTGGAAATTTTGGTGTGCGATATAGGATATTGAGTATTAAAAATTTATCACAGCATATGCTACCCGAAAAGTATATTCAAATGAGCTATGCAAACCACCTGTATAAAAAACACAAAACCCCAGGGAGATAAATGGGAAAATTGAGTCACATTTATAGATAAGAGATAAATATCCCCGCAGACAACCATTATTTTGGTATAATAAAGGAATACCAAGAACTACAAAAGTATTCGCTTAATTATGATTAGTTACTAGTAGTGTATATTCATTTTAATGTTATAATTATGAACAAGGCTTGTTTCATTTTCTATCCTCCAAGTCTATAAGTCTACCATTCGATCTTGCATGGAGTATTGTTGCCATTTATGGTCTGGGGCCCCTGCGTGTTGCCTCAGGATTCTTGATAAGATCCAAAGACGGATATGCAATGTGATTGGACCTGATCTGTCATCTCGTCTGCAGTCGCTCTCTCACAGACGCGATGTTGCATTGCTCTGCCTTTTCTACAAGTACTTCCACGGTAATTGCTCCGAGGAGTTGATTTCGCTTGTCCCTAAGCCTCGTGAATTTAAGCGTCCTACGAGGCTGGCATCCCGTTCCCACCCCTTCACCGTTGAAACTGTTAGATGTAGACGTCTTTTCTACTCCAATAGCTTCATGTTTCGCACATCTCGCCTATGGAATTCCCTTCCCTATTACTGTTTCCCTGAAAAATACAATCTCCAACGGTTTAAGTGTAGCGTCAATCGTCATCTCCAATTGCCTTGATCTATCCACTTCCCTTCTCCACTTCCTGACATCTTCCATTCCTATCTGCTCTCGCTCTATATCTTCCGTAACCCCCCTGCCTTGATCGACTCTCCGTCCTTCTCTTTCTCCACATCCCTTCCTTTACCACTCCTATCTGCTCTTCCTCCAACCCTTCTGTAACCCCATCCGTGATAGTGGCCACCGGCCTTGCTTGGGGTGATACGCTTAAAAAAAAATCTATACTTGCAGCGGTAACCCTAAACATAAAACTAAACTTGAACATAAAACTAAATTATATATATAGTTTTCAATAGTCAAGTTTGCTTTCGTTTGTTCTTTAATACGGTATTAGTAGCAGCAGCAACCGCATAAGTTAGTGTTATTTTTTACTCCCTTTTGGTATTTTTTTACTCCATAATTAAGTCAGTTTATGAACCAGTAACAAACTTTTAACAAACAATTTTGATATACTTTTAAATATTTACTATATAGATGGGCGGTAGACAGTTTTTCTATGTGATAGTCGGTGGTGACAAAAAAGAGGTTGCATTTAGAGTTTCCCTATTCTATGAAAGTAAACTTTGGCTTTAGGTCTTGTAAAAGGTGGGTGCAATGATGGTATATATGTTAACAAACAACGCCCTAAAATCGTATACTTATTGAACAGAATGTATACATACTATGTTCATCTCTCAGTAGAATTTGATTACATCAATAGAGACTCCCTTTTCTTCATCCTTCACAAAAAAATCTTCCGCACTCTGACACCACTGAATGCCATGATCTGTATCGATCCACGGAATCGTATGTGTCTGGTGATGACCCAAGCACCGAATCATTTCAAACTACATAATTTGAGGAGATAGCAGTAATAACTAAAACGGAGAGTACAAGTGACTAGACAGGAAAATATTGATATGATAAAGATGTTAACACTCTATATCACTTTAAACAAATCGTTAAGAAGGAAACTCTTATTAATACTAGGAAAAGGGATAACAGTGGACTTGAGGTGTCTTTTTTCCCAAAAGAAAATGATTTTTTCATCCGACAATAACGCCATCCCTTTGCTCCCTTTGCTCAATGGACGTCGAATATTTATTGTATGGAACTGTCTATTTTCATCGTCTTCATAACCATTATATAATTTACAGCTAGGACCCGCCATGCCACAGCATCAAAGCATCCACATTTCTTTCGTATTCCTCAAATAGTGTCTTCCAAATGTGACAGAATCCCAAGATGACGCTACAATCTTAAGGGCTTACGGTCTGTGGTCAATCGTGATATATCCTATATACCCGCATGATCTGCACTTACTTTCTCCTCTTGTGTCCACACAAATATCTTATTCAATAAATCTCTACCTTGAGTGGCTCACGGGCTTTGTATTGGATGGAAATTTAATAAAACAAATGGGTTTAAATCGATAAAGCATCATTATTCTGTCAGCAAAACATTTTTTTCATACCCATATGCCACACTTAAGGTAAAATATTTGGAGTTATGCATTTATATTGTAAAATCACTTGCAGCGCATTTTTATGCTAAAAGGGACAGGAAAATCTGGTGGGCCATGATCGCCTACGTCCTGAAGCGACACGGCACATAAAAGAAGAAGAATGATTTAGTGATACAAGTCATACTAATTAAGCCATAGCTGGGGGAGAAGTGGATTCATACCTTTCCCCAAGGTAAGGTGAATATAAGGAAACCAACGGGAAGTGGTAGTGACCAAGCTTGATGTTGCTTAACTTCGGTGATCTTACGGGAACCGATGTTTCAAGATGATGGGACCGTAAGCCGCTTTGCAAGACGTAGATTAATTCAATTTATTTAATAATGATTTTCCATTAAAACTATTACCAACTGAACCGCCGCTTATTCTTGCAATCGACTAAATCAATAACAACGCATTTACATGAAAGACATAATACTTCTATTCTGCCAGTAATGTCGTCATTAATTTTTAACCAGTGGCAAACACTATTTTTCTAACTTTCAATACCGAAATATATCAATCAAATCTTAAATAAAAAAAATTGTTGGATTTCATTATTAATTACCAATGTTCCTCCATTACTAATATTTAATTGAACCATGTAGAAAAGTAATAGTGTAGAAATAAATCAATGAGTAAAGTTATTTTCTCCTTGACCACAATGTCGAGTGGTTAGATTCAGAAATCACAATGATTTCAGAAATATTTAAAGTGAACTTCGAAGACAATTAGCGATCGCAACAAATGAACTTGCTACAATTAATGGTCACAAATAAAATAAGTTGGTAAGATTAGCGATCACAACGAATGAATTTGCTACAATGAGAGATCGCAACAAATGAACACGGCACAATTAAGGATTGCAGCTTCTACTAAAGTTTAAAGAAGTTCATTATCTTAGAGACTGTATATCCTTCCCGTTGACAGTAACAGTGACACTCCTGCCACGAAGCAGATGTGATCCCAAGTGAGGGTCTGTCACTGTACGCACTGCAATCTTTTAACAACTACTCTGCAATTCAACGTTCGGATTATTTGTGGGGAACCAGTCCGAATTGCTTACAATAATCAGTGTAAAAAAAAGCACCCATGTAAATATAAATCAGAATCGAAGTTGCTTAACTTCGATGACCAAACGAGCACTGGTGCTTTCAACATGATATAACTGTTAGCTGCATATACCAGATTCAAATGTAGGCTCAAATACAAACATATATATATATATATATATATATATATATATATATATATATATATATATATATATATATATATATATATATATATATATATATATAGGATCGATCTAAATATATATATACACAGGGTGACCCAAAAAAATTTTTGAAGTGCGTATTGCCAGACATGAGCAAGTGGCAACACTGCGAGACAGTGACCTTGAGCAAGTAAACATTTCGCCATTTTAGTAACGAGAAAGAAATTCGCAGTATCCCAGCTGAGATGTTGCAGCAGTCAATGAGGAATCTCAACAGCAGATTTCAAGAAGGCATTCGTACAGGAGGACGCCATCTACGGGACGTAATTTTTAAAAAATGAAAATTCCATCATTGATTTTTAAATGGCATGTTTTAAGGTTTCAATTACTATGAATTAAGTACTTTTCTTCCATGACTCTTGGTTTTATTGGATTGTTAAATAGTTCTCGTTTTGGGGGGTCACCCTATATATATATATATATATATATATATATATATATATATATATATATATATATATATGTGTGTGTGTCTCCATTTATGAAAGGAGGTATTGTAATTATTTACATTATTTACAATGGACGAACTGTTGTACTCATGTTCATTGCCAGAATCTCGACGTTTCGGCCGTTGTACGCTCGGGCTTTTTTTCAGGTGATTGTAACTTAGAACTGAACACATCGTAATGGCGATGAGGATGAGGACAAGAGTCCGAACAATGTAAATAATGTAAATGATATATATAAACAATATATATATATATATATATATATATATATATAGACACAAATGTCTTTCTTGGACTGGCGGTGAGAAGGTTCTTCTGCTTGAACGGTAATAAAACAATTAAGATTTGTCCGAGAAAGGGTGAGGAGAGATATCTGTATCCTTATCTCATAATGACCACTGTGTATTCTTAGATCTATTTTCATTTTTTGTATTGTGTGTGTTTTTGCTAGTATGCGTATGTATATGTATATTCCCTCTCCATACATACATACTATCTTCTTATAATGAATTAGTATACATGTATATACATATATACACATATATACACACACACATATATATATACATACACATATACAAACATACAGATACACACACTTCATTTGTTGTGTAGGGTTGGTGTGTGTGCTTGTGAGTATTCTATTTGTTTTTGCCAATATGCGTATACATATTCGTGCTCCACAGATACTCGCGTGTGAGTGTGTGCGTATGCATGTGAGTGGTTCGTCCACTGTATTTGTTCATTATGTGTGCATATTGTGTTTTTTGTGTGTGGGGTTATGAATCTAAAAACCTGAAACACATATTAACGTTATCCAAATTTACACAATACAGGGAGTCACAAAATGCAACAAAAAAAGATGTGGGGTTTGTGACATCATTATAGAAGGAAACTCCTACACTTTTGAAAACCCCAAAACGACATTCATAATTTAAACTGCAACTCCAAAAATGTGATTTATACACTCAAATGCACAAAATGCAAGAAGTCAAATATAGGTATCAGCCAAGTACTAAACAACAGAGTTTCCCTTCACAAAAGCAACATTAAATTACCAGACAACAGAAAAATCTTTGTATCACAACACATCTGTAAATGTAACCAGGGTGAATTTAAAATAATGCCATTATACCAAACAGACAATTATTCTTAACTAGAAATGCAAGAAAAAAGTTCATAAACAAATTGAAGCCAGTACTAAATAGATCACAGCCCCACACACAAAAACATACAACATGCACACATAATGGTCAAATACAATGGTCGAACCACTCACATACATACGCACATGCTCACACGCGGGTATCTGTGGAGCACGAATGTACAGGGGTTGGACAAAATAATTGAAACACTTGTTAAATTCAAAGAAAATTTATTTAATATAGAGTTGGTCCTTCTTTAGCCTCACAGACAACTTTAATACGCCTAGGAATGGAATCATACAGCTTCCTGACTTCACCCAGAGGAATTTTCAGTCATTCTTCCATTAAAACCTTCTCCAGCTCTTTACGACAGGACGGTGGAGGATAGCGGCTCCCAACTTGTCGCTCCAAAATGCACCACAAATGTTCAATAATATTGATATCTTGAGATTAGGGAGGCCACTCCATGTGTTCTAGCTC